>JACTOM010000006.1:2037977-2053379 GCA_015832385.1 Elymnias hypermnestra | reverse complement strand
TCAATTCGCCTTATACGCTCGAACGGAGCACTGAACAAGTGAACAAGAACATAAGCGTGAATTCAGAAGAACAAGAAAATACAGTCCACGTGATCCTGGAGGAATTTGTTTGTATTAAATCCCTCCTCAACAGGTAGTTTTAATATTTACAAATAACACGTGGCATTTTAATTTGCCACTCGTGATTTAATAATTTAATATACTATTTTTAATAAAATATAAATAAAAATATTCATTTCTAAATTCTCTTTTCTAAATATTTAATTAAAAATTAAAATTTAACTAATAATTCAAATATTGCCAAAAACACGTGGCATTTTTATTTTCAATTCGTCATTTAAGACTTTATTTGTATTAATTTTCGACACTTAATATTTTAATGACAATTAAATTCCTAACAAATCTTCCTTTTTCCCTCCCTCCAAGTCTAAACAAGACTTAAAATGACTTTGCCAAAGAAGTATCACTTCTGACATGTATACTTTATACGTACTTTTTTATTCGACTTTGTTTATCAATTTCATTTCACTTGTGTGGTAAATACTAAAGGTACAATGTATAACAATTTGTCTGATAATAAGTAGGTTTCCTATTTGACATGATTAAAGAATCAAGTCACGGACAAACTCACATTACGAATGAACGCCTTTTGTCCCAAATGTATTATTGATCATAGCTGTTTTCTTTGGAACGGATCTTTTTTACACCAAACTAAAATACTAGAAACTGTGATTAATACAGACTTTTTACAATATAAATAAATATGGACATCTTTTTCAATTATATAAATATATTTCATTATTTCATTCACGATAATTAAAACCCCTATATGAATTATGCAAAGTAAACTATTTTTTTCAGAATAAGTCGAACTTACGATTTCAAAAACTTATAACAGAAAAACTGCCACCATATTTTCTTTTTATTTGATAATACCAGACTAAAAACGATTTTATTTCCATATTTCTTCGAAATCACTATCCACTAAAATGCCTTAACAATTTTAAAAAAAACGTGATGGAACTTGGCATACAGATTGTATTATAAACAAAGCCGTTTTCGTAGCTCTCCAACAATGCATACCAACTAGGAACTTATTTCAAAGAAACTTAAAAAAAATGATCAAAAAGGAAGCAGAAGAAAATTCGTATTCGTACTAAAGAGTCGGTCTTTAAAGATCTTTATATTGAAGTTGCAAATAAAACAAAGAAGACAAATTTCAGATATAATATATGTCGGAGAATAAGAGAGAAGGAAAGCATAAAGCATAGGGGCATTGGTTACTCCGCCGAAATCGGCATTAATGGCATCCATAATTTCCATACTGTTTGCGTTTGTTGAGTAATGTTGGTGCAATCAAACACTTTACTAATTAACTCAGATTATAATGTTCAATCACTTAATGTTCCCGGTATCAATTTACACAAAGTGAATAATAATAATAGCTAGGAACGTGACAGTTTCAAAAGTCGACCGCACCGTCGAGCCGTCACCCGAGAACTACCGAGAGACGCGCGTCGGACTGCCACTTATTGACTCTGCCCCACGCCAATAGACAGATGGCGCCAGCGTTCTACAGACTATTGTACTCCAACATAGTGTTCCACAGAGTATTGCACTCCGACATATATAACCAGTAACAATTAGACGCATAAAGCAATAAACACATATTGCATCTAAAGACATCAAATGTTTTACAAGTATCTTACAATGCAAAGTAAGTAAATCTTTCAACATAACTCCTGCGATCGGCTATATTTATCTAAAGCAGTTTTATTTCTGAATTCTGTTACTCTAAACCAATTCCGTTCCATTGATACTATGTACATATTTACAATTCAAACGGTTTGGAATGTAAATTTGTTTCGTGTTTGTAAAATTTCTTCCTGTACGATTATATTAATAATTTTACATAATTCAAAATGTGCCTAACACTCGAATGTTGAATTGTAGTAATGTACTATTATAGATTTACTAGCTGTTCCCCGCTGAATGACTCTGGAAATGTCATAATAAGTAAGTGAATAAGCGAGTAAGTGAGTTATTAAAGTGGCTGAGTACGTGGATGAGCCAGTAAATGGACTTAATTGTCTAGAACCATTTTTACGTTATTGCCTTTCTATGGAAATAGTTTGGAAGATATGTATTGAATGGTTTCAAAGTCTGTAACGGACGGACAGACAAGTATATCGATGTTTCTCTTACGAATAAGACGAGCAATAAGAATCCGTTGTACATATTATAGAAGAATATGATATAATTAAATATTATTTATTTCATATTATTGATATATTTACAAATTAAGTTATGAAAGATACGTAATAATTCTTTAAATATAACTGGTATTGATCTATCATAGAATTATCTCATTCATCTCATCACCATTTTTAAAACACATTCTTTAAATAAATTAAGGATTTCCCAAGGTGACAGCCTAATGATCATCATTCAACGCCGATTCTGAAATTGAAAATCTTTCTACTTATTTTCTAAAATTGCAGAGAGGTAATTTACAAACAATTTGACATAATACTGTATGCAATAATGCATTTTCTCTCTGTCAATCTGTGATTATAGACCAGAAAAATCACATCTACCAGAAAGTAGAGACGATATTCACAGTATTTAGACTGATAGGTATCGTAATAACCAATGCAATAAATGAAACAATCTTTTCTAAAAACCATCATGCTCTCATATTGATAAGTCAAGCTTACTGCAATTGAACTTCATGTAAAAAAAACATTGCGCACTTCAATAAAAGCTGAGATACAGACCAAATATTGGGCGTAAAAGCGTAAGAAACTACAAAACCGTACCGCAAAAGACACGTAACACCGCAAACACGCATCGGCTCGTCCACTGAGCGATGTAAACCATCTAACAATGGCCAGATGATTCAGAAATAGCCAGCTAATATAAACACTGCGGACAAAGCGATCGTCGATGAAACAGGCATAACTCTTGACCTTCTGCGCCGGTTTATAATGTACTCCGATTTAATAATAACTCCCATTTCTTACACACTCTTTAAAACCCATGTGTTTTATTAAGTACATGTATTTAGAACAACAATGTTTTTGCAATGATTAAAGGTTGTGTGTTATTTATGTTTATACCTTCTACTCTGTATACATTAATCTTTTTGTTTTTATTCCAGTTTCCTTTTGTTATTTTACCCTGGTCTTGAATTCACAACTCAAATTCAAATTCACTTTAAAAAGATTCTTCTTCATTCAATAATTGGCTTTCAGGTGCGACGGTGGCGAAGTAAATTGGAGGAGACACGTTGACGATTAGAAATATTAAAGATTAGGAACACAATGTAAATACACAAATGATGTCCATTTTTACAAAACAAATACTAATTTACAATTATATTTACAACAGGGACTATATAAAAGGGATAACAAGTACTCAATATTTATAGGAAAAGGAACAGTGGAAGGAATAATGTCATACATAGGATGGGATATTTTAGGACAGCTAAAAATGATATGGGTCGCAGTGCCTTCATCCAGGTTACAGTCCCAAATTGAGTTGTCCCTGATCCGGAGTTTCGCTAGATGGACGGGGGAACACAAGTGACCAAGACGCATTCATGATATGGTGAGGCTACAGAGCGATTTCCAAGAGTTTTCCATGTAAGACTTGGAAAGTGAACTAATATCATGTGTGATGTATTGAAAACAATCGAGCGTTCCATCTTGGACTGCTGTTTTAGCGCATGTAAAGTAGCGCAATTTAAAGTATTAAGATCAGAAACAAACTTAAAATATATAAATTTATTGTTTTGTAGATCTTTGCAAAATTTTTGTAAATATCCTTACTAAATTACCCTTAGCTTCCAAAATGATAATCATTTGATACTTTTTTTTTTTTTTAAACTGCTGGCTTACTGTTGAAATTGATTCCATAATATTAACGTTTTCATTTTAAAGTTTCGTACTCTTGAAAGTAAAATCAGCGCCATTAGATTTCAAAATAACTTTTCCAATGTCCAAAGTAAAAATGGCAAGGTTGATAATTCGATAGAAATTGTAAATCAAATCAAATCTTAGAATGATTTTATCATATAATACATTTTAAAATACCGAAACCCACCCGTTAACCTGCTTTCGGTGCCATTCCTTGATGAAATGATGTTCAAGCATGCTGTTTCTTCGTTAGAATATAATTAAGTGGGGACAGGATTGGAGGTGGTTTGGATTTAATAGTAAGCCAACAGGGAGAATAAAAACGAGCGATACCGTTGAATAATCTAGACTGATATTATAAATCTGAAGAGTTTGTTTTCGTTCGCGCCATAATCTCCGTAACTACTGGTCTGATTTAAAAAAATCTTTCAATGTTATTATCGGTTTAAGTTAAGGTTTTGCAAAAATTATGTTTAGCAAAACTGTTCTCATTTAAAAGAATTCCGTAACAGCATAGGTTAGCTTACTATAACCTCTTTTATATAACGCAGACGAAGTTGAGTGGGCCAGTTAGTGTAAAATATAACGAGCGATTACATTTTCTGGTTGGTTCCTGAATAATGTGTCTATAATAATGTCTCAAATACAGATAATAAAAATGTATGGAATGCGTATAGTCGTTTCGAACGATGTAACATCGTGTGAGAATTTGTAAGGCTACTAAGGTTGGTAATGTGAAACGTACTGTTTTATTGCCCCTCGAAGATGTGCTTGGTCGAGCCTATCACGTAGTTTTGGGAGTTATTAGAACATAAAATGTTGCGACTCGGTTATTCAGTTACAAACGGTGTGATTTGTTTTGGATTTCTTTCTATATGTACATATCGATTGCCCCTACATCTAAACGATCAACTTCCTTTATAGACATTTTTAAGTTTCATCATTCCATTCATCAATCTCGGTTATGTCCTCCTAGTCAACATGACATTCTAACTACTATAACGCTGCGTTGAACGACTAAAATTTATTCATGTGATAACAGAATACCCACTAAAACCCAGCGGATCCCTCTTCATCCATGATTGAGGTCACAAGAGGTTCTCTAATTGCATTACACTCTAGTGATCCGCATGGCACGGACTATTAGGACCTATCACTCAATAGGGTGAAGCATGAAGTGCATACGTGCAACTTCTGCCACCCGGACTCAAGCAAGGGCTTCTTGCTCCCTTAGCCTCTCATTTGGCTCTTTTAGCGAGATGATAGTCTCACAAAAAAAACAACCGCCCTCAACCCAATTACACTGGCGAGCATTACCCCAATAATGCTCTCTAGTGAAAGATCTTCTCTAACCAGGGACAACAAGATATGCCGCTGGGATGGACACTCCGCCAGAATATGGTGCACCGTATCTACATAAACACCACACTCATGACAAGCGGGCGTATCCTCGCGGCTAACGACGTGGTGCATTTACTTGCCGAAGCAATGATGGCCGGTTAGCACCTGCACCAGATAGTAGGAAAGAGATCACTCTGGTGCCCTCTAGTGAGCCAATTGTTTAGATAAGTTCCGATCGCTGCCACCGTGACTATACTCGCAGTTTAAGACCCAATCTTGCCTCCATTTTTCGATCAGAGCTCTGTCGGCAACTACCCTGATCCTTTTAAAAGTCAGCGCCTCTAGAGGCTCTTGTAGCTGCCCTGCACTGATAGGCGACTGGCTTGAAATAGCATGTCAGTTATACAAAATATAATACAGTAATAAATAATTTACCTTTGAAACTATTTATTACAACATTAAAATATAAAAACTTGACTCTTCTTTATATGTAGGGGCCGTTGGTATGTGTTTGACGGCCTCGCTGGCGCAATAATGCGAATATTTGTTCCTTAGCAGTGGTTCAATGCCCTGCAGAACTAATTTAGAAAATCACATTTTCTAATTTGCCCTGTCTGGGCTAATAGGAGGCTCCATATGTTACCGTTCAACCAGCAAAATTCAAAATGACCGTAAGAGATAAATTACGCCTTACCAGGTCAGCGTTTATCATCAGATAAAAACACAGTGTTTTTTATCTTTCTAAGATTTATTACCACTAGGCAGCATTTAAGCTATATGAAAAGAGTAGCGATGTATTCGCGTGTATACTTCGTAAATATCAACCTCTGGACTAGGCTCGATCGATTCAGTACACAAGTTGATTATTCGTCCACCAAAGCTGTGGTGATTGCATTCGACAACCCGTCATAAATGTTGAAAGCCCGAAACGGGAGTTTAAAATTTTATTTATTTTTACAAATAGCTCAAATAATTTTAATTTTAATATTTACCCTTGTCGATTTTAATCATACGGTTAAAAGCTTTTCTCTAATTCCGCCGCCTTAAAACACTAATCACAGATTTACAAAAAGGTCATTTTACTAGAGAACTGGTCAAATGAACGTATAAAATTTGATAAGGATTAATGTTGTATCTGTATGAAAAACTTTTTCAATTACCATTTTGTACTTCAAAACGTTTTAGTAGATAGAATAGGTATAGTGAGTTATCCTTAAAAGACATATTTAACACCACGGACTCTTTTTTCAATCTATAAAAAGGAATATCCCACGGATTTTTTTTCATTATATCTCTAAGGCAACGCTTTCGGTGAAAGCTCCTTAGAGGCTTAGTTTTTTTATTGTAAACAATTACTGTCATATTTCACGTAATTTACACAAAACAATATAATTAAAATAGATATGATAGGAGTAATGTAAAGCATACTTAACATGAATAAAAAATTGAACTATCTAGACATGATTTTCTACTTCTAGGCCTTCTCACCTACAGGAGAGAGAGTTTTAAAGTACAGACCCACTACGTCACCCTAATTGATTGACAGGCTATATACTTCCTTGAAAACCTTCGCTCCTCGGAGTGAGGAGGCCTGTGCCCAGTAGAGGGACGTTAATGGGCTGCTACTTACTTACTTACTATATATTTTAGCCAATTGTAATCAGGCAAGTTATGAATGTTGTTTATATTTAACATTTTAGTTCCCTTTTTTGTTAAAAATATCTGTACAATTAAAACACTTCAAGTAATAGAGTACTACATTTGTCTAGTATTCTGCTTTTTTGGCTACAGATTTGAGGTCCTGGATTTAGGTATCGGGTAGAGCAAATTCAAAAATGGATGTTGAGTTTTCTGGTGAGAACATCTCAGTATTTGCTCATACATGGGCAGTTGGCTGTGTTCTCCACCCCGTGCCTAGGACAGTACGTTAAGCCGTGGGTCCTGTGCCTAATCTCTCTCCGGTCGTGTCGGATTGCCATCGGACTATGAGAGTGAAGGATAGACAGTGCACTTGTATTAATGCATTCACTTTGTAATTATGCCTGCCAAGTCGCAGTGGTATAGCTGGATGGGTCTATCAAATCAATTCAAATCAAAATATCCTTTATTCAAGGTAGACTTAAAAAGCACTTTTGAATCGTCAGTAATCTATCACCGGTTCGGAAAGTTGATTTTTTTTTATTGCTGACAGATTAGCGCTTGACTGTGATCTCACATGATGTTAAGTGATGATACAGTCTAAGATGAAAGCGCGCTAATCTGTTAAGAGGCGATATACCCCTTACGGTTTCTATACAGCATCGTACCGGAATACAAATCCCTTTGTTTGGCGGCACGTTTTTGCTGGTAGGGTGGTAAATAGCCACGGCCAAAGCCTCCCATCAGTCCAGACTCAGACAAATTAGAAAATACAATTTCCTAAATTCGTCCTACCTGGGATCGAACCCGGGACCTCCGCTAGCAAAGCGAATACTCGCACCACTGCGCCAGCGAGGCCTTCAAAATGAGCAATGTGAATCCGCTGAGAAGAAACCGGCAAGAAACTCAAGTGGTAACTTTTTAAAGATAATTTTATTTGTTATTATGTATAATATATTGCATTTGTGAACAAATGGCATCAAGTTCAAACATTTCTAACGCCTAAAAAATCTTCAACATTATAATATGCCTTTTGTAAAAGGATGTTTTGACATATTTCTTAAAATTATGTGGAAGAAAATGTAAAACTGCTTTCCGTATTTTATTAAAAATGCGTAAACTCAAGCCGATAAATTATTTCTGAACCTTCTTCACTCTCTGTGACCTGACAGTACTCTGAGAATTGATGTATGGCAAAGTATTGCTCTTTTTTCTAAAATAAATATAGCTTGAATGTCCGCCGCCTTACCCCATAACAGTATGCAGTAAAACATAATGCTATAAAAATAAGCGAAATACACCATTTTGGCAGTTTCAATATTAGTGTACTGTGCTACCGTTTAAACAGCAAATGCTGTGGAACTAAGTTTACTTGCGAGTCTTAATATGTGCACTCTACTGAAGCCCCGAGTCTAATGCTCTAAAAACCCTTTGTGTGAGTAGTCATGTGCCCAGCGTCGTTGTCATTGTCGTCGCTTCAACCAATGTAAGTCCACTGCTCGACATAGGTCTCATGTAATGACGTCTACCGTCTACCGGCTTCAGCGGCTACCGGCGACCCTCTCTATGTTGTCGGTCCACCTTGTGGGTGGTCTACCTACACTGGGTCGTCCGGTTCGGGGCTGCCATTCCAGCACCTTCGCCCCCCCCCCATTGCCAGTTCAGGTTCGCGATCCATAGGAATATGTCGGTGACTCGTGTTCTACTACGGATCTCTTTGATTCAATCACGTAGAGAAACTTCGAGCATAGCACTCTCCATCACACGCTGTGTGACTCTGTGTGACGCTTCCGCATGAGGCCCACAATCAGCGACCAGCAGTGGGACGTTATTAGACTCCTCCTTATCTTAACCACTTACTTTCAGTAGTGTAGACATTATATTAGACATATGTAGACATGTTATTAACATTTTCGACACACAAAGCTCATGGGATCCTAAAACATAATCGGGCCAGGCCCCTAATCTATATCAAATGAATCACGATGTCTCTGCAAAAATAAGGCGTAGAGATTCGAAATTTGGTAGGAATATTCCTTTTGCTGAGTAGACGTCAGCTAAGAACGGATTTTGCGAATTTCCACTCGCAAGGGGGGTTGCGGAGGTGTTATTCATATGTTTCGTATTTGTAAAACAATTTGCCTGAATTAATGAAAAAGCTATCCAAAAAACATTCCACGCAGATGCGGGTTCAGCTAGTATTATATAAATTCAATATGTAATTTACAAAATCCGCCATGACTCTCGCTGACAAGCGGTTGTTATCGCTAAAAAGATTATTGAAAAATCAACGTGATAGATTTCTAACCTGTTGAATGTTCAACATATTTGAATTTCATGACGAGAATCAAATATTTTACCATACTTTATTATATTGTATAACTAATGGTTTGCAATCCAATGCATCAATAACATTTTCTTATTCAAATGACACCAGTTATCTCGTTACAATTTAACCATCCTATTTAAATCGATAGCCAGTAGCTATCAAACATTTTTAAATTTCAAATAAGTGAGTAACAAAATGAGTTAGTGAGTGAGTTAGTGAATTTAGTGGTGCAAAACGAACTTCATGCTTTTCTAATGAAATCGCCCTAAAGCACATCGGTTGGATAATTTCAGAGTATTTCACTTTACTATAATTGTTTTTATGTACATATCTATGTTTTTGCAACTAGATATATAACCCTTTTTTCTTCTTATTTATTTTTTTGTAGATAAATTACCTATAAGTAAAAAGCGAGCAACATCTAAAGTCCTTCGAAGAAAATATCTCCCTGATGGGCTTACGCTCCATTGCTAGGGGTGATAAGTTTCCAGCACTTTATATAGACGGTACATAAAAGGTATATAGATGACCTTAATACAAGTTTATATCTTTATTTTTATACTGTTTTAATCGCTTTCGTTCAATTTTATATTCAATACATTTATAAAGGTCAAATTATACAATGACTTTTGAATCGTACACGTTTTGTTTAAAACATTTGTTAAAATAAATTAACGAAAAACTGAGTAAATTATTTATAAAAGCTTACGACAAGGAGCAGCATTTTAACGTCCCAATGTTGGGCACAGGCGTCGTCATCCTTAGGATAGAGGGTTTTTAGAATATTGACCCATCACGCTGCCCCACTGCGAGATTATAACCCCAGAATTGTACCAGGGATATGCAGATTTCCTAACGATGTTTTGTTGCACCGAAAAGCACGATCGTTTTATTTAAGCAACAATGATATGCAAATAATTTTTACAAAGTAAACTTAGTGGTTCCGGACAAAATAAAATAATTAAAATCTCCCGATGAGTACTTTTATAATTTTAATGAAGAATAAATAAAAGAAATGGATTTGTTGGGTAGCTACGTAACTAAGAAATAAAGATTTATTTTTTTCTTGTAAATACACGAACGTTTATTTCTTTTAGCTTAAACAATATTCAGTAAAACGGAGGATTTTTTATTCGTATCATAGGGCGTGAAAGCCCTTTGAGCGTTTTCTGTTGATTTATTTAGATATCTTATTCATCTCACAATATCTTGTTACTTTGTTTTGTGTATAAAAATCTGTAACCAATAATAAGTCTAACCTTTCGTTTAAGTTGGTGTTTCTTTATTGTATCTGTTATTTTATCATCAAGTGTAAATATTTATAGCCAAATTGAATTCAAATGGGTCTGGGATATGGCTGAAATATATTTTTCAGAATTTTTACTGTTTAGAATCGGAAAGAGAGGTCATTGCCAGAAGTTATAGTACGATCTTGTTCCTCTGTCACTTTTTATTTCAGATCATCAAGGCACTGAAACTATTGGCATCGGAACGTAGTGGACATCCTACGGTTCCGTAGGATTTCATTTTACCCAATCGTTCCTGAACCGCACCGCAGAGGAGTGGGATGATTTACTAGCTTCCGTATTTTTTGACTTTTACAATCCGGGTATTTTCAAATGCAGAGTGATCAGGCATCTCCTAAGCAAGTACAGTCTACCCTAGGCTGCATCAGCACTTAACTTCAGGTGTGATTGCAGCCAAGCGCAGAACTGTTATGAATAAAAAATGTAATTTGATGATGCAGTGGTGCGAGTACTTGATTTGCTAGCAGAGGTCCTGGAAACGATCCCCGGTAGGATAAATTTAGGAACCTCAGCGGCACCGCTTGGTGGCGCTGATCGGCGGAGGACTCTCGCTTAAGAGCATTGTAGGCGCGATGCTGTCAAGTGAGAGATGCTGGGCGGAAGTGGCCCTCTTCTGCGAGACTGTAATCTCGCTAAAGGAGGCCCACGAGCTAGATAGAAAGAATGCAGTAGATGCTCCCTCTCACTCCCGGCGCTTGTTTGCGCACCCGCTCCCACCTCCATTAATCCTCAGTCGGACTCATCTGGGGCACCAGGGAATGCACAAACTGAACCTCTGTTGTCTCACTTACGGATGAAGAGGGTTCCGCTGGGTTTTAGTGGGTATTGCGAAGTCTCCTCCCTCGCTGAGTCCCACACTCCTGACCCATTCAGGTCAGGGTAACTGCGTAAAAGCATTTCCCAGCGCAAAAAAAAGGATAAATTTAAGAAATTGCATTTTCTAATTTGTCTGAGTCTGACCTAGTGATAGGCTCCGGCAGTGGCTAGTTATCGTTCCACCAGCAAAGAGATTTGTTTACCGGTACGATGCTGTGTTGGAACCAGACGAGATAAAATTGCCTCATAGCAAATTAGGGCGCCAGTATCTTAGATTGTATCACTTACCACCAGTTGTGATTACATTATTATATCATATCACTTACGTATAATCAAAAATATATATAACTTCAAATAATATTGTTAACATATAACATTGATCAATAAAGAGCTTCGTTATAAAGTAAAGCAATATATTTTCACCTGCTTCACGATGCCTTTAATCAATAAGTAAAGTAATTACGTTCATGTTGAAATTTGTAATTATATAACAACATGAAGATGTTCTCTGAGAAATATGGCACTAATTTGTTGGGAACTCAGGTGGTACGTAATAAAGTGTAATGTCGAATATGATATTTATATTTTATGCCTAAAATACAAATCATATTTTCTCTTTTCTTCTTAAGGACACAGTAGTAACAACCGAGTATGAAATTAGTCATTAGATATCTGTTTCTTTATAAAAATTATTGATTTTAGAGATAAGTACTAATATGCAGTGCAAATCTGATGTAACAAAACTGAAGGGACTTACAAGATATTCCTTGTATCATTTATATTGTTATAGAGAGGCTAAGTTTGTCAGCAATTCCTTTTATAAGGTAAATAACTTCTTTCGTTAGATCACACAAGAGACCCTGTTCAGATATATTGAATTGAGAAGTATTTAAAAGAAAGGATTGAAAAATATAATTGGTAAAATCATAACAAAACAGTTTTTTCCATATATTTATTAACAAGCAAGATCCAGGTCTCTTTAAACATATTTATCTATAATATAAAAATGAATCGCAAAATGTGTAAGTGCACAACTCAACAAAGTCTGAGCCAATTTTGCCAATTTTTTTTTAATGTTTATTGAAGTCCAAGGATGGTTTTTACGGTGAGAAAAATTTGAATAATTGCAGGAGAAATCCCTAAAGACAACCCTTTTCTGTTTCCCATACAAACCGTTTTCTAACTAAAATGTAGAGTCAATTGGACCTTTATTGCTATTCAATAAAGTTTCATATTAAATTACAAGTACTCACTGTTATCTAAGCAATGTAGGTGTGTTCCTAATGTCAAAGAATCAATTTGCACTTAATTACCGCTGCACAAATTCTAAATGAATTGAATAGTCACAAAATGTTAGAGATATGGATCATTAGTACTGCTGTGATTTTATTTCAAAATTTATTCGTATATCTGAAATCTGCCACATTCCACATCTTTTTGGCGAAGAAGAACGAAGTCTGTCGGGTCTACTAGTTTCATAATAAAATTGGTAAAGTTAAGGAAGAGAAACGGTAATATTGAAATCATTCTCCAACCAAAAGAAACCTATTTAAATATGATGAAGGTTCAGTTGAAACAGTTGTATAAAAGCCAATCAAAGAGCGAATTAAAGACGTGAGAGCAACATTAGCGTGCCTAAATTTCATTACAGGTGTTTAGAACGATAATATCTTCTGTTAGATATGGAAATAAATATAAAATTTTCTGATAGGCTCCAGTTTTCATTAACTCAAACGCACAACTCCGATTTATTTATGAAAATGTTTGTTAGCCGTTACTTATCCTTACGACTCCCAGCAATCTATGGTTTAGATAGATTGCTGATAAATAAAACGGTAAGAATGGTGACTGTTCATAATGTAAAAAGATGTTTATAATTTCCATACGAGATATAAATTATTAACATTTTTTAAAGAAAGAAAGTATAATAGTTGTCCCATTTAGATAATATCTAGGTAAATAACACAGGAATGAGACTTCAAGAATTTACTTCACAAATGCATCCCGGTTTATGAAAAAAACTGTTTCGTAAATCCCTTCCGACCACAATAACCGCTGTAAGCCTCTGCCAAACTTTTTACTTTAATAAAATAAAGTGCTATTGATTTTTTTGCTTGAAGGATAGGAGACAACGAGCTTCTCGTACGAATCACCTGCTATCACAGCTTAGAAACGCAAACAAATGATCCTTCACTTTGTTTTTCTCGTCTAGTATCGCAGACATCGGACCAAAATAACGGTTGTCTCTTGTATCTAAATTCAATACTAGCAATTCTCGCTTAGTTTCGATACCTCACCTCTCTTGTGACACGACAAATTATTTATACATGCGCGAGTTTTCATTTCACTTTAACTCTTAAGATAATAATGTAAATCACATGGTGTAAAGTACAAAAATATTTAGAACTAAACACTTTTGATAATACTGTGTTTAATTAAGCACATATTAAAACCAATATTAATTAAAACGGCTATAAAGGTACGCATGTCTTTTTATCTATATTTTGAATATAAAATTAGTTGCTGTGAGTTACCCTTAAGACATAGATATATCCTAATAGGCATTTTTTATAGAACTGTTTAAGAAGAGCAATTGGGCTATACATTATTTTCGTGCATCGGTATTCTTTCAGGCTGCATCGCACTTTTTTTGCCAAGTTGATAAATATAGTTTAGGTAATATCGGTTATTCAAACATAATATGTCTACCGCAGATAATATACCTTTGAAATTATGAAAGAATATTTCCTATAAGTGCAGTGGTTTCGAATATTGCCCCAGACATAAAAATAAGGTCACAGAATTCGGTCTATCTCTTTATAATATTAGTATGGCAGACCATACAAGACACGCGCTTCAGTCATCTCATCCGGATACATTTTGCTGACTTTATTTATGGCGTATATAAAGTGGGTGAAGCTCATTCAAAACATTTCTTTCAAGGCATAAAATAACTTAAAAGATAAATTATTAATATTTATATACGTTTTACTCATAAAGCCAACGTAATCAACTAATATCTGGGAAAATCCACCTACTGGTCAGAGCTGTTTATAAATAATATAGTTTGCACATTTCATTATACACATATGTGTGAATATATTTAAACCAGTTTATTTTGAAAGGCAATATCATGCAAACATAGTTTTATACCACTAAACTTACTCACTCATCACGAGGTTTTCAAAACTTCCCTATCACAAACCCACGAAATCGGGAACTACGCGGGTATATATAATAACTAGCTATTATTTAAGTAAATTCAAACCAAAAATTCTTTACTAAATACTAAATACTCGAGTACGCTTTTACAGCAGTTTTGAATTGTCAAATACATATTACAAAAGTTCGACTGATGATAAATTTCTAATTCCAGTTCTTAAAATTTATTTTTTTAATAAAATGCCATAATACCAATATATTAAAAAAATTGCATACATTTTTAATTAAAACATTTTATAGTATTTTTTTTCAAATAAAGTTTTGTATAAAATTATATTGATTTTAATATGTATACCTTTAATATTGTGATTTATTACATTCTATTGTTTTGCACGCCACATTAGACACTAGATTATTAAAGAATTTGGATATTGAATTTGAATTTGTTAATAATGTCAAAGAGCGACATAAATTTCTTTTAAACCTACATCTAAACCTGTAGTTTTGATGGGCAATCATAAATTGAAACTAAGTATGTAACAGAGATTGAGTAAAATTTTCTGGCAAAGTCGTTACTTTGCTAGAAAATTTTATTTTTGTAATAAATCCGTGGAACGGACTAGATATCGACATCAATGGCGAGTACATCACTCATCTACGGTTTGCCGATGATGTGGTCATTATGGCAGAGACTCTCGAAGATCTCAATGCTCGATGACCTCGGGAAAATTTCTCAACAGGTGGGCCTAAAAATGAACATGGATAAGACGAAAGTTATGTCGAATATCCATGTTCCGCTCCACCCAATCATCGTTGAGAACTCACCACTCGAAATTGTAGACGAGTATACATACCTGGGACACATAGTCCAGCTAGGTAGGTCCAATTTTGA
>JACTOM010000006.1:1979843-2037886 GCA_015832385.1 Elymnias hypermnestra | reverse complement strand
GACGACGACGACGAAGAATTTATAACTAAACTGCGAATAGTAGTTTTCTACTATATAATATAACAAATTCGGTTATAAATAATTTTGAAACCTTCAAATATGTTAAAATTATTTTTGTTTAATTAAAACTGTTAGTTCCTATTCATACTATATGTATCTTACGACAAAATTTCTAATCAGTAACAAAAAAACTTATAATGAATAACACTTCATGTTAATTACTTAACTTCATGTTAGTTTTAAGTAGTAATTTAATTGAATTCCCTTTTATCTAACGTATATATCTTATATATTTCTTTTATAAAGGTTATTAAATCCGATTGTGAAGATACGGAATCTTTTATCATTAGATCAGTTATAATACATCAGGCAATTTTATTCATGAATATACCAAGATTCACATTCGCGTGAATTTAAAACCACCTAATCGTAATCCAGGTTAACGATGATTTAGCTTGAGATTGACTATGGTTAATAGCTTGAGGTTAATAAAATATGTTCGTCAAATATTTAATATATTTTATATGAAATAAGAATATTTCATAAATTCTTATCTAAATACTAAATTCAACAAAATTTAAATAATCACTTTTAATATTGACAAAATACACGTGTCATATGTTATTTACAATTCGTCTTTTGACATTTCAATAAATGTATTAATTTTCGACACTTT
The DNA here is from genome assembly GCA_015832385.1 of Elymnias hypermnestra. Taxonomy (NCBI): domain Eukaryota; kingdom Metazoa; phylum Arthropoda; class Insecta; order Lepidoptera; family Nymphalidae; genus Elymnias; species Elymnias hypermnestra. The sequence goes on along the minus strand of JACTOM010000006.1, from coordinate 2,037,210 downwards.
TAATATTTTAATGGCAATTAAATTCCTAACATATCCTTTCCAATATCCCTCCCTCTAAGTCTCGGAAATCTAAAGTTTAGTAAACTTTAAGATTCACATTTGACAAAGATTTAATTTTTATACTGAGAAATCTATAAATTCTGCTGTCAACTAAGTGACATAAGCAACAAATAAATATCGTCACACTTAAAGTCTGCGATCGATATGTAGTTGTTTTATTGTCACAAATGATGTGCATTATTAACCGTGTCTATACAGCCCTAGTGCTGGTATCCGTAACCCATTTGCTACGGTTGACCTTTATAGAGAATGTTTCTGACGAGCGTCCATTTCGCCGCTCAGTACGCCTATTAGTCACCACTTCTATTGAATAATTTGTCTCGTTTATTAAAATAGACAGCACTATCTAAAACTTCCCGAATTAATCGTCGTCAAATGCATACAGTAGGATTGTTTAATTTGCAACATTAATTCTGAAGCGATATGAAAATGAATTTTATTTAACACTAGGTATTCCTTGTGGTGTCATCTGCTAGACTTTAAGGTTAGGTTAGTTAACTGTTAGCGAAGTTATCTATTTCTTCGCCTTATTAATTGCCCTACACTTTGAAAGAAAACGTGTGTAGCAAAAATATTAAAACATAAATGCTTTTACTTGCGCAATTTACATCTATATATATTCTAATATATAAAATTTCCCTGTCACAAAGTTAGTTACCGTACTCCTCCGAAACGACTTTACCGATTTGTACCAAATTTTATATGCGTATTCAGTAAGTCTGAGAATCGACTACTATCTATTTCTCATACCCCTAAGTGATAAGGGTTGTTCACCCATATTTATTTTTTTTTAATTTTGGACGAAATTTTTTGTTTTTATTTTTTTGTGATACAGTATACAAAAATACCCTAAATGCAACCCTAAATTTTAACCTTCCTATCACCAACCCCTATTTTTTAATAGCGATAATAGTACTTACGAGTATATGGCAAAACAACGTCTGCTGGGTCAGCTCGTATATATATATATCGGAGAATAACAGAGAACGGAGAAGCATACAGCACAGGGGCATAAGGTTCTCCGCCGACATCGTTATTAATTGGATCCGTTATTTAATTTCTTATTCTGTGGGCGTTCGTGCGTAATTTTGGTGCAATCAAACACTTTATTAATTAACTCGAGTTATAATGTTCCCCATATTTTACACGAACTCATTAACACTAATAGCTAGGAACGCGGCAGTTCCAACAGTAGACTACTCCGGTTGAGCGTCACTCGACAATTGCCGAGAGACGGGCCGGACTGCCACTTATTGACTCTGCCCCGACGCCGATACAAAGATGGCGCCAGCGTTCCACAGACTATTACACACGGACCAGCGATCCACAGACTCTTGCACTCTGACATATATATAAGAGATATCCAGGTATCTATCGGCTCATGACGATATCTCTGGAACCATAAGGCGTAGAAACTTGGAATTTTGATAGAAATATTCCTTTTGTCTAGAAGAAGTCAGCTACGAACGGATTTTACGAAACTCCACCCGCAAGGGGGATTGCGGGGGCGTTACTTATGACTCATCATGATATATCTGGAACCATAAGGGGTAGAGACTTGAAATTTGGGAGGAATATTCCTTTTGCCAAGTAGAGGTTATGTTGCTTATTTGGAAAACAATTTGCATAAATTAAAGAAAATGCTGCCCAAAAACTTTCCACGCAGACGTAGTTGCGGGTTTGGCTAGCATAAATATATAAGAAAACTTATATTCGAGTGAATGCAAACGTATATGAGTATTTAATAGTAACGGAAGTTGTACCCAACATATTTTTANATCCTCGTCCAATGCATACAGTAGGATTGTTTAATTTGCAACATTAATTCTGAAGCGATACGAAAATGAATTTTATTTAACACTAGGTATTCCTTGTGGTGTCATCTGCCAGACTTTAAGGTTAGGTTAGTTAACTGTTAGCGAAGTTATCTATTTCTTCGCCTTATTAATTGCCCTATACTTTGATAGAAAACGTGTGTAGCAAAAATATTAAAACATAAATGCTTTTACTTGCGCAATTTACATCTATATATAAAATTTCCCTGTCACAATGTTAGTTACCGTACTCCTCCGAAACGGCTTTACCGATTTGTACCAAATTTGATAAACGTATTAAGTAGGTCTGAGAATCGGCTACTATCTATTTTTCATACCCCTAATTGATAAGGGTTGTTCACCCATAATTTTTATTTTTATTTTTAGACGAAATTTTTGTTTTTATTTTTTTATGATACCGTATACAAAAATACATACAACTCTAACTTTTCACCTTTCTATCGTCGTCGTCGTCGCTTCAACCGATGTACGTCCACTGCTGGACATAGGTCTCACGTAATGACCGCCACAAGGCCCGATCTTGCGCCGCCTGGCTCCAACGGCTACTGGCGACCCTCTTTATATCATCGGTCCACCTTGTGGGGGGTCTGCCTACACTGCGCCGTCCGGTGCGGTCACCTTTCTATCACCAACCCCTGTTTTTTAATAGCGATAATAGTAATTATATGGCAAAACAACGTCTGCTGGGTCAGCTAGTATATATATATATGTCGGAGAATAACAGAGAACGGAGAAGCATAAAGCGTAGGGACGTAGGGTTCTCCGCTGACATCGTTATTAATTGGATCCGTTATTTAATTTCATATTCTGTGGGTGTTCGTGGGTAATTTTGGTGCAATCAAACACTTTATTAATTAACTCGAGTTATAATGTTCCCGATATCAATTTACACGAGCTCATTAACACTAATAGCTAGGAACGCGACAGTTCCAACAGTAGACTACTCCGGTCGAGCGTCACTCGACAACTGCCGAGAGACGGGCCGGACTGCCACTTATTGACTCTGCCCCCACGCCGATACAAAGATGGCGCCAGCGTTCCACAGACTATTACACACGGACCAGCGATCCACAGACTCTTGCACTCCGACATATATATAAGAGATATCGAGGTATCTATCGACTCATCACGATATCTCTGGAACCATAAGGCGTAGAAACTTGTAATTTGGTAGAAATATTCCTTTTGTCTAGAAGAGGTCAGCTACGAACGGATTTTACGAAATTCCACCCGCAAGGGGGATTACAGGGGCGTTACTTATGACTCATCATAATATATCTGGAACCGTAAGGAGTAGAGACTTGAAAATTGGGAGGAATATCCCTTTTGCCAAGTAGAGGGTATGTTTCTTATTTGTAAAACAATTTGCATAAATTAAAGAAAATGCTGCCCAAAAACTTTCCACGCAGACGTAGTTGCGGGTTTGGCTAGCATAAATATATAAGAAAACTTATATTCGAGTGAATGCAAACGTATATGAGTATTTAATAGTAACAGAAGTTGTACCCAATATATTTTTAATTATAATTGGATGTAAGCATAACACTAAGGGCAAACCTCTAAGGGTTTGTTATAATGTTAAACAACACTAGTTTTAAAAATTTGTATATATGAAACTTTTTTTGTATATATTAATAAATAAATGATAAGAGCCAACCTTAAAAGATAGACACATACTATCACTGACTTTTTTAGGACATTTAAAGGGGAACGATTCTATCATACATGATTATTAGGAAACTTTAACCTTAATAAATGCAGCAGAAGATTTCAAAAGGAAAAATATTACTAGATTTTGAAACATTCATCATCGGAGGACCACTAAGTCTTCTTCATTAAATGGAATATCGAACACTCAAAGAATTTTTCAAATCGGACCAGTAAATCCTAAGATTACCGCGTTCAAGGAAACAAACTCTTCAGCTTTATAATATTAGTAAAGATTTTCAAATGAACTATTTTATTTGGCAAAAACATGTACAAATTGGAACCCATTTTAACCTTTATAAATAAGCCAAATTCAAACTTATTAAAGTATTTAATAGTATCAAATACAGTGTACCAGGAGTCTCGAACGAGTAGTGGGATTGATCTGTCTCATAAGAGTGATTATGACGTTACACCCATAATTGTACGAAAAGGCTTTCATTTATGACTATCTTTACGAAACATGTGTGATATAATTAGTTGGATTTGCAAGCGACACAAAGCTTGCATGTACTATTTATTGAATACTATATTCGAGTTGGATCACGTAGATTAAATTTTATCCCAATATACCAATAAATCCAACGAACCTTTACGTTTAATATTATTTACCCGCCCATATTTTCTAGTTGAAAATGTAATAGTTTACATCGTATATGTTATTACGTAATGTACTGTAAGTAGACAAGTAACATAATAATATGTAATAAAGTAACCTTTTATATTAGTTTAACCTATTAATATAAGCAACCCTTTAAAATGTTGATGCATGCACATAATTTGCTAGTTGAGATTTCTGGTCCAATTCTAAGGTGAAAAATTTTAAAAGAATTTCTTTTCCTAATCTGGTATAATTCCCTGAATTATAGAGAAATCTTGGATTTTTATTTATTTACGATTTAAAAATAATTTGATAGGAGAGTGAATGCAGGGAATATGGTAAATGGTGCTCTGCACGCCTTTAAGAATAGCCAGGTGGAGTCTCAAAGGGCCACACTGGCTGTGCATGGAGGATTGTTGGTGTCAACACTTATGTAAGGTTATGTAAAGTTGGGTATGGCAGAAAGAAGCATAAAAGTAAAATAAATGCGGTAGAGATGAGAGCGTTGAGAAGTATGAGTGGATTGATACTGAGTGACAAAGTGAGAAATAATGTGAAAAGAGAACATTGTGATATAAAAGAAGTTGTAGTGAATAAAATTGTGAAATGGTTAGATGGTTTGAGCACGTTGAGAGAATGAATGAAAGGAGACTGACAAAAAGTATTTATAAGTGAATGGGGAAGTTGGAACGGGAAGACCAAGGCGAACGTTCCTGGACCTAACCCAGGACATTTCAAATAAGAGCCAGGTTAAGAGTACTCTAAACCGATGAACTTTTATGAAAGGTTTAATGAGAATGAAAAAAGCGAAGGAGATATGCAAAGATCGTGGCAAGAGGAAGGACGTGGTCTCTGCCTACGCCTATGGGAATTAAATTCTTTTGCTGATCATATTCACACTGAGATGTATAGTACACTGAAATATTTTTGACACATACTTAAATTGGAACCAAATACGTGAATCTCATAGACAAATGTTACACCATTAATAATCGGCATGTAACCGACTGGTTCTAACGGTATTGTTAGTTTGTCACACGCATCATTAATATTCATGTCATCTATTTGCACGGCTTCGTTAATATGATGAATGAAGTGACGTCCCCATAGGGCAGAATTTTATTAATATTGCAAATAATACGGTAACTATGTTGATAATGAGGACTGCTATTGAGGAGAACGTATTCTTGGTACTTCTTTCTGTCGTTATATTCTTACCAGGGGAAACTAGGTTGTCATGTGCTGATCGCATACAGTGATTTTCGTACGGCATCTAGTCACATATGCCTCCTTTAATCAAGTACCTAGTCTTTATTTGATTTGGCCACCTCATCGAGAATCTCCTCCGAGCCCTTGTGCTTTCATGGAGCCACACCCTACCGACTTACGTGCCCAAAAAAATTTAGTATCGCACTGCTCACTTAAGTGGATAGGTAGTCTTCTCCTCCAGATTTTCTGTCTTGTGTAGTTCGGTTAATATTGGAAACAACAACAGCTTCACGAGCGGAACTTCTGTGGCTTTTGTGATGCTTGGGAGAAGCAGGATAGATAAAGTACAGCAGTCACCAATTAACATTTGAAAATCTTAAACTATATTCTGTATTATCATATTAAAAGTATTATGGAATACTGTGTTAGAAATGGTCGCACCACTTTATCTGCAAAAATCTATCTCCTTTTTGTACAAAGTGCTTTATGCTGACAACTGGGAAATGGTAACATGTTTGAGAATAGACGATAGTTTAAATGATATATTATCAATATAAATGAAGATAGGGTTGTAACATATGTAGCCATTTTGGTAGTTTATTATTATTTGTTATTTTGGTTAGTGATGAAGTAAAGTTTGTTAATGTTTTAACCTACACCCAGCTTTGAATAGATCGATCGATAAATTATTTCGATCGATCTATTCAAAGATGGGTTTGCCTTAATCGAAAGACTATTTGATTTAAATACTCATTACGTATTTGTGTGACATCTTTAGATCCCTTTTGAAATAATAGTACCTTTCTATTTTCTAATATTAGAAATGAATAACATTTTTAATTTTTATACACAAAAAGCGAATTAATACAGATAATTATTCGACAATATAACCTTAAATGGCTTTAATTTAACATAAAAACTATACAATGATAAATATAACCAAAGTAATTAGTCTTACACATTTTTGTTTTCTCTATCCAATACCTAAAATAAAGGTTTTCGGTTTAAAAATGTAACATTTGCATTCATAGGAACAATACGGTGACCCATTTTAATGAAAGTGCTACTTCTAAAATATATTCGCTGGCTAAACCTTTATGGCAGCAATTCCAGGGTTATTAAGGTTACTACCATAAACCCATATTGGGTCTAAAGTACCAGTAATAATAATTGGCATACCTTCTCACTGTTTGCAAAGGCTCCCTTGCTAATAAGAGACTGTATGAATTGCTGCGGTATTCCTATGCGAAATGTGCACAGGAAATGACATGCTAATATAGTCTTTATGGGAAATTGTAGTCATCTCCATTTTATTAAAAAAAAAACACAGAAATAATATAATATTGGGTTATACTATTTAGAATATTTTTATACAAGCTTTATGCTCTCGTCTATATTTCGTCTCATTGTTATTCATTGTTATATTGTCATTACTATGATGTTTGCTGTTATTGTAGCAACAACGTAAATTAAATGCGCACAAATCATGTCAAAGCAAACTGGGTTTCGTCAGGGAATAAAACATCATTTAATAAATTTGAAACTGTTTAACTTTTTAAATTACTTTACTAATATTGTGTGTGAATTAGGAAGACATTCTTAATTTATCTTTGCATCTTCCTGGTTGTAAATGCTAAGAATTGTATAGAATAAAACTTAAACAAATTCTATTGATTGGATGGTAACTTCTTCATATATTTTACACAGCATCGTACTGTAATTGCTGTAAAGTGATACGAGATATAGTGGAAATTTCGTAACAGCGCAAACCTAAAAGAAATAATCAATTACCCAAATTTCCCCAGCTGAAAACGGAAGCTTGACCTCTGTTAAAGAAGGGAGTAAATGCCAACGCATCCGACATACTATATATTACATATTGCTGCTCTAGAATAACAGCAACATAATTGTCACAAATTGTATAGTTTTACATACTAGGGGGCATTGCAGTGTATGAAGTTCATGTCATGATTTTATATATTCTCACTTAAAAAACAATAATTAGTCTTTCGAAAAAACGATAGGTAGACTATCAAGTGGGGAGTGGAAAAAAATGAAGAATGAATATTACTATTATATATGTCGGAGAATAAGAGAGAACGGAGAAGAACAAAGCACAGGGGCGTAAGGTTCTCAACCGACATCGTCATTAATAAGATCCATTATTTAATTTCTCATTATGTGGGCATTCGTGGGTAATGTTGGTGCAATCAAACACTTTCTTAATTAACTCGGATTATAATGTTCAATCACTTAATGTTCCGGATATCAATTTATACAAACTCGTTAACAATAATAGCTAGGAACGCGATAGTTTCAATAGTCGACCACTCCGGCCGACCGCCACTCGAGAACTGCCGAGAGACGGGCCGGACTGCCACTTATTGACTCTGCCCCCACGCCGATACAAAGATAGCGCCAGCGTTCCACAGACTCTTGCACTCCGACATATATAATACTACTAAGATATACTTGTACTGTTGTTGTACAAAGAAATATACATAAGTTATGTTTAACATCAGCCGTTTTCATGACACAATTACTGAAATACAATAACTTTAGAGGAGAACTGTGTTAATATCAAACAAGACGTTTATATCGACAAATGACATAACGAAGTTTACTATTGGTACAGCGTCATTTTTTATCTGCAATAATAAATTTTTGACATAAGGAAATTTAAAGTATTCTGGATTATGTTTAAAAATGTTGGATTACGTGGTTTTTCATCCAAAATATCGATATATATAACACCTATTTGATGATGTATTCCAAGGTTATACCGTTTCCGTCTTAAATTCACATTGAGTTGCGTGTAGGTGAACCGACAAAGTTAATTGCCATTCCGCCACGGTGTTTGCAAAGGCACTCCCGTTAATGAAATACCGGGTATGGCTGTTATGGCAAACATTGGAATATTTTCATATAATTACGATAAGTATTGTAAGAGGACATTAAAGTTATCCTTATAAAACAACATGCATTACTTGCCCAAAAAGAATATTCGAAACTTATATACTGGTGAAATATTTACAACAATCTCTTCTTTATTTTCAAGAGCATATTGTTAGACTACAGATAGTTGGGTGAGAACATTGATAACTCTGGAATGTTAATAGTTACAACACTTAAAAATACCAAAATTCATTGTGCAATATTACTAAATTTTTCGCAATGCGAGGTAATTTTAACAAGCGCCACAACGTGTATGATGGAGTCTTTCGAGCTGTATTTATTTATTTATTTATATACCCTTTATCGTACACCAAAGAAAAGAATTACAAAGAATAAAAGACGCACAAGTAATAACAAAACAAATGTACAAAAAGGCAGTCTTATCGCTAATCAGCGATTTCTTCCAGACAGCCTTTAGGAGAAGGAAATTGTGCTAAAGTAAGTGGGAGGTGCAAAGAAATAATACATACTAATATTAAACAGAATACACTTATAATATATAAATAAAATATACTTACATATACATACTAACACAGTAATAAAAATAAAATTTGTAATAATATCATCTAATTATATGACTTGTAACAGAAAATGTTTTGTGACTTCGTGTTTAAAGGAATTTAAAGATTGTGCTCGTCTTATATTCACTGGTAGTGCGTTCCACAGCCGGCTGGCCGTAACAGTGAAGGAGTTGCCGACAAATTTAGTGCGATGTATCGGTATCTTTAACGTTAAAAGTGAAGTAGACCTTAATTCTTGGCCACAGTGCCCTCCCAGGAATTCGAATTTAGATTTTAAATAGTTCGGGGTAGTGGGGTCAAATAGTGTACAGTACAGAAGTGAAAGAATATGTAGATTCCGGCGAAATCGGATCGGTAACCACTTGAGCTTAGATCGAAATTCGGATACATGGTCATATTTGCGTAAGCCAAATATGAACCTAATTGCAAGATTTTGAAGTCTCTCAAGTTTATTTAGTTGGTCCTCATTTAGATCAAGATAGCTTGCGTCAGCGTAGTCGAGAAGAGAAAGGAGTAATGATTGAGCTAACATAATTTTTGTGGGAATTGGAAGCTGTATGTGTGTTGTTAAGAGTTTATAAATTCAAATAGTAGTGTAGTTATTAACAGTATAGTGCAAATTGTGTATATTAAAATAGTGGAAAGATTAAAAGTTGCTATTTAATGTGAGTGTTGTCTTCATACTAATATTTACTTCACTATTTGAATTTATACAATTTAGACTTACTTATCTTAAAACAACTACTTCAACGGACACAGCTCGAAAGACTCCCTCACACAATTGTTCCGCTTGTTAATTTACCTCGTATTGAGTAACATTTCGTAATATTGCACAATGAGTTTTGGTATTTTTAAGTGTTGCCAATATATTATTCTATAACTCCCAACATTCCAGAGCTGTTAGTGTTGTAACCCAACTATCTATAGTCTAACAATATATATTGTTTTAATTGCTGACAGGTTAGCTCTTGACTGTGATCTCACCTGATGGTAATTGATGATACTAAGATGAAACAGCATCGAACTGGAACATAAATTTCTTGCTGGTAACTAGCCATGGCCGAAGCCTCTCACCAGTCCAGAGTTAGACGAATAAAAAATGCAATTTTCTAATTTCCCCATACCGGAGATTGAACCCAGAACCTCAGCTAGTAAAATGAGTACTCACAGCACTGCGCCAGCGAGGCAGTCAGCCACGTATATCGTAGGCGAAGAGAATAAACATAAATGTTGTATATTTTTGAATTGCTGACCAGTTTGCGCTTAATTACTCGAATTTATAATCTCATCTGTAACTGATAATAGTTTTGATGATACCCTTTTGTTTTCGTTTGTGTTAATTGTCAAAATTTCATTTCATAATCATTTTTGTTTTGCATTCTGATTAGGAGCAATTCTATAAATACTTACTTCTGATAAAATACACCTCATAATTTAATTCAGAATGTTAAATAAGGAGCTTAAATTTACATTATTTCCGTCTTTCAACCGACGAGCCTTTATGGCGGTAATTACTGACGTAATACGGGTTCCGCCATAAACCCACTTCACGGCGCAAGTACTACAATAATGCTCAAGGTGTTTGCAAAGCTACTCCCCTTAATGAGATTCAGTAGGAATAGCTGTTGTAACAAGTCCATGAAATGGTCTTACTAGCAGTTATTAAGAATTCATTAATAGACAAGTCTTTTTCAATATATCATTGGTAAGATATTATAATGTTAGCAATTGGCATGAAAATAGTAAATAGTTTTTACATATTTAGCATGTTTTTAAAATGAATGTAACATTTTATAATTGTGTAATGAATAATAACACGTATTCTTTTATTCATAAGTGCAATTCTATTAATTCTGATTTATAAACACATTTCTACTAAACATTAAACTCAAAACATTAATAGTTTTAGTAATACACTTCATATCGAAACTACAACTCTCATATTCTACGACCAAGCTCCGACAGCCTACCTACTGCAACGTAATCATTTATTCCGCTTAACTAAGTCAATACAAAAACTAATATCATGACGCAAACATATTTTAACATGTTAAACATTCTATTAAGGCAAAGAATGAAATATTTCACCACAGTACATTTATTATTTAGTTAAGAACTTGCTAAGTCAACTTTATAGTACTTGTATAGACGATTATGATAAATAAATGATCAAATATATGTCGGAGAATAAGAGAAAAAGGAAGCATAAAGCATAAGGGCGTAGGGTTCTCCGCCAACGTCGTTATTAGTGGCATCCATAATTTCCATAGTGTGGGAGTTGATGGGTAATGTTGGTGCAATCAAACACTTTATTAATTAACTCAGACTATAATGTTTAATCACTTAATGTTCCCGAAACCAATTTCCACAAACTCATTAATAATAATAGCTAGGAACGCGACAGTTTCAAAAGTCGACTGCACCGGCGGGCTGTCACCCGAGAACGGGAGAGACGTGCGTCAGATTGTTACTATTGACTCTGCCCCAACCCGATAAACAGTTCCACAGATTATTGCACTCCAAGACAGCGTTCCATAGACTATTGCACTCCGATATATATAACTATTCTGTCCGTAAGGTCATCACACCATTTGAATAACGTAAAACGCAAATATCCAACACTAGTAGCCAATGTAGATAGAACTGATCACCTTCTTATCTTCTAAAATACAGAGCATTTGATAGCTTAAACATAATAGGTAATTGCCATTAACCATACCACGGCGTTTCCCCCCAAATATCTTTGTTAATTACCATCGATAATGCTATTCACACTTAGTTGTCATGAGTTCTAATCAATATAATAATTCTAATTGTAAATATTTATGAAACATTACGATGACTCTATAGCAAATTAACTTTAATTACATTATTTAGAAATCCTCCGTTGACAAGCTTTATACTATCAATTTTGTTGTGTTTCTATCTATCTATCAGAATGTGTTTAATTTAAACACTAACCTACTATGCAAATTAAAATTTAAAAATTATTTTCTGCCCCGGACTTCTTTCGTGTCAAAAGTTAATTTGGGCTAATACTAATTTTAATTCACAACTGCGTTTACGTAAAAGGTGAAAACATTAAATAATACGTTCGTTAAGGAGCTGTTTTTGGGTACCATTTATTCCCGCTGGGAAATTCCTTTAAGCACCCCGTTTTCACACTCTAAACTGGAGTGTGGGACTCGCTGGCAGTAAGCTTGAATACCCACTAAAACCCCGCGATACCCTCCCTACCCTTTAGTGGAGCACCAGAGGATCGGCTAACGCAATCTACACTTACCTGACTTACGCTTTTATCAGAAAGAATGGCAATTTAAAACATTAGGTAAAAGTTTTGGATTTTATCTCTACCTTATATTATAAAATGATGTACAAGGAAAAAGGACAGTTGTGAGAAGAACCTAAGAATATAGTGAACGCAGAAGTACGCCCTTTCACACGGCAGTCCAGTCTTTCAGCAGGATATCGTTTTCTGCAGGAGCCCGTTTGATGGCGAATGTGTTTCAATGCTACACGACCTTCCTGCTAGCGGGATCCTCTTAAAAACCTATCCGGTCGAATTGTGCCATTCGGTTTCGTCTCTAGAAACTGGATCCATAGTCCAGTAAAAGGCGAGATCCCGTTTAATCACACATATATTTCAATAACAGTGTTCACGCGGCTTCCTGCGTGCAGTTTTTTAGTGGACACTGTTTTTTTTTTTCAGGATAGTGGAGTGGTGGCAGTCCCCCGCCCCGATTCATCTCTCTTGACTAATCTCTACTCAAATCACTCATAAGATTCAGAAAAATACCCAAATTCGGACGTGGTGTCAGCATAGGATGAACTCAGAATCTTCTATTTCGCTGCCGACGCTGATAATACCAATGAAATATTAGGAAAGTATTCATGTCCATTTTACTTGAAAACCGGCGTAGGAGTGGTCAAAACACAGGACGCAATCGTGTTCATACGGCAATCCAGTTTTGCGGGACCAGATTTTTACTAGATCATGCAAAACTGAACTGTCACGTGAACATAGCGTCCAGTTTTGCAGGATACTGTAAAAAAGGAGCGGTACTTTAAAATAAAGTTGGCTTTGAGTTTTTTCGAGAACAATCTACAATCTACATGATATAAAACCCAGTACTTTAAGCTAAATGTTCCACTCTTACTAATATAGCGGCCATAACCTCTAAACAGCTCCTTAACGTTATTTAAAAATACATCCATTTTCTTCATAAACGAATTCTCGGGTTAGAATTAGCCCAAATAAAAACATTTTCACCAGTAAAAAAATACAACACTGCTCTTGAAAGCGGCTCATAAAAAGTATAAACACGTAATTATGAAATGATGTCTTTTCAAACGACCTCCCTTGTGCCCAATATGTAATACAGAATCCTCCGTAGCTTTAAAATGATATTTAGGGACACCACAAATTATTTAATCCGATGGCTAGTTCCAATATTCAGCTCTCGCAAAATAATGCCTATTTAAAAACTGTGTCTAATCAATATAACTTATAAGATTCTAGTTGTAAATGGAAACTCAATATAATTGTTAAGAAACTATACATAAAGAAGACATTACGCTGTTGAATGTTCAATAATATGAACTTATAAAAACCTAAGTTTAAATTAGTAACGGCATTCAGTACTACTAATAACAAAAAAAAAAAAAAAATCTTATTATTATAGATAATTTAATATATCTTATATTTATTTACAATTACCATATAATGAATTTATATTAAATTCTTATGTTCAAAATTCATATTGCAAACATTGTCTGGTTTAAAAGGTTTGTTTCATTTTAAAATAACTAAGCTTTTTTGTAAGCTTTGTAAGCAAAGCAGAAATCTATTTTTATAAAAATCAATTGCTTGTCAGTCGCGTTAAAACACGACAACAGCTTGATTTATTTAGCTTATTTTGGTTTTGAATTATTTGTAGAAGTGCAGAGAACCTTTTAGAGTTGGGTAAATATAAAAAAACGTCCTTGGATAATATTAAAAACAATAATTTCGCTTTTCCTTAGAAACCATTCCTACTTCTCAAACTTTTGACGTTCATCCCGTCGTTTCGAAATCAATTGAATTAAAAATAATTTAAAGGAAAACGTTTGGTTTTGATATTTGTTATTTATTACCAACAATTTATGATCTATATTTTACGGACTTTGGCAGAAATCTGGGCGTAAACTCCGCGTTTTTTTGTTTTTGAATTATTTTTGTTCTTGTTAATATTTGACCACATTTTTTTCTAAATTTGAAACATTCAAATTATTGAAGTGAATCTTCTTCAGGTGCATACGGGTAAAATTTTTACTGATGAAACGCATGGTTAGCGTCACGAAGATGTGCAGCGTTTTTTATGCTAATTCGTTTGATGGCTAGGTGGTTTTAATATTTACAAATAACATGTGGCATTTTAATTTTCCACTTGTCATTTAATAATTTAATATACTATTTTTCATAAAATATAAAATGAAAATATTTCTTAAATTCTCTATTATTCGTCATTTGAGATTTTAAAAACATTATTTGTATTAGTATTCTACCCTTGTAATATTTTAATGACCTAAAAATTTGTTTGCCAGAGAAGTTTCACTTCTGACATGTGTACTTTGTACGCACGCACTTTTAACAATTCATGAAACTTTTTTATTTATTAATTCTGAGGCGGAACGAAGTCTGCTGGTTCAGCTATGTATGTATGTCAATAACAATGTCCCGTGTTTTATAAGGTGCTTGTGGACACGCTACGCAAATATGAAAGCGCGATACACGAGAGGTCTTCTTTATGCACACTAAAGGGAATTATGATGCTGAAACACCGTACTTCGCATGTCTGTAGGCAATCTTTATTGCAGCTTTACATGCCAGATTGAGACGTTAACATAAATTCTTTCTGTTCCTGAAGGCAAACATACTTTATGATGCCGTAACGCTAGTAAATGGTAAAATATGTTAGCATATTGTTATATGACTGACAGCGGACGTAATTAAGTTTACGACCTAAAATTAAACCAAAACAGTAAACTTTCAGTGGATATTATAAAGGTAAATTTTTGTTGTGATTGTTGAGTTAAAAACGCACGCTAGATATCTTGTGTGAACTGCTGAAGGCGTGACGATATCGTTACGAAAAATTTGATCGGGCGAGACGAGGAACAACAAAACAAATATTTGGGAAAAATGAATATATGTTTTACTTCGCTCGTGTGATCTAAAAGCACACTCGTAGATTGTCAACCGCGTCAACTGCTAGTTGACATGTTAAGATAGTTATGTCTCAACACTCAATCAGAAATATAAGAATCCCTTTCTTTGTAAGTCATAATGTGTATTATCTATTTCGTTTCTCGGTAACTGTTGTAATAAAATATGCGTAGAGATAACAACAGACAATAGAAAAAACAAGGAATAATCAGTCACAAATTGACTGTTACTAACGGTATGTGTTTCGCGTCGAAGTTCATTAATTTTTTTGTGATATTTTATAAACTGTGAGTGATTATTAGTGAATATTTTGTTTTTGATTATATAAGTGAATAATATCGAAAACCCTTGAGGTAAGTTTTAATTTTTAAGATATGACCCTATAAATACAATACGGACTTTTTTAACTATCTCAAACTTTAACGCTAACGAAACGGGATTTTCACCAAAATATTGATTATGTTTGTCTTTCTTCCTTGTTTCCACCCACCTCAGAATCGATTGAAAATTCATCATAAATAACTGATATCAAACAATGCTTTAAATGGTCGTGTCGGATTCCTGTCAAATCGGCCTATGAGAGTGAAGGAATAGAGAGTGCACTTGTGTGCTATGCCTGCCAACCCGCAGTGGAGCTGCGTGGTGGGTCTATCCTCTAACAACCCTCTCTCATATGAGTGAGGAGGCTTGTGCCCAGCAGAGGGACGTTAATGGGCTGTTACTTTCCTTTAAACCTTTTTTTAGATTGTTTTAATACGTTATTTGTAATCTATAAATAATAGGTATTTGAATTTAATAATTCCATACTCTGCCTTAATTTTTTACAACAATTTAATATTAAGTTCAGTGTTGTCAATTGAATTTCACACTAAATTGTGTTTCATATTGCACCCAAGGGCATAAAATATATTTTCGTGCTTAAATGGCATGTTTGGAATTTGTTTGGCGTTGCAATTTTATCGCAATAGAGCAAAATAGAGTAATTTAAAATATCTACGTAGCTGAACTAGCTAATAACATTTTTATCAGGATATTTGAGCATGTTAGATGAATATAAATTTAAAAATGCTTATTTCTTTGTTCATTAAATAAAAAGAATCTTCATTAGAATTGTAACGAGTGTATCAGAAATAATTCCTCTTTTACAAAGTATAAGCAAAGACACATTCATTTCAATCATATTTGGAAAAAGTATACAACAGGATGTACTTTTAGGGTTGTTTGATGATGTTTTGGTTAGGTTTGATCATGAGATGGACCTCTCACTGGACAGCGTTGTAGGTGCGATGCTTTCTAGTGAGAGGTACTGGGCGGAAGTGGCCCTCTTCTGTGAGTCGATCATCTCACTGAAGGAGGCCCACGAACGAGAGAGGGAGATTGCAATGGATGCCTCATACCGCCGTAGGAGGCGGGCTACAAGGCAGCGTCCGTTAGCATAAGTCCTTCCGTTGTCGAGAATCCTCAGTCGGATTCATCCGGGACATCAGGAATGAATGCGAAAGTTGAACCCCTGGTGCTTCATTCATGGATGAAGAGGATTCCGCTGGGTTATAGTGGGTATTGCGAGGCCTACTTGTTTGCCGAGTCCCACACTCTTGAGACACGGTCGGGGCCAGTGCATAAAATCATTTTCCAGCGAGAAAAAAAAGGTTTGATCATGAGATCCTTGACAAAGTCACGGAACTCTTCAATTCTTAGGAGCAAATTGATTTGAGTCACCTACCGTAACGTCGGTACGGTCTAGTGATTGTCGTAGTCAAATATGATGATCAATGGAACTCCTCAACGGCTTACAGTAAAGGAGCGATTTGTAACAGTATAAGTAACAGTCTGTAATCAAATTACAATGAGCGTACGTTTGTTGCAGCATTGCAATATTTACTTAAGATGTATTATGCGAGAAGTGGTGGTAGCCGAGTGGGGGGGAGTCTTTGAATATTAGTGATGAGCTTGATGACCATTTAAAAGACTGGTGACAGCGGGGTGGCAAAGTAAATTTCACTCAATGAATCAATCAATAAATCAAAATATTTTTTATTCAAGTAGGCTCAAAAAGATCTTTTGAATTATCAATAGTCTGTCCGTTGGTAACAAATCTACCACTGGTTCGGAAAGTTGATTCTGCTGAGAATAAACCGGTAAGAAACTCAACGATTACTCCTTTAAACATAGTTTTTGTATGTAACAATGTGTGTAACATCTTTATCATTTAAATAATGTTTAATGCTTTTTGCTATGTCGAGGCAGACTCAGAAGTGATTCGGGTATCTTATTAAAAATGCGTTTGCTTAACCCGACCATTGATTTCTGAACCTTCTTCACTCTAAAATATGGCGTTTGCTTTTATTTCTTGTATTACAATTGTGTGTTTCGCTCCTGTTGCTGTATAAATGAATATTATCACGGATATATAAAATGTTATTCATTATATATTGCGACGGTACTGTGAGAATTGATATTTCTTTGAATTTTTCTCCTAAATAAACACGAGATCCCAATCGATATATGGCTCGCTCTTTCTTTCAATATAAACATAGTTTCTATGTCCGCCGCCATACCCCATAACAGTATGCCGTAAGACATAATGCTATGAAAACAAGCGAAATACACTATTTTAGCAGTTTGAACATCAGTGTATTGCCTTATTTTTCTAGTAGCAGCTGAACTAAGTTGAGCAAATGCAGCTGAACTGATTGAGGCACCCCGCTGAAGCCCAGAATCTAAGTTTATTCTTAAAAAGACTGTTGACTTCCCATTCTTTAATGGACAATCATCTGTTTTCATATTTTTACAGATATCTTTTGCATTTGGCAAATCGTATTCACACGTATTCACATTCGTACACACTCTAGCATTTGCCGAATTTTATATTAAATTATTAATAGAAAACCATCGTGAGACATATGACAGGGTACTATTTACATCATTATAATTTTCTACATTTCTGTCAACTTTCTGTCAACAGCAAGAAAGTATCGTCAGCAAATAGGACTATATCACATTTGTCTTTCACATGATATGCTAAATCATTTATATATAGTAGGAACAAAAAAGGGCCAAGTATTGATCCTTGAGGGACACCCATTTTTTACAGGTGAGCCCAACGATTCAACTCCATTCACGAGCACCTTTTGAACTCTATTTTGAAGATAAGAGCTCAACAAAATCCCTCTCACTCTGTAAAGTTGTTTTATTTGAACGGTGCTGTGTCATATAAGCAAACCATTTTTAAGTGTAACCATATTAAGATAAATTTGTTAGTTTACTTGAGATTTACTAAAAATTAAAACATATAGAATAAAATAAAATAAAAATACTGTTTTCAAAATAAACTATGCCAAACTAATTAATATGCTTTAAAAAGTACATAAAAAAGTGTGTGTACACACACACTTTTTTATTATTACGATGAGAGCGCCGCGGGGGCTGTCAAGTGGACACGCGTGACAAACCTACCTTGGCTTTTTTTATTGCTGACAGTTTAGAGCTTGACTGTTATCTCACCTGATGGTAAGTTATGATACAGTCTAAGATGGAAGTGCGCTAATATATTAAAAGACGATATAGACGTCATATTGCTGATATAGATGCCATATTTGCTGATATAGATGCCATATTGCCGATATAGATGCCATATTTGTATTGTAGTAAAGGGCCGTTCGTGCGATTTACAATATGGGTCCAAGAGAGTCGCTTAGAAACAAATTCAAGGCAGTTAACATAATGACAGTTCACTGCGTATATATATTACAAAACTTTTTGTATGTACATATAAAATTGACTCTTTTAATAAAAAGAGTGAATGTACATCATATAACTTACGAAACCAAAACAAACTTGTTATAAATTCTACTAGGCTGCATAAGATTAACAACTCATTCAAGGGTAACTGTATACGTTTCTATAATAAACTCCCACAAGACGTTCTAATGATGTCAATTAATAAAGGCTAAAAAGGTATTCAAAGGCTTTGTTAAAAGAAAGTTGATAGAAAAATCGTATTATAAGTTGCAGGAATACCTAGACGATAGAAACGCGTGGGAGTGAACAAATTGCTCTAATTTTAATTAAAATATAGTAAAGTAATATGATATTGTAATGATGATGGTAACAAAAAAATACCCGACTGGGTTTCTTGTGGGTTCTTCTCGGAACAGGGCGCGAGGGAGCCCTCGTAACTTTAGATTTTAAGCCGTTCTTGAGTACCATCATCAGACGTATATTAGAATCAGAGTGTGAAAAAAAAAATATAATTTGACTATTCAAAAGTGCTGTAACATGCCTATTTGAATAAAGATATTTTTTATTTGAATTGATTTGATATACCCCTTACGGTTTCGACACAGCATCGAACCGGAACACAAATCTCTTTGTTTCGCACGTTTTTGCAGGAAGGGTGGTAACTAGCCACCGCCGGAGCCTCCCATCAGTCCAGACTCAGACAAATTAAAAAATACTATTTTCTAAATTCGTCCTACCGGGGATCCAACCCGGAACCTCTGCTAGCAAGAGTAACTCGCACCACTGCGCCATCGAAGCCGTCAAAAAGTGGGTTAATGACATTACTCGCCATTTTCAATTTTACGTTATTTTTTATTGCTATTGATGTGCATGATCATTGAGTAATACATATTACACTTGAAAATATTCTTAATTTCCATTGAAATAGGTTAAAGGTCGTCGTGAATTGCTTTACATAGTTTTCGTCATAGCGCCGCTACCACTAAGTACCGAGGTCACTGCAATGAGATATGCATAAAACAGCATTGATATATGTAAACTAGCAAACGACCGAATTTTATTGAGCTTTAGTACGTACATATCCACTTTTAGTGCTTCCTTTAAAAGCGACACGATAAATGCATAGCCATTTCATTACATTTCGTTTTAAATGGGAATGACTCAATTAATTTATTATTATTTTTTTATTGTTCTTTTTTTGGCGGTACGTCTTTGCTGGTAGGGTGGTAACTAGCCGCCGCACCAATTGAGTCTCAGACTAATTAGAAATCACAGGTTTTTACCAACCGGGGATCGAACCCGGGACTTCTGCCAGCGAGGCCATCAAAAACCGTCTTTATCGGATCATATATACATGCTTGGTATTTTTATTTCCTGTGGAAATTTTAATGAGTCATTAAAATTAATCTAAGCCTTTCAGAGATAATTCCAGTTCCCGTAAAAAAAGTAAAAAAAAAATCTACAAAAAGAAAGAGTTTCGAAAACTGCATGAATGTTATACCTCGCAATATCCCGATTAGTGTCTCATCATAATCCGCCCAATCTTGTCATTAGTATTAGTGTTTTATTAGTGAAATGTATTAAAAAAAATAGTTAGATATGTCGGAGAATAAGAGAGAACGGAGAAGCATAAAATACAGAGGCGCAGTGTTCTCCGCCGACATCGTTATTAACTGGATCCATTATTTAATTTCTTATTCTGTGGGCGTTCGTGAGTAATGTTGGTGCAATCAAACACTTTATTAATTAAGTCGAGTTATAATGTTCAATCACTTAATGTTCCCGATATCAATGTACACAAACTTATTAACACGAATAGCTAGAAACGCGACAGTTCCAACAGTGGACCGCTCCGGTCGAGCGCTACTCGACAACTGCCGATAGACTCCCGCCGGACTGCCACCATTGACTCTGTCCACGCCGATAGATGGCCCCAGCGTTCCACCGACATCTGCCCTCCGACAGATATATTACTTTGTATTAAATTAATTTTTAAAATTTAGTTATTATACAAACGTTCATCCATATTATATATATATATATATATATATAAGAGATATCCAGGTATCTATTGACTCATCACGTCTTCTCTGGAACGATAAGGCGAAGACACTCGAAATTTGGTAGGAATATTCCTTTTGCCGAATAGAGGTCAGCTCAGAACTGATTTGACGAATATCCACCCTCAACGGGCAATGCGCGTATGTTTCTGATTTGTAAATCAATTTTGCCTAAATTCATGAAAATGCTAACAAAGATACATTCTTCCCAGACGAAGTCGCGGGATCCGCTAGTGCATGATATAGTTAATCAAAGGTTGTTTTGGCGATATCACAAACAACCGTGATAAGTCATATAAAATATTAAAAAAATATCTGCATTATAAATTTGGTATACATTATTTCATAGATACACTAGTAGATACCTCTATGGTATTTTTCTTATTTATTTTATTCATGCTATAAAAGTTACAAAAAAGATTTTAACTAGACACTTGCACTGTAAACATGTATCTTAACCACCTTTCGTATCTAACTATAATACATAAACGTTACTTAAAGTTATACAGTGTATATTAGATTACAATTGATATTGATACAATAAATTATCAAAAAACAAAACCAAAAATGTAGTATAGCTTCAATTAAAAAATATATGAATATTTGTGCAAGTATATCTATATTGTGTGACACAACATACACTCTTAATCCAATGCAAACGAGGTCGTAGACACCAGTTAGTATTACGTCTCCTTAAAACACCTCCTCAATCTTAAAGGACATCTACAAATTATATATATTGATAGCATTTCTTAATAATGCTTTAATAAAATGTTAAATAAAATTTTAATGCTGTATATTACTTTAGCCTTGATAAAGGCGTAATTAAACATTATAAATAGCGAATCATATAAAATAACCTTTAAACACCAACCGTTTTGCGAGATTTTTCTAGAATAGTGTTTAAAATATTCCAATATTTTTATAACAGTCGTAAAACGTATAACTGAAACAACTCTGTACTATGAAATGGGTAATAAAAATTAATTTATAATCATTAATAACATGTATGAAAGAAGACACATAAACAAAGGTTTAAATATACCTTAATGGAAGCTTTTAATTATTTTAGTGCATTTTATATGTAGTTTTAATTGAATTTCTGTTTTCTTGTGCAGCTGATGTAAAATGAGTAGCTTTACTTTACAGTTTAATGGTTCGTACACTTGGTACAAAAACTATTAATAGTCATTTCCCATATTCGTGTTACCCAAGTTAATCCGTATAACATTTTTTCTAAAATAAAATAACCTAAGTAACCCCTTATAACATTAGATATCTGCCAGTGTAAGTCCCGTCAAATCGGTCAAGCCTTTTCAGATATAAGCTGCAACGAACAGACACAATAAATAATTAGTATAAGCATGTGCATCTAAACTAATATTATGAAGAAGAAATAAATATATGTGTTTTTTATGTATTTACATATGTACGTTTGTAACGTTTTCACACAAAAACTACTGGACCGATTTCAATTTTTTTTCACCTATAGAAAGCTGCATTTTCACTGAGCGATATAGGCTATATTATTTTCTTAAAAAAAAAATAGGGATCCCTAATAAAAATGCATTAATGTAACCTAAGGAAAAAAGTGACACAAAAAATCTATCACCGCGTGCACTGCAGAAACTATTGATGATACAACAAAAAAATATTCTACAATATTAGAAAAAGTACTACTGTAGTTATGCCACTATAACTATCTTTTTACATTTTAGAATTTAATAAAAGTGCCCATAATAATCAAACCATATTACTCATACCTTATTTTCAAACGGCCTTTATTTTAATAAAGGCCATTTGAATACCTGTAAAATACTTTTGATTTCATTGAAGTCGGATATTTCATTAAAAAGATATAACGAATTTAAAAATGTCAATCTAAACAAAATCACAAAACAAAACTATGTCAAATGTAAAATATAGGGAAGTACTGAGACAATAAATTATTTCAAATAAATCTCTTCACTGATATTATAAAATAATGTTTTACCATCTATTATTGGACCGATTTAAAAAATTCTTTCAATAACTGTACAGTATTTTTAAATTTACTAATGTCGGACATTCTTCGTAAATGATGTTACGAATTTAAAAATGTATTAGTTAGATATATATTCGTTGTCATGTAAAATCTGTATATTGATTAGATTATGAACATAAATCTATATCTAATTATATGAAAGGAAGTAATTAATCACTAAGTGAAATAAAACTTTTATGTTAACAAAAATTAATTTATAATCCGACTTTCCATTGCCATGAGTTCGGTATCTACACGGATGAAATCGCAGGACATTGCTACTAGTTATCTATATTTTCATAAGCTCTTAAATAAAGTAGTCCACAAATACCGTGATACGAGGTTTATATATGTATATGATATGTGACACAATGAAAAGCCATTATATGTGGGTATATCTCTTGTCTGCCTCATTGGTCTAGTAGTTAGCATGTTAAACTACAGACATGATGTCCTGCGTTCGAGTCCCGGGTCGGGCCAATTCAAAAATCAATATTGAGTTTTCTATTAAGATTTTTTCAATATTTGCCCGAAGTTGGGAAGTTGCCCGTGTGATCCACCCTCGTGCCTCGGAGAGCACGTTAAGCCGTCGGTCCTGCGCCTGGTCTCTCTCCGGTCGTGTCGGATTCCCGTCACATCCGACTATGAGAGTGAAGGAATAGAGAGTGCACTTGTGTACTATGCCTGCCAATCCACAGTGGAGCGGCGTGGTGGGTCTATGCTCTAAAATCCCTCTCTCATGCGAGTGAGGAAGTCTGTTCCCAGCAGTGGGACCTTAATGAGCTGCTACATACTTATATCTCTTGTAGCATAGTCATTATTTGAATTGAAATAAATATTTGAACAGTTATTTCTAAAGAAGCTGGCGTTTGATGAACGTTAAGCATACATTAATGGACTGCACAAAATATGTACTCACTTGAGAGTCATTACAATAATATTTGTTCAAATATTTCGAATAAATATTATTAAACAATCAATCCCAGTCTTCAAAGAGAACCATTATGTGTCGCTACTCAAATTTAAGTGCCACAAACGTATATTTCATAAACATTTTACTGCTTCCTTCGCATCAGAAGCTTATTAGTAGTTCTTGTTTCTTTTTACGCATTAAATCTTTTGATGTATTATAAATTCCTTTGTATTTTTTTTTGATCGACAAGTATATATGCCATAACCAAACTATACATACAGAAGTCTAGAGAATTAGTAGACATACAGAAGTTTTTAAAGAAATATCCTGCTTATCTATCTATTAATTTCAAAGTGAAAAAGCATCACAAACTCTATACGATATCTTCGAAACTATTTTCTCAATTAACTTGAAATACGGCATACTCTTTTAGCAATGGAGACGTTCAGTAAAAACGGGATTTTCCATATTCATACGAGATTGGCAGCTCAGCGTGTGCTACCGCGAAGCAGCTAGTAGAAAAATATAGTATAGTAAATTTGTAGGTACAGAAAAATTTAGCCTTGAAAAACGAAAATCGCTTTTTTTATTGGCTTCTCTCTTTGTCAGATATTATAATTAAAAATCCTTATTTTTTGTTGAAAATATTAAATGAATCATACCATAGATATTTGTAATACCTATTGATAAACCTAATTCATGTAAAGAATCGTGGATGAAAAAGAGAAAATCGTTTTGTTCAATATGTTTTCTGACATCATCGAATAATATTGTATTAACCTTAAATATACCACATCTCCCAAAAGGCTACCCCTTGATTATTCCATCTTCCTTTGATTAATTTGTTGAATAAATTTAATGAATGAATTATACTGCTTTATGACTTCTCACTACCAAATCCAAAGTTATTTACTGCTGACATAAAGCTATCCAAACCAAATTGGAAGGAAACAGTGTTGTTATATTTTTACATAATCATATAATCTACTCGTATATAATAAAATAATATATCGTTATTTAATTTCTTAATACTTATATCATCTAGTAATCATTTTAGATTTTATCAATTTAACAGAGAGTTGGATACCCAGGCTGAGTACTCTTTATAAGTTCGACTACAGACATGAGGTCTTGGGTTCGAGTCCCGGGTCGGGCCAATACAAAAATCAATATTGAGTTTTCTATTAAGATTTTCTCAATATTTGCCCGAAGTTGGGAAGTTGGCGGTGTGAGCCACCCCCGTGCCTCAGAGAGCACTTTAAGCCGTCGGTGTTGCGCCTGATCTCTCTCCGGTCGTGTCGGATTCCCGTCACACCGGACTATGAAAGGAAGGAATAGAGAGTGCACTTGTGAATAGTGTACTATGCCTGCCAATCCGCAGTGGAGCAGCGTGGTGGGTCTGTGCTGTTTCTCTCTCATGCGAGTGAGGAGGCATATGCCCAGCAGTTAATGGGCTGCTTCTTACCTTACTTACCTTTACTTTTGTGTGAAAGAAGACATCATAAAGTAGTATTATCGTGTAGACTAGGAGTAGGAGCATGGTAGGTTATTGATTTATAAATCCTTTCTCAAACGAAGGAGGAGGCCAGTGCCTAGTTGTATATAGGCTACTACTGAAACAATAAAAAGAGATAAATTAACATACAAATATTAAATAGAGTTGTATGCGGTTTAAATGTTTAAAAAATATTACCACGGCAACCACTTTAATCAAATTTTTTCCTTTGTGAATACAAATAAAATAAGATATACCCATAATGAAACAAACTCAGTCTATTATATACAATACAGGATATTCTTTCCTTGTTGTTGTTGGAATCAATTACAGAATATAATTGTGATTAATCGAACTTTCTGTATATCCAGAGATGTCGATGATTAACAATAAAAGCCTTATTGTGCAATTTTCGAGTTAGTTAATCTTTTTTTGTTATATTACTAAAGAAAATGTATTATTTCTGTCCAGGACCCGTAGACAATATTTCGACGGCCTCACTGGCGCAGTAGTGCGAGTACTCGGCTTGCTAGCGGAGGTCCCGGGTTTGATCCCCGGCAGGAGGAATTTAGAAAATTGTATTTTCTAATTTGTTTGAGTCGGGACTGGTTGAGAGGCCTTGGCCGTGGCTAGTTACCACCCTACGAGCAAAGACGTACCGCCAAATAAAGTGACTTGTGTTCCGGTATGATGCTGTGTAGAAAATCATAAGAGGTATATCGCCTCTTACCAGATTAGCGCGCTTCCATCTAAGACACTTATCATTAGGGTAGATTACTAAAAATGAATAAAAAAAAACGTGTTGTGTCGTGGGACACCTGATTAAAAAAATATGAGTTTTAAGTTCTATTCGAAGTATAGAGAAAATTATTATTCGGATATACATTTTTTACTATTATTTTTAAATTGATAAAAAAAACTACTTAACAAAGTTATCAACTTTGTTTTAATTACAATGATTTATAAACAATAACCATTGTCACGTAGACTATACATTAGACACTGTATAGCCATCATACAAAGACTATACATAAATAATAAAAATCATTTCAAAATATAAAAGATTGCAGTTACGCCACTTAAACGTAAATATAGGAAAACTTAGAAATACGCACTTAGGCCATTTTGGCATTGTCGACCGAAAATATAGAAAAACGCACTTAGGCCGCTTTGGCATTGTCGACGGAAAACTTAGAAATAGAAATAATGGCTAGCTTTCTATAAGAGAGAGAGAGAGAGAGAGAGATAGAGACATAGAGACAGACAGACAGTCCGAGAAATATGCGATGCCGCACAGCTTACAATAGCTTACTATAGCAAAAAGTGTCATGACGACAACTTTTCGTAAGAATTTTTTCCATCTAGCTCCCTTTCGAACGCGCGATAAGGAACTTCGTTCCAAAAAGGAAAAAAACCAGCGTAATTTTCGAAGATTGCTAGCGCTTAAAAATGTATGGGTATAACGTTTCATGTGTCGATAAGTTTCGATACGAAACGTCATTCCCATACATTTTTAAGCGTCTTCGTTAGTGACGTTGTCTAAGGCCCTAGACATATGACTACGCTTGATTTTTTTTTTTATTTTGTAAACTTTAGGAAAATATATTATATCAGCCAATGCCAAAGACAGAAGGCAAAATTGATGTGAACGTTTCGAATATGACCGAAGAAATCAATTCCCGTCTCTTGGTAATTACAGAAAAAAAACTGAAATTCATTTGCTAGGTCTGATATTACAAAAATTATTTACCAGTTTAAGAACGTATAAGACAAACACCTATGCCAATCGGATACACATCTTATATTGTATTGTATACTAGCTGAACCCACGACTTCGTCTGCGTGGAATGTTTTTTGAGTAGCATTTTCATTAATTTCAGCAAATTGTTTTATAACTGAGAAACATACGCAGAACCCCCTGCAACCTCCCTTGCGGGTGGATTTTCGAGAATTCCGTTCTTACCTGATCTCTACTCGGCAAAAGGAGTATTCCTACCAAATTTCAAGTCTCTACGCCTTATAATTCCAGATATCGTGATAAGTCAATAGATACCTGTATATCTCAAGTAAATTTGAGGAAATTCCACCCTTAAAGGGCAGTGGGGGTATGTTTCTTATTTGAAAACAATTTGCCTAAATTAATGATAATGCTACCAACAAAACAATCCTCGCGGGATCAGCTAGTATATATATAAAGTATATCGTAATTGCGGAAGTAACTCCGTTAATTTCTCAATTAATATATCATCCAAATTACCTACTTGGAATTAGAATAATAAATCATAGACTTAGTTGCTAAAACTGAAAGTTCACAGGACTTTATGTCACAGTATTTTTATTTCATTTACAATTTTATTTTAAAGAAAACAATCAATGTTCTAACAAAATTACAATAGTTAATTGTGAGATTTAATTGGTTTTGTATTATTAATATTTGTTGAACATTTGACTGTTATATCCAAATTACATGATTGAACACTGGAAATAGGTACTACTTACTGCTAAGATTACAATAAATAACCTGTTTCGGAACTTCTCAAAAAAATTTACTAAACGAGATGCGAATTGAAATTTAATTTTACAAATGAAATCTAATATAAATTCTCTATTGTTACAGATTAATTACCTTCACACATTCCTCAATCATGGAGTACACTTCTCAGTTGTTTTCTGAAGGATCTACGCATTGTGTGCCAATCCAAAGTGACACTTATCGGTACAGTTGAAGTCATTTGAAGATGGTTAAATAGTAGTGTAGTGTTTAAGTGATAAAATGAGCTTATAAGTTAAGTGAATGTCGGGGGAAAGGGAGATGCCTTACTACGGGTATCGTGAAGGGGGGTCGGATTCTAGTGGGGGTTGCTCGGAGTCGGATGGGGGGGAGTCGGACTCAGATGGCGGACTGAGTACGGAGAGTACTGGGGGTCAAGGCCTACCATTTCCCGGCTTTACCCCCGTGGCTCTCAGGTATTTGACTCAAGACACGAGACCCAGGAGTTGGTGCCTCAAGCTCATCACAAATCCATATCCTTTTTAATAGACAATATATTTTAATTTACTCTACTAGCAGTAGAATTTATTATGTATATTTCCGATCGAAAATAGAAAAAAATTGTAAATGACACTGGACATTAAGCCAGTTTTCCAAACATCAATTTATTAACTAAGTTTGCGAATTATCGAAAGCTCTCGTCAAAGATTTAAAGGTTTCCTTCTTTGTAAAGCGTAAATTGGCTAACAATATAAAATAATCTAGTAAAGTAAAATATTTTAGTGCGTGTTACACCTTAAGAAAAAGAAAAACCTTATAAATAAAAGAAAAAAATAGCTTATAGAAATACACTTAATTCAAAGGCAAGTAGATAAAGGGAAAATTAAAGTAACCATAACTTAGCCTTATTGTAAATAATAGAGCATGTTACAATTCGTTCAAACATTTTTATTGTAATTTTACTGTCATGTACACTTTAAAGTCTAGTATCTAAATCAGGTCAAGCTCGAAACCTTACCTCGTAATACATGTGGCCCTAATTTTTAATACCAGAGTTTACATTTTTTATCAAAGAAACTAACTACAAGCCGCTCTCCTAAATAATTATATCACCAAAACCTTGTAAATAAATCTTGCACCCTATTTAACTTATATTGTTATTATTGATATTCACTTTGTTTGAAATATTAGCATAAGTTAAAGCAAATTATTATATAATTTCTATATACTTCTGGAGTAACATTTAAAGCGAGAGGATATTTTCGTATAATTCTTAGTTCAGACCTTTACATATTACATTTAAAACTCATTCATGTTAGTGGAGATTTCAAACGAGTCATGCCGGATGCCTAACGATTTCGCATATCTTTAAGTGTCTCAACTTCTTCAGATAGTTAATGAATGGCTTCGTATGACATGATAAATGGTCGATCAAAGTTTCAGACACTTCATTATTTTACGCATACGAGTACAAAACAACGGCACTATAAAAATAGGAGTTTCTTTTCCTATTATGTAAAATTTTTTGTTATAAGAAATATACATAAATTATTTCGTTTTTTGTTTCTAAAATATTTACTTAAGTTCTCTAAAAATAATCTGATGCCAAGGGTTTACTCCGGCAAAACTAGTCAGTATTTGTAAATTTCATTTGGTATACAGAGGTAGGGTCAGTACTTAAAAATGTCTAGCTTTTTGACAAATGAAGGGATATTAATCTGATGAATTTACAATGTAGAAATATTCTCTATTTCTACTTTTTAAAAGAAATAACCTCAGAAAAAAGCACATGTTTCAACTGGATGTGAATATGAGAAAAGCGAATATCCATTATTTAAATATATATATGTCACTGCAAAACAAAGAAATCTATAGTATTATATCGTCGTCTCAATCGATGGACGTCCACTGCTGGACAAAGGTCTCTCTAAATTCCAATGGGCCCGATCTTGCGCCGCTTGTATCCAGCGGCTGCCAGCGACCCGCCTGATGTCTTCGGTCCACCTAGTGGGAGATCTGCCGACGCTGCGTTTTCCGGTGCGAGCCCGCCTCTCTAGCACCTTTGGGCCCCAACGTCCATCGATTCGGCGAACTATGTGCCCTACCCATTTCCACATCAGCTTTACAATTCGGTAGGCTACGTCGCTTACTTTAGTTCTACGGATCTCCTCATTTCTGATTTGATCACGTAGGGAAACCCCGAGCATAGCCCTCTCTATTGCCCTCTGAGTGACTCTGAGCCTTCTTACGAGCCCCATAGTCAGCGGCCATGTCTCGAAACCATAAGTAATCGCTGGCAACACGCACTGTTCGAAGACCTTAGTCTTCAGGCACTGAGGAATCATGGAAGTATTATATAAAATGAAATAATTGCTAAGCGTGTCATTTATATCTCTCAATAAAGGCAACCACAAGACATACAACGAACTACTACTCCAGTTCTATTCAACGTGCTATATCGAAAGATAAGCTTATAAATAAGTGATAACAAATTTTATTAGTGAAAAACACAGTTCTCCAAATACACAATCCCGCAACAATTCCTGTGTTACCTAACAGCTGTCATGAATAATTAATACCACAAAAGATCAAAGCGCTGACGTTTGGTCCAGCATTAATTGCGTATACAGGCACATAAATTTGTAATCAAATGTAGGTTAACCATATTTTAAAATATGGGAAAAATCCCTTTTCTCTTGCAAACAAGCACTTGGTCACCTGGTGTAAACCGATTCTTGTCGCCCACTTGTACCACTCGCGTTATAAGGTCAGGTTATATAGTATGCATATAACAACCCCTTTTCCATCTCTATCTTCTAAATGTCCAGTTCCCCAATTGACTTAATGAAATGCAGCAACATATATAGATAGATAACACTTTTATCGAACACCACAAGAAATACACATACAGGAAACACATAAAATATCAGACAAAACAGCACAATGAGGTGACCTTATGGCTATTATAGGTGGCCATTTCTTCCAAGCGATTTTTGGGTTTAAAAGATTGTCAAAAGAGAAGGGGTAGAGCGTAATGACTAGTTATACAGTTAATAGATATACAATTCATGAAAGAAAAATAAATATCTATATAAACATACACATATATAATAATTTATTAACCAAATAAGGATTTTGCAATTTTTACCACTGCGCTTAAATCTAGATACAGCAATAAAACAGAACACATTATTTTTATCTACCATATAAATACCATAATAATAGCATTAGTTAAAAACTGTGTTGCATTTATTAGACCTTCTGTAGAGGAGGTTGAGCCCGAGACAGATTGTACGATTATACTAAGTTGTAATTAATTGCTCCAAACTACACAATGAAGAGCAGGTCCCGCTCGTATCCCGTACTTCAGCCGAACCACTATTTCTAAAAACCATTTTCCACACCTAAGCTGCTTATTAAATAATCGACTGGATAGGAAACTTAAAATTCGTTCATTAGATAGAAAACTTTGTAAATTTGTAGTTGTTACATGGCTAAAAAATGCCTCCCACGCAGAAGTTGAGCATTTGCTTACCACACATTAATTCACCTTCCTCAAGTACAATTTACACACTCATACACTTCTGGAAATTCTGCACACCATCCACACTCGCAAACATATTTTAACTCTAGAACCATCGCACCAGTTTAGTTAGTAGCAACAGCTTGAGTTGAGTCAGTACTTATAGTAAATGTTCCTATTACTATAAGGACTGACTCAATACAACTCAAAAAATAAAGGTAATATTCTTGAGAAGTGCTCGCTGTGCTCTCTCCACACCTATAAATAGGGTTTTAGCAGCTCCTCAACACACAGGAATGCATTATGTGATAATTTACTGGACAAATACACTAGACACATAGTAGACAGTTTTAAATAAAGTGAGGTCGGCAGTTTGACGAAGATTTTTTAATATAAAAATGATTTTACGAATCCGGTTAACCAATTTGTCAATATGAAAATTCCAATTTTATAAGCTATCTACGTCAATGCCCAAGTATTTAATATTTTCGGTGTGCGTAATGGGTTCACATCCACAAATGTCTATAGCAATTTCTGAATATTTATATATAGTCGTAGGAAATAAAAAAAAACATTTATTATCTTATTCCCGAAAGAAAAGTAGTGTACTTTTATCTGTGGGCAAAGATTTAACTTCTCCTGTTGCTGTAGAGGCAAGTTGTTTCACAAATTTATTGCATGAACTGAAAAAGATCGAGTATATAGTTTTGTAGTACGAGCAAGGAGTATATCACTTCTTTCTCATTCGAGCTGGAGTCATTGACTAACTAGTTTTTGCTTGCCCTGAGTCGATCGCCATGGTCAGGGTCTAAGTTTATTAAGTTATTGTTCATATCTTCTTGAATATATATCCCATGAATTAATAAAATCATATATCATATGGTTATTCATATTAAGCATTCTGTATCAAAATGTTTGTACAGTATAATATTTGTAGCAGTAAAACTATTTTCACCCATTATATGTAATATAGTCAAATATTTAAGATAGTATAGTTCGTTTTTAAAAAATTAAGTAGCAGCCCATTAACGTCCCACTGCTGGGCACAGGCCTCCTCATTCATAGGAGAGAGGGTTGTTAGAGGATATACCCACCACGCAGCTCCACTGCGGCTTGGCAGGCATAGCACACAAGTGCGCTCTCTATTACTTCACTCTCATAGGCCTATTTGACGGGAATGCGACACGACCACATAAAGCATATGTATTTGTTTGATATCAGTTATTTGTGAATGATTTTCATTCGTTTCTGAGATGGGTGGAAACAAGGAAGAAAGACAAACATAATTAACAAACTATTTTGGTGAAAATCCCGTTTCGTTCTCTTGTATATTTTGTAATAAGCTGCTGTATTGATATTACAAGACCCTTGAACTTAATACATTTGTCAAAATTTGTTCGCTCTATCAAAGTTAAACGAGACGTTCGATTAACTTGGAAGCTATTTTAGGGCTTAATTATCAATCATATGAAACTTAGCTATAACAAGATTTATGATAGATTTCCAATATACAAACTGTCAAAAAGTCAAATATTATTCACTGAAAGAAAAACTGTGGTAATGGAATTCGTATTGAATATACTGAAATGGAATGTTCTAGTGAGGACATTCTTCCTTAAACCAAAACGAAGGGTACGTCTTCCTTCGGATTTCTATGGAATTTACTGATGCTTATTTGTTCTTATATAACCGTAGTTATTGGGGATCAAGCGACCGTCTTCACATTTTATGTCTTGTTAGCGAAAGTATAGCGTGGACTTCGATGAATAGGCTTTATGCAGATACGCTTTACAAATACTCCTTATATACTTTATCCTTACTATTACTTTATATTTATAATATTGTGTAAAAGCAAATAACAAATGAACGACTATATATCGTGACGGACTCATACCTACATAAATAATTATACATACATACATAGCATCACGCCTCATTGCCAAAGAGGTAGGCAGAGACCACGTCCTTCAACTTGCCACGATCCTTGCATATCTGCTTCGCTTTCTTTCTCATTAAACCTTTCATACAAGTTCGTCGGTTTAGAGTACTCTTGACCTGGCCCTTATTTGTTCCCGGATTTGGTCCAGGAAGGTTCGCCTTGATCTTCCCCTTCCAACTTTCGAACGTTCCATCTTTTTGTCAGTCTCCTTTCATTCATTTTCTCTACGTGCCCAAACCTTCAAATACATCTACTACGACATCTTTTATACCACAATGTTCTCTTATCATACTATTACTTACTTTGTCACTCGGTTTCAATCCACTCATACTTCAATGCTTTCATCTCTACCGCATTTATTTTACTTTTATGCTTCTTCTGCCATACCCAACTTTCACTACTATACATAAGTGTTGGCACCAACACTCTTCCATGCACAGCCAGTCTGACCCTTTGATACACCATCAGGCTATTCATAAAGGCGTGCGAAGCACCATTTACCACGCATTCACTCTCCTTTCAATATTACTTTCACTTGATTTAAATAATTATATATAATTTATAAAAAGATATACTTTATGTATAAAAAATCATTAAACGTATCATATGTATTCAGAAATATTTATAGACATACTTTTTAAGTAATTATATTTAGCCAACCGTATTTTTCTCTGTTTTTCTTTTTCAAATTCGAAGTTGTATGATGTTTCGTATGACTTTTTAAATGGTGACGCCTTAAATGTAACATTTGTAAGAGGGAAAATACAAAATATGTATTGAAGTGACGCGTGTGTGTCTAGATTTCGCCAATGTCAGGAAAGAGATGATTTTTACTATTTATTTATACACCTAGCGTTGAGTCTTAACAAGTGAGACAAATTGTTAATTACAATATTACGTACTACAATTCCATACATTGTTCAGTCAGGTGAGATTATAGTAAAGTTCTTATTTGTACGAAGATTCAGAATTCATTTGTCAGTTTGAGCATACTCATTTTTAATACGATACGCGAATCAATTTTGGATTTGCCTTTACATAGTTTCAAGAAATATGTTAAAAACGTCCTATTAAAGAAGATATATTATAATGTTGAAGATTATTTAAGCGACAAAAATGTCTGGACTTGATTCCAGTTGCACATGGAAGCTAAGCACATTGTGACCTACGGTGGTAGATGCATTACCAATGGACATACTACTGACGATTCAAAAGTGCTTGTTGAGCCTACTTGAATAAAGAATATTTTGATTTTAATTTTTCGAAATTAAAACAAAAAGATGTCCAATATTGTAACTGTATCGACCTCACTCATCAATACTTAATATAATTTTTTTTTTTCTTTCACATATATATATAAAATATACATAAACCATCCTCTCACATCTGGCATAGTTTAAAGGCATCGCTGGAGTTTAATAAATATAAATATATTTGGCCATATACGATCGTCCATCTAGTTAGAACCCATTAATATGTTGTATTCATAGTAATCCAAATCCTTTTAGAGCGTCAGAGGTAAAGAGAATGTGAAATTTGATAATCTTAATATTATTTTATTATATCCATAAAGCATTACAAATAGTAATTTGAGGGAACATTAATTATATGTTAAATA
Organism: Elymnias hypermnestra; assembly: GCA_015832385.1. NCBI lineage: Eukaryota > Metazoa > Arthropoda > Insecta > Lepidoptera > Nymphalidae > Elymnias > Elymnias hypermnestra. Next base: position 2,002,314 of record JACTOM010000006.1, on the reverse strand, counting down.
ATATCCATTGGATCGGTAATTTTTGTTTTAATAAAATAAAACACAGTCATCTCACGGATGACTATGGGATAATATTATAATGTATAATAATAGCCATCAAGGAAGGTCTATCAACAGACATCTTTTCTATCGCATATAAAAATAAGCAGTAAGTGGAGTAACCACTTACCGCTGAAGGAATCCCTACCATGGGCACCCAGGTACCTTCTAATACTATAATATGAATAAGGTACCAGAGTGATCCAAAGACTGGCTCCACACCCGCCAGGGATAATGAACTCCGACCCGTGCTATGAGTTCCCCTCCCTGGATAGGGATTCCTGTTTATAGTGCGCCTGCGGCGTATGATCTTTCGATGGTTGTGTCATCGGGACTAAAGCCCGGATATGTTTTGTCAATATGTAGAGACAAGTCTCTAAGGTATATTCAAACGAGGATCGAAATCCATATATTTTGTTAGCCGAAGCTGTGATGAGGCATTAGCCATGTTTGTAATGCGCAAAGCGCGATTTCGTTATAATGGGATATATAAATCACCAATGCATCTTGTCAGATCAATTACACAGATCAGGAGTATCTGGCAGGCGGACCACACCGCATATATTACACATGTTTTAAGTCCAGTGTTAGACTAGATCGATGTATGTATCTCCACCTCGGTGGGATTCGTGGTATAATAATAATAATCACATATTTTAAGTCTTGTGATCGACTGCATAGATGTATAATATGTCACCACCTCGGTGGGAATGTTGTATAATTATATAATATGTTGATCCACATATGCTAGGCCTCACACCCACACAGAGTGTCCAGTCGCTGAGCTCTCAACCCAACAAAAGCATTGGTTCATTATATATTCGTGGCAAGCCACTGAAAGCAAAGGGATATGCAGGCCACACTGTCTATAAGCTAGCCCGCAGCCTTGATAATAAAGGCCCGACCAGCGGCCCTATCTCTATGACATGCTACAATGTCATTTTTATTACATTTAATAGTAAGCTAAGAGATTGTCCCTAACAGGCGAACACTTCACATGTGAGCAAGCCCACAAGATCAGTGTTCATTTGTCCATCACTGCTACGCAGAAGCTAACGCAACGCCTAGCAACATTCGGTCATGGCTCTAGCACTACCGATTAACGATGACGACGCTTATAGCGCCGGATCATCAATCAGTAACATTTCAGAAACCACATTGTACTAGCACTACTCTAGAGTCCTAGGCGTCCAAAGTTATGCGAGGCTCACTGCCATAGCCGAGGCTACAACAGGCCTGAAACACAACCCGTATCACCCAAAACAACTACAGTAACTTTGATTGTCTGCCGTCAAGGTGGAGCGAGGCTCGCTGTAACACAATGGCCACAGGCCTGAAACCCCGCCCTAACGACGAACAGCCTGGGGAAGCCCTTGAGCGAGGCTCGCTATAAAGATCGAAATCAATACAGGCCTGAAACCCAAGACGACCCCAGTACGCACCAAAGTAATATTCAGTACGATGTCTTACACTACTTCATGGAGTCACCTCCATAAAGTATCATTTAAGACACCATAATAAGCTGGAGTCGAACCCCAACCTCTCCTAGTGAAAGGTAGGATCGCAACACCAACTGTAGGCATGCCGAAGCACGCTCGTTCGAAATAGTCAAGATAAACTCAACTAATATGTGTATCGCCCCAGTAGTAATGTATGACATTTATTATTTTATTTATAATATTTAATTATAATTTAAATATTGTTTTAATATTTAAATTCGGTCCCTCTATTCGCTAGGCGCATAATCTCATACAATACATGCAGTCATACATTCGCGACATCTCCGTGCCGCGTCGCTTCGCGCCGCTCACCACTCCCTATATATGCGCGGAGGCTGTCGTGACGATCCGCGCGGTTCAATACACGAACGCGCCCCGTCTATACGTGAATCCGACTTTAATGATATTTTGTAATTATTTGTTGAATTTATCTTCTTAATATATTAATTTTATTTTATGATTAATAAATAATATATTTTTATACTCTTTTTATAATATGTGTGAAAGTATGAAAAATCCATAAATATAATTATTTACGTACGGACGAGTCCGTTACAATATGTATAAGAGTAAAGAATGTTGTATATTATATCCTTTACTCTAGGTAGGAATTATCTTTTCTACCTTGAAGCAAAATGTGTTAAATCTAAACCTTGTTGCAGTAGGTAATCTTAAACCATCGGGTGTCTATTGACCAGCTTTCTAAAGTGCCAGTGCTTTCGTTGACTTGGTTGAATATTTGCTACATGTTTAAAAATCTTTAGTACAGACAGTTTGTATTGTTTTTTACATTATTATTTTAAATTGTATAAAAGAAAATAGAAAAGATGAAACCCACTATCTCAATTAGAGACGTGGAGTGGGATATTAATAGCTTGTTAATTACCTCTTTTTTAGATATCAAAAACTCGTATAAACAAAAGGTTATACAAATAATGTTAACGGCCGTGCAAAAGAAACTTTTGACGTTTATTTTTGAAATCTTTTTCATTTAAAAATCCTTTTTGCGAAACTCTTTGATGGCAAAGTGCTTATGCTTCTACTTTGCAAGTTAAACGAATTCCTTTTGGAGCTCACTTTGCTCGCAGTCGAAAGAAGTTATAGTTCCAATATCGATGTAAAATAATTTAATTTGAACATCACAAGTATTAGTTTCTCATATATAATTAAGTAGCAGCCCATTAGAGGCCCACTGTTGGGCACAGGCCTCGTCACTCATAGGAGAGAAGGTTGTTAGAGCATAGACCTATCACGCTGCTCCACCGCGGATTGGTAGACATAGTATACAATTGCATTCTCTTAGGCCAATGTAACCTCAATCCGACACGACCTGAGAGATCAGGCGCAGGACCGATGGCTTAACGTACTCTCCCAGGCACGGGGTTGTAATACACCGCCAACTTCTTAACTTCGGGAAAATAGCAATAAAAACTTAGAATAGAAAACTCAATACCGATTTAGATTTGGCCCGACCCAGGACTCGAACCGAGTCTCATGCTTGTGGCCGAATATGCTAACCACTATGAGGCAATCTGATATATACCACGATTAAATGTGTATTTATATCATTTACTGTAATTTTATTACCGTATATTATGATGCGTTCAGGCTGCCATCCTTGGTGATGCTGAGCTTCACTGAATGAGCCTGTTCTCTTTCCGGTCGTGTCGGATTCCCGTCACGTCGGACTATAAGAGTGAAGGAATAGAGAGTGCGCTTGTGTGCTTGCCTTAGCTTTTTACTGAATGTGTTAAGAAGAGTGGCATGCCTAGTTATTAGATATAGGCTTATAGCTTAAAAATACCTACAAGATTAACTGTAAAGTATTTAATTATATACGTGACCACAGAATACGATATGAACTAGTTCAAACAAAAATCCAACAGAAACATCGAACAAAATTGCGAACCGTAGATAACTATGAAAGCTAACAAGCGTATAAATTATGAAAAACGAATCTGGTTTGTTTCATTCTAACAACATGTGTACAATGAAGGCATATTTCATATGGCGCAAGAAGTAACATTAAGCGATTTTCTTTTTATTATTGTAATATTTTGTGACCAAAAGATTACTTCTTCTTTTAGTAAATGGCATATAGGTGTGATAAGGCATACATAATTTCGCCAGTGTCACGTTAATTGGAGATGGCACGTAGGAGATTTACAGAAAATATTTACAGTTTTGATCTTTATTATAGTGTTGATAGAAAAATTTACAAATAATATTTTATATTTGACCTTTTGTATAGTTTTGTATATATATATATATTGCATAACCAATAACAGTATTTTTTGAATATATTACCTTAAAAAGTATCGATTACCCCAAGAACGCTAAATACCGGAATAAAGTGAAGTAAAAATAGATATCAGTTTATATACTGGAAGCCTTGAAATAAAAAAATGGGGTTTAGCTGTGCTATGTGCCAGTGTACAGTGGTATAATTGAATTTCGGATGTAGTTTATAGGTATGTAGATACACCACCAAGCTGTGTCGCTGATTTTGTTATTGCTTTTTATAAATTGCTTCCATATGGATGGAATTTAAAGACGTATTCACGTCAAAAATTGCGAATAATTTGGTCTGCATTTAAGAATGCAAAACATACTCGTGTTTTTCATTTCCCCGTCAGTGATTTTAACCACTGTGTAGTTAATACTATTATATATATTTCCCATCAAACGAAAGTATATTCTTGTTAATATTGGAATGAGTAAATATGGTCACGTTGCTTATACATGCGTACGAGTTTTTACCGAAGTACGCTCATAAGCGTTGAACGCGCGTTTGTTTATTCTGTACAGTAAAAATACACGCTGACGAAAACGCACCTACTATACGGTCGTTTCACATAAACAGACAAAGATCATGATAGACGTGAATCGCGACAGGCGGAATAACTTTGTTTGATTAGAGCCGTTCTTACGATTTACAATATGGGTCGAATAAAGTCGCTAAGAGAGAAATTTAGACCTTTTTATACATATATAGCATGACGCCTCGTTCCCTTAGGGGTAGACAGAGATCATGTCTTTCCACTTGCCACGATCCCTGCATATCTCTTTGCCTTCTTTCATTTTCATTAAAACTTTTATACAAGTTCGTCAGTTTAGAGTAGTCTTGACCTGGCACTTATTTAAAATGTTCTGGATTTGGTCCAGGAACGTTTGCCTTGGTCTTCCCCTTCCAATTTTCGCATTCACTCTTGGCTCACAAATCCTTTTAGTCAGTCTCTTTTCATACATTCTCTCCACGTGCCCAAACCATCTAAGCATACCTTTCTCAATTCTAGTCCCTACATCTTCTTTTATACCACAACGTTTTCTTATCACAACTTTTTTTTTCACGCTGGGAAATGCCTTTACGCATCCCGTTTAGACAAAATCTAAACGGGAGTGTGGGACTCGCTGGCAGTAAGCCAGAATACGCCACTAAAACCCAGCAATCCCCATCCTTTAGTGGAGCACCAGAGGATCGGATGACGCAATCTAACTTGGTACTCCGGGATACTCCCGCTGGGAATTTAGGAAGGGGGTAGGAGAAGCGCAAATCTACACCTCCTACCTCCCCACCCCGGAGAAGAGGAGCGTCTATAGAGTCCTCCCTCTGCCTCTCATGTGCCTCCTTTAGCGAAATAACAGATTCCTAGAAGGAGGCTACTGCCCTCTACTCCCTTTCGCTAGTGAGCATAGAAATTTCGAACTGTTACAATAATAATAGTTCACTGCATACCTGAAAACATGTTGTACGTCCATTACAATATTGATAATTTTAAGAAAAAGAACAATTGAGGAAATAGTTCCTTGTAAAACGAACTAAGTAAAACTTCATGGTAGCATATATTTATCTTTTAAGGTAGACTCGCCATAACCATTTTTCTCGTAAGCAAATTGTCAAAATGCGGGGCAGGTAATCCTTACTTTTTACTTTTGTCTGTTTGTTTATTGGCGATAAATTATAAACTTATTATCTAACTGTTTTTACAAGTAGATAAATTATTTTCTATAGAAGGTTTAGGTACATCATTTGTTAAAGATTTTATGTAAAATGGTTTCAACGAAACGATAATTATTAAGAGTTTTAGAATAAATCAAACTGGCTGCGAGGCTGTCATACAGAATAATATAGTATAAATGTTATTATACTTAAATATGATAGTTACCTTAGGCACTTCATACTTCATGTTATGATACCTTATACTATATATTTTAAATGATGTGTTAGGAAATATCTTATCAAAAATAAATGCACCTCATATAACGTAAGAAATAAAAATAAAATTGTTATAACTTTTTGTAGGCTACAAAAATTAATATTTCGTTCAACTGTAACTATATTATATACTTATCATCTTCTCTAATGTATGAAATTCATCGATTTTTTATCGGTTCGATCGATTTTCGTAAATCTCCATCAATTTTTCATCCCCCTAATTTTTTTTGACAATTTTATTTTTGTGTGGAATTAAAAAACTACTAACGATCCTAAGTTTTCACCTTTCTATCACCATGCCCTATTTTTGAATAGCGACAATAATTATTATAAGGCAAAGCTACCTTTGCTGGGTCAGCTAGTATAAGTATAATATAACGTTTCTATAATACTGACATGTAAATGTTACCTTGCAGCATAAATTTAAAAGGAAAATAAAAAACTCCCAGGTGGCGTTCTCAAGATGCCACTCATTAAATTAAAAGAAAGCTAATTGAGAAATCGTACTATAATTTGAAGGATCGCTTAGATGATAAAAATGCATGGAATGAGATGCTCTAATACTGTAAATAATAATAAAATATAATACGATAAGAAAAAAAGGACACCCAACTGAGTTTGATGTGGGCTTTTCTCTGAACAAAGTGCGAAGAAACTCTCGTAACTTTAGATTCCTAGTCGTTTCTTAATATCGTTATCTGTCGTACATTGGAAGGAAATATAGAGGAAAACTGTATATGACAATTCAAATCTGCTGTAAAAGCCCACTTGAATAAAGTATTTAAATTGGAATTTAAGTCAAAACCACAAAATAATAACTAGTTGTTAGTTCTATCAATAGAATTTTGGTTTCGCGAATCAATTCGGATATGCCACCGAACAATTATTGAAACAATGGCCACTGGAGATCGCTTAGATGCATTGTGAAGATGTGAAAAGAACAATACAGGAGCATTTTATTCAAGTTTTTATTAAAACGCCGGTAAACTCTGCGTCTGACATCGTTTTTGATTGTTACTCGTAGAAAATAGTAACAGAAAATTAAAAAATGTACGTTTCATTTCGGTGGAACTTTCCTGAATTTTCAACGGATATACAAAAGAACTAAATTCGACAAAGATTTAAGAGCGAAATAACAAATTTATTGCTACGTTTTTTAAAATATTTAAACTTGATGAATAAAAGGAATCTATTAATGGTCGAAAACTTAAACAAGATATATGAATATATACTGAAAATTACTTGTAATTTAGAGAAGCCCATAAGTATTGACACTAGTATAATTTTTTACCATTGGATGAATTCGCAGTAAAAGGCAAACAGCAAAAGTTAGAATGGCTATTACTACCATAACTTTGATATTTACTCGCAGACTTTAGCACTTAACATCTTTAATGGTGAGCGTTTTAACAACTTAGTAGAATTGCACGTCAGATTAAAAACATCGAACTACAGTTATAATGTTTTTAATTGAAGTAAATTTAAATTGATAACAAACAAGGAAGCATAGAAACTTGTAACACCGTATTTAGGTGTGAAAAAGGTACAGAAATTATTTATCGGGTAGACCATACGCATTTTTAATAAAATACCGAAATCAGTTATGGATTCTTCACGTTATTTTTAAAAATATTGTGTTTCAAAAACATTATTTCGTAGTAAAAAAGTAAGTAAGTAGCAGCCTATTAACGTCCCACAGCTGGGCACAGGCCTCCTCAGGGTTTTAAGAACATAGACCCACCATGCTGCTCCACTGCGGATTGGCAGGCATAGTACACAAGTGCACTCTCTATTCCTTCACTCTCATAGTCCGATGTGACGGGAATCCGACACGACCGGAGAGAGACCAGGCGCAGGACCGACGGCTTAACGTGCTCTCCGAGGCACGGGGATGGATCTCACCGCCAACTTCCCAACTTCGGGCAAATATTGAGAAAATCTTAATAGAAAACTCAATATTGATTTTGAACTGGCCCGACCCGGGACTCGAACCCAAGACCTCATGTCTGTAGTCGAACATGCTAACCACTAGACCAATGAGGCATTTTTTCATAGGCTTACTATAAATTTGAAGTTTATTTAGGGCATGAAAATTTTAAGACTTGATTCTAGTTGCACATGATAGCTCAAGTTAATATTTTTAAAAGCTCAATGTGGTTTTTAAAAGAGTAACTATTAAGTTTATTGTCAAGTCTTCTCGGTGAAAATTTGTAATTCTTTATTTTAGGGTGCAGAAGGTTCAGAAATGATTTTTCGGATTGAGCATACGCATTTTTAATAATATACCCGAATCACTGTTGGGCTTATTACAAAGGCATATTATAATGTTGAAGATTATTTAAACGACTAACATGTTTGGACTTGATTCCAGTTGCAAGTGAAGGCTAAACACATTGTAACATATAAAAAAATTTAAAGGAGTAACCGTTGAGTTTCTAGCTGGTTTTTTCTCAGTGGAATCATCTTTCCGACCCGGTAGATTTGTTAACAACGGACAAGCTGAAGACGATACAAAAGAGCATTTTGAGATTACTTGAATAAAGAATATTTATTTGTAGAGTGAATCCTTAAAACGAAATGAAATGTTTTTAAAGTTTATTTGGCAATCATTGGTGACTTTATTATTAATTTTAATTTTAGCTGTAAAATATATAGCATCGTTAACTTAAGAACCATTATAATTTGATGTCATTATTTAATCTTCGCCGACGACATCGTGGGTAAATAAAAACGTGTAAGGTCAGCGGACCCTCGTTAAGAACGAAGGTATATTCCCTACAAAGATATTAATATTGTGAAAATTGCTTTTTTTATAGAGAACTTATTATAACAAAGGATAAAATATGTAATAGTGTTTACTAAATCATAAATAGTAAATTTGTCTATCTTTATGTTGTAGTAGTGAAAGTACATGGTAATACATCCTCAGGAGACGAAATATTATAAAATGACGGAAGTAAAATAAAGGACAAACTATTAGAAAGTTTACGAATGTAAAATACGTCGTATTTTTCACCATTTTGTGAAACTAAAAGATACTTTATTATTCTACAGATATGGTTTATCAATATATAATATAATCGACAATCTATCTATCAGTGATCGACATTTGTAGTAATTTTACGGAATGAACGTCATAGGTTCTGTATATAAAGTAGCAAGTTAACTAACTTAACAACTTAAATTACAAAGAGAATGTTTTCATTAGTTATGTACATGCTAAGAAGAGGTATTAACTTCAGCACTTAAGACGACAAACTGGGGTGTAAAAAATCTTAACTTAAAATTCAGTTCAAAAACTTTCAGCATTCATATGAAGTATGGCAGCGAGTGGAAAGATAGTTGTCGATAGGTTAGTATCGTCGTGACCACGATCCATGCAACTGGGTCGAAATATCGGCAAAATTAAAAATTAACAATCGCCATCGTGATATGTACCCGTTCAAATAGTCAATACGTTAATAAACCACGAAAATTTAAGTTTAAAAAAGATTTGATTGTTTAAAGTAAAAATAACAAAGCATGAAAAACTTTGTGAGAAACATTTTAACAGCTACGAATAGCCAGAATCGAGGAGATTTTTTGAAATAGAAATATACCCGCAATATCAATGTATGCTCGCAAATGGTGTGCGTAAAACTTAGGATTTTTATGTTAGATGTGTTAGAGCTTGACTGTAATCTCAAAGAATAGTAAGGAATGATACAGTCTAAGGTACTATACCTCTTAATAGCTTCCGGAATGCAAATTTTCTTGGCGGCACCAGTTCAGAGATAAAAAAAATTGAAAATACAAGTTCCTTAATTTGCTCTGCCATGAATTGAACGACTGCTAACGAAGTACTCTCAACATTTTGCCAAAGACCCCGTCAAAAGTTAGCGCTATCCATAGATATTTGGAACGTCAGTGGAATTGCACCTGCAGATTAGAAGTAATCATAAGATTTTTCCACTATTTTTTTCCTAAAATGTGCATTTTAAAAACAGACACACATAATCTACAAACCACGTTAAGGTACTTCTTACCAAAAATAACAGTGCACGTGTTATATTATCTCTTTATTTCATTCACATGGTAATGATCTCAATCAAAGGGAAACGTAAACGGTACACAATGTTTTGTTAAAATTTTTATATTGGATTAAAGCCAAAGCGAGTTTGTTTGTTTATTATTACGGTTTTATGGACCCAGCACAGACGCGTGGAAATAAAATATTGCATTGACCATTTCCAACATGTTTCAGGTGCCATTGTTGCTGGGTGGTTATTTCTAGGACAATTGCGGTTATACATATTTTATGAAAATACTAATTTAACGACCTCCTGGCGTAACGATGCATGTTACTCGTTTCGCTAGCAGAGGTCCTGAAATCGATTATTGTCAGGCCAAATTTAAGAAATTGCTTTTATTTTTGGCTGCGGTCATGCCGTTAAGCAAAATCTTTGCGTTCTAATACAATGCTGAATAGAGACTATAAGAAATAGAAAAATTAAGTTAGTTATTTACCTCTTAACAGATTAGCGCGTTTCCATCTTAAGCTGTACCATCAGGTGACACCTCAGTCAAGCACAAACCTGTCAGCAATAAAAAAATGATCCATGTTACGCTAAAAAGAGGACGGTTTGAGGGAAGAGGTTGAAAAATATGAAAAGATAAAAAATATACTTTGCGAGGTATTCTCGAATTTGCCAGATATACTCATAAAAATCAGACAAGCCATTTCGGATAAGTTCGGTTACTATTATCTATATTAGAAGATAAATAGCACAGCTAAAAATTAATTTTTAATAGCGTATTAGTAAACGCTTGATATAGTTTCATCCGCTGATAACTGTCGATAAGACTGAGACTTGCTTAATTGGTATGACTTGCTTATGGACATATGTCCATAAAGAGGTAAATATTTACCTCATTATGGTTACTAACTACGATACCAGCTAAAGTTGAAGCTCCACAATCCAAGCTGAAGCTCTCATAGATCAATAAGAAGGTTTAGAGTATCGAAACCGATACTTCTGTCAATGTCTCGCACGAGGTTGTCAAAACTACTACATCGCTAATTATCGGAGAAGTAATGTATAAGCAATTAAATTCTTTAAATTTAATTCCATGGGATAAGTTTTCTTTAACATAATATTCTTTTTAAACGAACATGACCCTGATCACTCTCTGATTGTAGATTGCCGTCCCATCGGAATATGAGAGTAAAGAAATATAGCCTGCTAATGTGTTAGCGCATACATTTATATACTTAGCCTGCCAACCCCTACTGGAACATCGTGGTGGGTATATGCTCTAAAATCTTTCACTCCTATGCGTGAAGAAGCCTCTGCCCAGATGTTTCTTACTTTATCAACCTGAACTGGTGTATAATTAGCCGCAGTAGACGTTGTGCTGTGTAAACTTTTAAACATAGGCTCAGATTCATTCAAAAGACATAAAATAAAGTAGTTTTTATTTCAATTGTCTTTTACACTCAAAGGTATGAATAGAAATGCCAGATAAATCAAAACACTCAATTTCTTTTATAGGCACAGGCATTTGTTTGGTATTCGTCCAAATAACCATCCTTGTTTGCAATTTGTTCCCATTAGTTCGAGCCAAATCGTCTACCGCTTTGCAAACCCACAATTTAATGCAAATGCAAAATGCATGAATCACATAACCTTGCGTTCAACGATTTGTCAACAAGAAAATTGCTTCGCCGTAAATATTTGTACACCTCATAAATATAAAACAAACTACAGCAATACACCTAACAAAAACCTTAATATAGCATAGCGTACATTGTAAACAACTAGCTGTTCTCTCCGGTGTTACCTGTGGGAATATAGAGAAACCTAAATTTCTTAGTGTATGTCTACATCACGAAAGGAACGTGTAAACACAATTCCCAGTCAAACGGGTTACAAAATCACGCAGTGATTGATTTTTGCTAACAAATCCAGACCTCGTAAGACTACGATAAAACCCGTTCTCAATAGGCGACTACGTTATGAAAGAAATATGTATGCCGAGTTTTAAATCAATCAGGCGAATCGATATGGAGAAATCGGTGTTTTTTTTTATATAGATTGAATTTGAAGTCAATGTTACAAAATAGTTTTTAAACTATTTGGAACGTACTTGTATAATAACTCAATTCGGGCAATCAGAAATATAAGCATCTCATAATTTTAAAGTCATAATATGTATTTTCTATTATGCTTTTCGGTAACTGTCATAAAAAAAATATGCGTAGAGATAACACCAGACAATAGAAAAAACAAAAAATAAATTAGTTACTAAGTGACCATTGCTAACGGTGCGTGTGTCGCGTCGAAGGTCGTTAAGTTTTTTGTGGTATTTTATAGACTGCGAGTGTTTATTATTGTTTTTGATGATACAAATAATGTAAATAACAATGAAAATCTTTGATGTAAGTTTTTATTTTTAAGATATGAGCCTATAAATACAAGACGGACTTTTTTCACTATCTCAAAGTTTATCGCAACATAAGACTAAAATAGGGTTTTATTTTTAATAAACAAAAGATACATTCTATAGTTTAACTATTAGTAAACATAAAAATCATAACATTTGTTAGTCTTTCATGGACATTTTAGTCCCAAGAGCCACTTTAGCGTCATTCGTCCCGTGGGGCAAGCGACTGTATTTAATTCGATTTGCGTCGGACAGATACTCATTATTTTTTGGGATATCTTACTTGGAACAAAAAAACCAAAAAAAAAATATTTTTCGGACAAGGGACGGGTTATTAGATATTAGGGATACTGCAGCTCCAAAAGCTTTTCTCATGTCGACAAGATAACATCGTCTTATACATTACACGACTCAATAAAGGTAAAATTTATTTGTCTTAAGGTTTCATTATCATTAATGAACTTTATGTACAAAAACAAAAAAAATACCATTTTGTGATATAAAATTTGCTTTTGTGATATATAAAGTTTGCTTTTGTAATAGTGTGTAGTAGCACAACGTCGTCGTTAAAACTATTTACTATATGTACCAATGCAAACTATATGTCTAATTGTTATCTAAACTATCAATCCTTTTATCCTTTCGAGTTAGTCGAAGTTTGTGTTGATCTATTTTATATATGCCTAACCCGGTAATATTAAAATAAACAGACAAAAACTAGGAATTAACCGAGTTTTATAATACACACGTTCGTATAAATAGCCTTTATGATTGCAGCATGCCAATGACTTTGAAACCATTTTATAGTGTTAGTTTATATTATGTCAGATGACATCACTTCCGTTGCTCGTCCACGAAATTGCCGCAATATCCGTATTCTAGCTGACATTGGCATTGCATTTTATAAATAACGTAAATATGTTGGGAATCCTTCGACTGATTAGATGAAAAATCAAACTATCACTTGTAAAAGAAGCGTACGAATGATTGAAATCAAATTAAATCAATTGTTATGACATTATAATGTTGATGAAAAGTATGCTCGTTTGAATTTTAGTTTTTTCTTCTCAGCACAGGATGCAAAGGTATTCTCGTGGCTTTAGATCTTAAATCATTATTTAATAACATCATCAATCGTATATTGGATATAACATCACTCTAATTGACTATTCAAAAATGCTGGAAAATAATTTGAATAAAAAATCTTTTATAGCTTGTAATTCAATATATAAATTAAAATCAAAATCGCAAGATTCTTTAAAGGCTCAAAAGCACTTTTAAATCACTTTTGAAACCGTTTCGCAAAGTTGATTCTGCTGAGAAGAAACCGGCAAAAATGTGATTATTCTTTTAAATATAGTTTTGTAGGTTACAATGTATTATTTTGCTTCTGTGTACAACTAGGATCAAGTAAATCCTTTTATTCGCTTAAATAGTCTTCAACATTGGAATACGCCTTTTGTAAAAGGATATTTTTGACATATTGCTTAAAATTATGTACAAGCAAATTTAAAATTTCTTTCGATATCTTATTAAAAATGCGTGTGCTCAAACGTGACTCACAGAAGACTTTATAAGATATATTAAATTTAATTCTACACTTATTAGAATAAAGTAATGTTTGCTAACTGAATAGTCATAATGTGTACAAATGGCTTAAAATAGCATCACTATTACATAATAGTACCATCTTATTCAACCTGTTCTAAATAAAAAATTGATTAATAAAAAACATTACATGCATCAACAGAGAACGTGCCCTAGTATGGTGAAAATGTACGCAAAAAAACACAATTAGTGAAAAACGAAATTCAATTATTGAAATTTATGTAACTTTAGTCAAAGTAGAATTTAAAATCGGCTCAACCCTAGACTAGGGTGCGAAATACTACGTCCGTTCAAAGCATTTGGGTCGAAATTATTCCCACATTAAACGCACACAGCCCTTTGATATTCCCAAAGGGTTTCTCAAAAAGAGGTTCATGTTGACTGTTTGAATTGAGTGTCCTTGTAGAATACGAGCATTAGTAAGTTTTATGGCGGTATATAAACAGTTAAGTTTACGCTCACTATATAAATGAGGTATATTTCTTCTTCTTGTCATAAAATCTCTGTCGCTTTTATACGACTTGTTTGCTTCTCAACGACCTGAGAACGCATGTACTCGTAATAAAATTGTGTCTACGTAATATCTTTATGTATCTATTACAATTTAAAATTTATGGAAATAAATAAATTGTCTCTAACCTAATTAAAATAAATTATGACTCTATTATAATGATAACAATGGCAAATAATTTAAAGTCAATCAGAAATTCTCTCTTAAACTCATTACGTAAAGAGTAACCTTTTAACCTTTTACGTAAGCCTTCAACAGCACTGTATAATTTAACGCAAACACAATTATTCATTCGTTAAATTTTAATAAAATGTATCTCTTGGGAATGTGAAATAATAAAGTTTTTGTGGGTTCTTCTCAGAACAAGTTTCGAACAAATACTTGTAATCATGGCTTTTAGGTAGTTCTTTATATTATCATCAAGCGTTCATTGAAAATAATATCAGGTGTCTCAAAAGAAATTTTATATATGTTTAGCTTACTGCGTGAACGCAACGTATATAAGGGGCGCGGGGGTTATGTCGATCGGTAGCCAGGCTCTTGGGAATTCATTCGCTTTAAAGCTGCACACCTACAAAAGTTAATTGTTGCAAAGATTAAAGTTAGAGGCTTAATTTCGTAGTAAAGTCAGGTGATTGAGCGATATTCAAAGTTTACCAACATTTTGTTTCCGGGTGAAGCTCATTGTCATCTTAATGGCCACGTAAACAAGCAGAACAGCCGCTACTGGAGTGAAACGAATCTGAAACGTTCATCAGAAACCCCTTTCATCTAAAGTAACCGTATGGGCTGCGATGTCGGCGCAAGGAATTATATTTTAAAGCCATATTTCAAACCAGTTTCAATATAGGATAGGTGTGCCAAATGTATCCCGGTTCACAGAATCGTCACATCGCAAAAGCGTAAAAAAGATTCCTAGAACGATATTGCTTTTTTTTCATAAAAAAAGGTAAAGTGAAACTATCACAGCTACATTTCCATCTCAAATCGAGTACCTCAAACTCAATGTGTAAAAGTGTGTGTGTATAAGCTCACTCTAAAGTTTTGAAGTGAAAATTTTACCACATTAAACATACGACGTCCTTTGATATTTGCAGTTGCACACTCCGAGAGATATTTTGTTTTGAATGTTTGAATAGGAGTATTATGTCACATTTATATGACGGAAACTTCTTTCCGCTTATTTTATCATGTACCTATTCTATTTAGCGGTTTTAGTAACTTGGAAGTGCTCAAGGATTTAAAGATAAGGCGTCAATTGTTCTAAAATTATACGATTATATTAAAGGGGTACATATATATTGTCTTATCAATTAGTTATATATAGTTAAGAGTGTGTAATGTAGAATATTTATTATTTGAAATTTTATTTAGGACTTATACTAAGTAACTATGCTGTTACTGTAATTTTTCAAGGAAAATAACATTCATGATATTATAAGTAATGCTGCTCTACCGCACCCTTTATTCCTTCCCTCTAATAGTCCGATGTGACCGGAGAGAGAATAGGTGTCATATATATATAATAGTCGACCGCTCTGGCAGACCGTTATTCGAGAACTGTCGAGAACGCCGCTAGCCTGTAACTCATTGAATCAGTCCAGCGCCGTTAGATCGCGCTGCCGCTCCGGAAACTATTTGGTTCCGACTTATATAAAATCAAAGTATTATTTATTCATGTAGGTTCAAGAAGAAACTCAACGGTTACTCCTTTAAACGTAGTTTTTGTACGTTACAATGTGTTTAGCTTTCATGTGCCACTGGTATCAAGTCTAAACTTCTTTGATGCTTAAATAACCTTCAATATTATAATATTCTTTATATAATAGGTCGTTTTTAACATACTTCTTAAAACTATGTGGAGGTCAACTCAGTTATATACTTCCCGATTCCTTGGGGATATGGAGAAATCCATAATTTATATATTTATTGTTGATTTTGAAACCATGCAACCGATGTGCCTCAAACCGGTGTAAGACTACGAAACCTACTGACTCTCACACTTACTAATCAAAAGATAGTCTCAATTATTTGCGATTGACTTAAATTTTTGAAAATTAACACCTTATATCAAAATAGTCGGTTATTAAACGTGGATTTCTCCATATCCCCAAGGAATCGGGAAGTATATAACTCTACAAAATATCTATGTTACTACCGTATTATTTGTAATTTCTGTGCTTATAAACGGCAGGAATTACAATTAATTTCTTCAGAGTAATTGGAATCTCTGTATGTCATATCATATTTTAGGTGTAAACTGAAATTCCAAAACCTAAGCATTCAATGGATGCGTTTATCGCCTATAAACAATTTTGCTGTGAAAATATTTGCCAATAATGTAATACCGTCCGGTGCTAAATAGCATTTATTAATACATCGAGCTGCTTAAAATATTTGCTAACAATTTATTAGACCGTAAGATACTCAATGGCATTTTTATAGCGCGTGGTGATGTCATACAATGCATAGACGAGCAACACAGAATATTTTCTACAAAGGAAATAAGAATAAATATACATCAATGCTGAAAAGCAAACATGTAGTGATCCGCAAAAATATTGTTGTAATAAAACTTTAGGATAATGTCGCAAAGATGATCAAATAAATTTGAAAGATAGTCGATAAAAACGAAATTATTTTTGTTTTTATAAAAAGGTTTCCTATTTATGTTTTTCATTATACAAGATTTGCTATGATAAAACTAAAACAAATGCTTAAGAAAATGCCTCAATATCTAGTAAAATTAGATGCAGGAAGTAACAACGGAGAACTGAAATGTTCGAGGCTGTCGGTTTTCATCAATATATTCTCAAACTATTTCGTGGTTTTATCCGTGTCATTCAGGATGTATTTTTTCTCAAATGCTAGGCTAAATTACACTTTATTACATCAACTATCTATCGAATCTTCGTTAAACATTTCTCAGTGCTTAAAAACAAAAGTCTATGAACACTGCGTGTTGCCAGTGACGACTGGTTGCGAAACGTGACATGTTGATGGAATGAGCTATGCTCGGTGTAGGGATCAAATCCGAAACGAAGAGATTCGCTGAAGAACGAGAGTTACCGACATAGCTCGAAGGGTCGCGGAGCTGGTATGGCGATGGACAGCGGCACATAGCTAGGCGAACAGATGGACGTTGGGTTCCCAAGGTACTGGAGTGGAGACCACGTATTGGTAAGCGCAGCGTTGGTAGACCCCCCCCCCCCCACAGGTGATAAGGGTTGCCGGAAGCCGATGGTTACAAAAAAGATCGTGAATTATAGAAAACCTTGGAGTGGACCTATGTCCAGCAGTGGACTTTTATCGAATGAGATGATGAATTTTTTTTATTACTGACAAGTTAGCTCCTGACTGTGATCACACCTGATAGCAAGTGATGTTACAATCTAACATGGAAGCGCGCTATTCTGTTAAAAGGCAATTTACCTCATGTGGTTACACAGCATCTTACCGCAACACAAATCTTTTTGCTTGTGTTTACTATTTTTGCTGGTAGGGTGGTAACTAGCCACGGCCGAAGCCTTCCACCAGTTCAGACTCAGACAAATTAGAAAATACAATTTCCTAACCTTTCCCTACCCGGGATCGAACCCGGGGCTTATGCTAGCAAAGCTACTCGCAACTCTGCGCCAGCGAGGCCATCGAACTGAAAGTACTAAAAGCAGGCAGTGTCTCCCATGTACTACCCGATTCCATGGACTTCTGAGGATATCCAGATAAAATTTTTAATCTTAATCATTCTTAAACACAAAAACTGTGACACATATACTGAGGAGTTATATATAACACATAAAGATTACACACGATGACTAGTATAAAATATTTTCGCTGGTGAATCTTTCTAAAGGTATTAACAGTTTTAAAAATTGAAAATCCCAAGCAAAATCGGTTGTGGATTGTTTATCCAAGGATTTGTTAACTAATTAATAATAATATATACTGCAGCATAAAAGCAATTATATGAATATTCTGAATATTATTGAACTATCTAACCAATGAAATACGTGCAGCACGCAATCATAATGGCTTATGAAATACCATGAAGTCACGTTAACGGTTATCGAAATATTTATGGAGGTGGACGCAATTTCATACTTTCCGGCTCATTTATGAAGTTTACGTCTCGATAGCTTCTGCAATTATGCAAACACTAATGTCATGGTGGAATGAATACACTCTCAACTTCACCTATTTCTGTATTATTCAATTCATACTATATACGTTATTAAAATTTTCACTTCTTAATAAAACAACTTTACCTATTCAAATACAAATATATTAAATATTGAAATATAAAATATGAAAATTGAGTTCTCTAGGCAAAACTTCAAATTAACTTATACCACCAATCGTATTTGCGAAAGCTCATGTGAAATGTTTAAAGGTATTTTTCTATATAATAATTGTAAAACTTTCTTCTCATTCTTAAATAAACTACCAAGATATCTGGACTATCAAAACAACAAATTTTACACTTAGTTTATCCTATCCGTGTATATATTAAATAGGTTTATGTTAATTGTTCATATAAGTTCGTCAGAAAAAGGTGTCACAATCTTCCTATAACTATTAAAGGTAAGGTAAGTGTAAGCCTATTATGGTTCCACTGCTGGGCAAAGGCCACCTCATTCATGGGAGAGAGAGTTTTAGTCCCACCACGCTGTGACACTGCAGGTTGGCACGCACTTCTCCTGCCTCATTCTCAAGTTTCCCAGAAAAATCTTCCGGAGTACCAAGTTAAATTGCGTCTACTGACCCTCTTTTGATCCACCTGAAGATGTGGAGGGTACCGTTAGGTTTTAGCGGGTATTTTGGGTAACCAGCGAGACCGACGCCCCCGAAAAGATTTTAGATCCGAAGGGGGTACGTAAAGGCATTTCCTAGCGTGAAAAAAAGGCTGCACGTATCCCAGAAATATTCCTGCGACATACAGGTTTCCTCTCGATGTTTTGCTTCACTCAAAAGCAAAATAATGGATATAAAGAACAATCAAGCATGTAAGTTTCGTTTTCATAATGAGAAACTTAACATAGACTACTCAGGATTTCTCTAAACGAGAACCCACGTGACTCGCCATTCTCGCCAACTCGACAGGATATCGATTACAACTTATTGCAAAAATAAATAGCTTTATTCTTCAGTATACGAAATAAAAAATTGACAACGTCGTTGTTTACCTTCTTCTATCTAATGACCTGTGAAATCCACCGCCCAACTTCGGACCTTTTTGAGTCAGCCGTGGAAAAATAACTACGCACCTTTTATCTTCCTTTGAAGTCGAGTAGGTGTTTTATTATGCATCTGCTGAGGGTCCATAAAATATTCGGCAGTCTATTCCCCGATTTAACAAAGAAACGTAATGAGCACGTAAATTTTTTATCATATTGAAAGAAGGTGAAACATGGGAATAACGCTAATAATTTATTACATGATAAATTTACTACATTTTTGATATATTTTTTTTAACATTAGCTTGAAATTTCAATGATATGATTAACAATTTAATAGAATATAAATTAACGATTCCGATAATCCTTCAGTCATACCAGCATATGAGTGATTTAGTATGAATAATTACAATAAAGTTATTTTATCTAAGCCTAGAGTCCATTGACATTGCTAAGTTTACGATTAAGGTTTATAGACTCACTCTGTTCTTGAGTTCTTGCTTTTAAAATACCACTACAATATTGTGTGACTGCATTTTCACTTACTCAACCGGTTCTGGTCTTCTCTTAATTCGGGTTATATTCAGAGCCTTATACAATAAAAATTATGTAAGAGAATTTTGTTGAAAAATTTGCTACACAATATTATAAATTTGAAGTCAAATTTAATATGAAAACAGAAAAGGTTTTTGGTGGAAATTTAAAAATGTGTACAAAAAGAAGTTAAGACTAATTATAAGGAGGCAAATTAAAAAAAGGGAAATATCACAGGCAAGGATCTGTCACATAAAAACTCATAAATCAACTAGATCTCGGAATACATATAAAGCCTTTCTTGACACTTTGCACAGACCCAGTATCGGTGTGAGCTTTTGTATATAAATGCGCTTCGTCACTCCCCACAAATAAAATATTACAATGCAATTGTTACACGAGATTTTATAATAAGATAAGGTAAGGCTTTTGGGGTTCACTACGAATACATTTATCACTACATTGTACTTTCAGGTATTTGAAATTTCTCTAAAAGTATATATACACTGAAAAATAACTAGTTCCTTGTATATCACAATAAATATTTTGTCAACAATTAACTTAAATAAATCTTAACGTCAATTCCCACATCATCTAGTACTATCTCCTTTAACACATTACATAGAAATTAATCTGTAAGCTTTTACATGAGCTTTTGATAGCTAACTTTTGTCAAAAGTGATACCTAATTAATGAAATTTACATAATAAGTTAATATCATATGATTACTGTATTAAAATCAAGAATAAATAATAAAAAAAGTTATTTGCACTTGAATATATGAATAAAACTGCCTCATTGGTCTAGTGGTTAGCATGTTCGACTACAGACATGAGGTCCTGGGTTCGAGTCCCGGGTCGGGCCAATTCAAAAATCAATATTGAGTTTTCTATTAAGATTTTCTCAATATTTGCCCGAAGTTGGGAAGTTGGCGGTGTGATCCACCCCCGTGCCTCGGAGAGCACGTTAAGCCGTCGGTCCTGCGCCTGATCTCTCTCCGGTCGTGTCGGATTCCCGTCACATCGGACTATGAGAGTGAAGGAATAGAGAGTGCACTTGTGTACTATGCCTGCCAATCCGCAGTGGAGCAGCGTGGTGAGTCTATGCTCTAAAAACCGTCTCTCATGCGAGTGAGGAGGCCTGTGCCCAGCAGTGGGACGTAATGGGTTGCTGCTTACCTTTCCTTATATGAATAAAAATGTATTTTATCAACTATGAAAATTTTGAACAAGATGTATATAGGGAAAATTTGAGCTAAAAAGTTCTGTAGCTGAAACTACTCGGGTATTGTACTTTCAAGAATACTGACTACAACACTAGCAATAACTGTTACTGTTTTCCCAAACCTTTATTTCATCCAATATCAAACCTTATCACCTTTACTGTTTAATGTGATACCACATATATTGACGAAATTTGTAGATTTTTCATAAATATCGGAATACAGAGTTACCTATTTTGTTAATTCTAACGTCAGATAAATTTATGTAGCTAGTGAAAGTACCATAGAAATTGGTTCTAAACGTTTCAGATATAAGCTGCAAGAAAAGAAGAAATAACTGTATGTATAATCCAAGGCCTAAGAAATAACCAAAGCTCCATTTGAATTCAAAGCTTCTGTAATGCTTATATTCTTATTTGAAACCCTATCGCTATAAAGAAGATAAACTATAAAAAGTTCATTTATAAAAGGGGAATAGCTTAAAAACCTTTTAACAGATATTAAATCCATTTAAATTATTTAACATTAAGACTTTGCTCGTTTATTTCAATAAACAATCTTTAGTATTGTAACGCATTCTGGCCTGAAATCACAAAAGGTTGTATTCACCGACAGCGGATCCTTTGTTCGCACAAGCTGCCAAGCCCTGTTTCAATTGTTTTAGTTTACGAGGCAACTTCTCAATTCAAAATCTATTTAATTATTTTGATTTCTTGAGAAGCTTCACTCATTAAATAATTGTATACTTCGAAATAATTGATATTTTCTAAGTTACACAGCGTTACAGAGACGTCGAAAGCTACGATTAGGTGGTTTTAAATTCACGCGAATATGAATCTTGGTATATCCTTGAATAAAATTGTCTGATGTATTATAACTGATCTATCGATAAAAGATTCCGTATCTTTATAAGACATCTTCACAATAGGATTTAATAACCTTTATAAAAGAAATATATAAGATATATACGTTAGATAAAAGGGAATTCAATTAAATTACTACTTAAAACTAACATGAAGTTAAGTAATTAACATGAAGTGTTATTCATTATAAGTTTTTTTGTTACTGATTAGAAATTTTGTCGTAAGATACATATAGTATGAATAGGAACTAACAGTTTTAATTAAACAAAAATAATTTTAACATATTTGAAGGTTTCAAAATTATTTATAACCGAATTTGTTATATTATATAGTAGAAAACTACTATTCGCAGTTTAGTTATAAATTCTTCGTCGTCGTCGTC
>JACTOM010000006.1:1930651-1979464 GCA_015832385.1 Elymnias hypermnestra | reverse complement strand
CTCATTTCTGATTTGATCCGTAGAGAAACTCCGAGCATAGCCCTCTCCATCGCACGCTGAGTGACTCTGAAGCTTTCGAATGAGGCCCATAGTCAGCGACCACGTTTCGGAGCCGTAGGTCATCACTGGCCACACGCACTGTTCGAAGAGCTTCGTCTTCAGGCACTGAGGGATATCGGACGAAAATATCTGGCGTAGTTTCCCGAACGCTGCCCAACCGAGCTGGATTCGGTTGGAGTTATAAATTAGCTATATGTTAATTAGCTATAAGTGACTTTTGAAAGCTCGATACACAACTTAATGTTACGGTTATTCGAAAAAGTTTGAGTGTGACTTGGTTCTCTAATAAACATAATTTATGGAGCATATGACTTCTGATATAGTCTTACATAAAAAAATATACATTCATTCGCATTATATTACTCGGTTACGCAATATTTAGGCCATGGTCTCACGTCGGGGAGAGAAATAATATTATGTTTTAATAATTCTATTGAAAAAGTAGTAGTATTAAAAAACTAAGGTAAGTAGCAGCCTTTTAAAGCTCGACTGCTGGGAACAGACATTCTCACTTAGGTCGGGTTTACAGGCTTCACTTATTCCAGAATTTCTTCCGAGATATATAGGTTTTTCACGAAGTTTTCCTTTACCGAAAAGCATATTAATATTCGGTTTTCTGTCTCAGTATTTGCTGTTGATCCTATGCCTAAAATTGCTCGGATTTCCATCGGATCATGAGAGTGAAGGAATAGAGAGTGTACCTCTGCTTGCTCATTCACTTGTGCACTATGATATCTTTTTGAAACCCTTGGTGGTTGACAAAAAAGTACACAGAAAGTCAACGTTCTCGGCCACAAAATAAACAACCATCATTAAAACGTTTGTTCAAAGAGATTTTCGATTTAAAGATATCAACAAAATAGAACACTATTCAACTGCTCAATTTTTCATAACTGTTATTTAAATAAGTACGGATGAGACAAGTAGAGTCCCGTCGCGAAAAGTTTATATTAGCTTTTGTGAACCTGGCTTTACGATGAGAATGCGGTAGATCAGCGGCCTCGTTACGTCCGTAAATATTTATTTATATATCTTTTTTATACGTGATACAAATATGAATGACTGGAGAAGATTCCAAATCGTCTGTATCAAAATAAACAATTCTGTCTATTGACAATTTGGATTTACTCGAATTCTTTAACGCTTGTTTGTTTGGTATGAATAAACATTTTGCCTTCATCGTTATTATAGATAGCTTTAAATATAAATACTTTATGGGAGTGAGTAAAGACTACGATAATAAGAACGGTATAAAGTGGTAATTTTTATAGATAGGCGAACAGATTTTAATAATTTTTTTTGCATGCGTTCACGTGAATCCAAAGTTGATCAGATTTACAATAACAATAAATAAAATATGCCTTTATTGCTTAAGTACAACTTAGTCTTAGTTTAAATTTAAATATAACAAGGTTTTTTTTATACATGAGTTGAATACTCTTCTCTTTTCTGTGATAGACATATCTTTGTGATTCGTCACCTCACTAAGAGACCAAAAACATTTCCAGCCGTTAGCAATCCTACTAATTCTTTTTTGCATTGTGTCTTCAGTAGATATTAGTTGACCTAAACATACATATTCGTTGATATATTCTATTTCTATCTTTATATCTCCAAAATTTTTTTTTTATTTGATGTCTACTTTCATACAATTTGTCATTACCTTTGTTTTGGTCAAGTTCATCGATAGGCCTACGTTTGCGCTTTCCTCTGATAGTTTTTGTAGTATATTCTGCAAGTTGCTTGGATTCTTTGAAAACAAGATAATATCGTTTGCGAAACGTAGATAGTTAAGTATATTTCCGATAATACTTAACCCATTTCTTTCCCATTCTAGATTTTTGAAGATAATTTCC
The DNA here is from genome assembly GCA_015832385.1 of Elymnias hypermnestra. Classification (NCBI taxonomy): domain Eukaryota; kingdom Metazoa; phylum Arthropoda; class Insecta; order Lepidoptera; family Nymphalidae; genus Elymnias; species Elymnias hypermnestra. The sequence goes on along the minus strand of JACTOM010000006.1, from coordinate 1,977,548 downwards.
AGAACTGCAGAGAATAACTTCGGCGAGATAGGATCGCCTTGTCGGACTCCTCTTTCTATAGGGAATTATTCTCCTCTGCTTCATAGTTTAACAGCTGTTTTTCTCTTTATGTATATAATTCTAAGTATTCTCATGTATTTGGAATCAACTCCCGGTTTTTCTAGTGCATTTCAAATGCAAATGCAGTCTATCATCGCGAACTTGCTTCGGAAATCAACCTGTTCTTTGGGTTGGTTTTCGTCTAGCGTTACAGCAATTCTTGATAATATTTCCTTTGAAAGTACTTTATAGATGATTTAAAATGGGACCCAATAAATAACCGATTTTCTCATATTTTCGAGAAATCGGGAACTACAGCGATATCACTGGGAAGCGCTACTTTATTACAGATATAAACTGAATCAACTTTAATTTACCACTGTAACACCTAACGGTGGTAGAAGTGTTATACTTGGATCAACTTACTATATTTACGCAAAATCTAAAACTTTTGATTTTCGAAAATAAGAGGGGGGAAAAGGTATATATGTTGGGAATTTCATGAATTTAATTGAAATGAAAATATTAAGTGTCGAAAATTAATACAAATAATTTATTGAAATGTCAAATCACGAATTGTAATCAAAAATGTCATGAGTTTTTTGTCAATATTAGTTTAGAAAAGAGATTTTGTGAAATATTTTTATTTTATTTTTTATGTAAAGTAGTATATTAAATTACTAAATGTTATTTTTTAATATTAAGACTACCTAACCTTCAAACGAATTAGCATAAATGACGCGTTTCATCAGTAAAAATTGACCCTCATACGCCTGAAGAAGTTTCACTTAAAAATGTAAAATTGGTTTTAGTATAAGCACCGGGTAAAACTTTATATACATTCAATAAAAATAAATTATTTTGTCATTACAAAAGACTGTCTCCGCTTTTTCATTCGAAAAGACTTTATTGATAAATGACAAAATATTTACATACAATGAAATATCAACAAGGGGCGTTCACGATTTTAACATCGTTATCTTTCCCTTTTTCGGAACCGTTCTCTTATCAGGAACATTTATTCCAGAGCAATATATTTTCCATTTTTAACTTTAAATTATCAGAATTCAGTCAAAGAGTGATATTTCCATATAAAATTATTCATATTTCTGATAAAAGTGTTGTTTCGTAAACAATAACAAATTCTTCAACATTATGAACCAAACAAATGTTACCAATGCTGATTGGAGTTATTGCTGTTTCCCTTATTTATTATAATATATTTAATCTAATAAAAAAATATCCTGGGTCTATCTGACTTTTACGCTTCTTAAAATGAAATAGTAGAAAGAGATGTTGAAATTCTATAGATAATTTCAAAATAAAACCAAACATGCGGTTTGTTTTTAAAATAATGTAACCTATGTGAGGATAAAATATAATTTTTTAAACTGCCTTAATCTTTTATTAAATTACTGTTTAAAAGCTTATACAATATGTCATATATATTAACAATATAATCTTACTATTTCTTGAAATTACAATATTTTCGCTCAAATTTATAAATGAATTTAATTATCTATAACAGCTTAAATATTTATTAATTTATTAGGATCAGTATTTCATTTGTTTATTTATATTTTCATTGTTATATGTATATATATATATATATTATAATTCGATAGAGAATTATAAATTTATTTAAAATAGTATATGTAACATATAATATACTCGTATTGTTAGCATAAACATTATTATATTAGGTATACCTAAAGCCCGATCAGTTGTCAAGACGTCATGAAACGGGTCGTCTTTTTCGATTCAAATTCGTTAACGAACGCCTATAGGATAATCCTTTCTGTATTTTAAATCTGAAGTGCTAATAAACCCTGTTACATGTATACTTTTAACCCCAGGAAAGTCATCGGAATTATTAACGCGAGCAAAGAATACGCCATGCAAATATTATAATATTAAAATAAGATAAATTAACTTACACTACAATTCTAACATCTCATAAAATCTATAAAATGCGATTTTTGCGACAATTCTTTTTTTAGATCTCTAAATAAAATAAAATTTATAATAAAAATATACAACATAATAATCGAAAAATCCTTATACGTCATATCACATAAGAAATAAAAGTAAATTTTAATGTTTTGCTAAAAGAAAGCTTATGAGAAATCGTACTCGAATTTGAAGGACTTAGACGATAAAAAAACGTTGGAGTGAATGAATTGTTACAATTTTAGCCAATCAATTTCACAAAAATTTTATTGATAATGTGAAAAAATGGCTGACTGAGTTTGTTGTGGGCTCTACTGATAACAGGGCGCAAAGGAATCCTCGTAACTTTAGATTGTAATATCATCAACTCTAATATATGAAAAACGATATTTAACGATTCAAAGATGCTGCGAAATAAAGATTTTTTTGATTTGAGTTAAATTGAAATGACATTAATTACTTTCAATTGGTAACTGTCTTCATATTATATACTAGCGGCCCGTCCCGGCTTCGCACGGGTATACATAAATAGGTACAGATATTTAAGTTATAAGCATCATAATTAAAACGACCATGAATTGACAAATATTATGAAAAAGTGTGATTCCTAATACTAAATCTAAGTAGCTTTGAAAAAAACTTTTTATGAATTGAATGAAATATTCAGTGTCGCTTACGTCCACTACGTAAGGATCCGACCGGCTACCTAGTTCATAATGGTGCACCCCCTTCTTCCGCACTGCCCCTCTCTCAACGAGATAGTATTTTTATTTTAATTACATGATATCTTTTGAATGGAATATCCGATTTCAATAATTTAAAAAGTAATCATCAGGTATCGAGACAGTACTGAATATTAAATTATTTATTTGGATAAAATAAACAAATGATATGGATAACACGGTCTGAATTTGATGGGCATTTCTATCAATTTATTAAATGTAATAAAGTAGTTATAGTGACGTTACTACAATAGTTAGACAAATAGTCTCGGAAAGTTTTTTGTAGATATTGATATATTCTATAATATTGTCGAACATTTTTTTGTCCTATCATTAATACTCTTCACAGCGTATGCTATGAAATACATTTTATGGCAAATTTTTTTACACCTTCGGTTGGTTTTAATAGGAATTTCTAAAGATTTCTATAGTAATCTAGTGCTAAATATAGCCTATATTACTCAGTGATAATGTAGCTTTCTCGTGAAAAAAGAATTATTAAAATCAGTCCAGTACTTTTTGAGTTTATTCGTTAAATACAAAAATACAAATCTTTCCTCTTCATAATATTAGTGTGGACAAGCACTGCCCCGTTGTTTCACCCGCGTAGATACCGATCTCGTGACAGTGGAATGTCAGTCAATAATCAGTCTATAGACCGACTGATTAGTCGGACTATAGGATGATTTTCGTTAACATAAAAGTTTTATTTCACTTTTATACACTTTCTTTAAGATTATTAGATATATTTATATGTGTGTATATAGTTGTGTAATTATATATATGTATAATATGGTTGTATAGCATTTTATGAATTATATATGTGTAATTATATGTAATGTTTTGTTTAAGTAGAGTAAAACTGAGTCAAGTTTTCTCTTTTAAAGTTATTTGCACCTCCCTTCCTATGTTCTGTTCCTCTCACCAAAGGTTGTCTGGAAGAGATCGCACTTAGTGATAAGACCGCCTTTGCGCACCCTATTACTTAATTATCTGATTCTATTTATATTACATAAGTTGTATTGTTATTTCTTAAATGTGTGCAATAAAGTTTTAAATAAATAAATACACACTTACATTCATAATCTTATATTGATTATATACAGATTTTACTTTACAACGAATATATATCTAAGTAATACATTTTAAATTCATAACATTATTTACGTCGAATATCCGTCATTAGGAAAATTAAAAATACTCTATAGTATATAACATTGAAGAATTTCTTTAAATCGGTTTAGAAATTTTTAGCTTGATTCTTATATTCAAAATGCAACACTTTCTTCATTAATATTAAAGAAAAGATTTATTTATAATACTTTATTGTCTTAGAACTTCCTACATTTTCTTTAGATTGAAATTTTTAAATTCGATATATCTTTTGGATGGAATGTCCGATTTCAATAATTTGAAAAGTATTTTACAGGTATCGAAACGGTCTTTAATGAAATATCATTTAATGTGATAAGGATTAATACAGAGGTATGAATAATAATGGTTTGATTATTGCCAGCACTTTTATTAACTTGCACCTATTTAAAATGTAAAAAAGTAGTTATAGTGGCATAAATACAGTAATTAGATATACGGCATTATAGACATTTTTGTAGATATTAACACGTTCTATAATATTGTAGAACACTTTTTTGTTCTATCTTCAATAGTTTTCGCAGCACACGCGATGACAGATTTTACGTGAACAATTTTTTCACACCTTGGGTTACATGAATGCATTTTTATTGGGGATCCCTATTTTTTTTTGAGAATATAATATAGCCTATGTCACTCAGCGGAAATATAACCTTCTAATGATGAAAAACAATTTCGAAATCGGTCCAGTAGATTTTGTGTGAAAACGTAACAAACATACATACATACTTATATACAAAAATACAAATCTTTCCTCTTTATAGTATTAGTTTAGATTTATTACAATATAAATTTGAAATGTTGCGAAACCGAAGTATTAGTTGTTTAATGAATGAAACTCAGCAACTCTGTAGAGCATTTATTTCGCCTCGAGAAAGATAAACGTGAGTAGCCAAAGAAAAACAAGAAATAAAGTGGAAAGAAAAAAGTAAACGAGTTTTAATTGTAAGTGCTAACAATATAATGTAGAAATTTTTAATTGAATTGCGACAGGTTTAGTACCCTAAGATTACACTTTCCTTAAAGGGTTGTAATAAAGTAAATCGAAAAGAAATCTAAAAGTAAATGGTAGAATATAAAAGTAAACGAAGAGCATTACGTTTTAAATTTATATTCCTGTATGGTGCTGTAATAGGAAAGATATCACTTATTAGGTTAATGCGCTGTCATCTTAGATTGTATCATCACTTACTTCAGGTGATATCACAGTCATTCAATCAATATAAAAGAATAATGTTTTTAAAATTTGCATTGGTAACGATTAATTAAATTTAGGTATCTGTTTATATTATCAATACACGTACTTAAGTGAGCTCTCATTAGATGGACTTGTAGAGTTTGCAAAAAATAAATTTAAATAATCAATAAATATTTGAATTCCCTCATTAAATTTTGTTAGATGGGCATACATTAATATGAAAAACAGTATTAGAATCAGAGTTGTCTGAAAGATATCACTAAATACCGAAAGACTGCCCAATTGCAAACTAAATGTAGTTTATATTAAGTTATTGTATTTTACTTTCTTTCGTGGTATTAAATAAAGTATACATCTATCAATTAACATCATATGTTAATCTTAACTAGTGCAACTGTAAAATAATCTATTTCAACTTGAATGAACGAAAAAGTATTTCAAGAACGTGGATCATGATATATTTTTATATAGAGAGTGATACAAAGGAGACAATTTAAACACTTGACGAGTTAACATTAATTTTTATTTTACTATCACAGTATTACACTAGTTAACACTTTAGCAGATAAAACTAGACAAGACCCTGTCTGGCTATGAATCCCTTTTTTACTACCCACTGCCTCTCTTCTTTCTTCGTCGAAATGCCGCGAACATCTCTATACGAGCACCATTCTTCGACTACCATCGCCTTTTGCCGGAAGTCTGTGCGTCTTAACGGAACATAATAAACTCACGTGTTACCGGGGGCATTTTTTTTGCGCTGGAATATGCCTTTTCACACCCCTATAAAAGGCTTTTTCCAACCGGGAACGTGGGTCTCACAGATAACAGAATACCCACTTAAACCCAGCGGATCCTTCCTCATCCATGAGGAAATCACTCTTTCCTCATGGATGAGAAGTTCCCTAACCGCATTCCACTCTAGCGACCCGGATGACACCAACTTTGAGGACTTACTACTCAATAAGGAGCAGCATGAAGCGCATACGTGTGATTTCAGCTACTAAGCCACCTCCGACGGCGAGGGAGGACTCCTTTAGCCTCTTATTTGCCTCCTTCCTCTATCTTGACTGCCTCATTGGTCTAGTGGTTAGCATGTTCGACTACAGACATGAGGTCCTGGGTTCGAGTCCCGGGTCGGGCCAATTCAAAAAAGTCAATATTGAGTTTTCTATTTAAGATTTTCTCAATATTTGCCCGAAGTTGGGAAGTTGCCGGTGTGATCCACCCCCGTGCCTCGGAGAGCACGTTAAGCCGCCGGTCCTGCGCCTGATCTCTCTCCGATCGTGTCGGATTCCCGTCACATCGGACTATGAGAGTGAAGGAATAGAAAGTGCACTTGTGTACTATGCCTGCCAATACGCACTGTAGCAGCGTGGTGGGTCTATGCTCTAAAAACCTTCGCTCCTCGGAGTGAGGAGGCCTGTGCCCAGTAGTGCGTCGTTAATGGGCTGCTACTTACTTACTTACTTGCCTCCTTCAACGAGATGACGGCCTCGCAAAAGAAGGCAACTTCCCTTCATCCAAAGTCACTGGCGAGCTTTACCCCAATTATGCTCTCTAGTGAAAGATCTCTAAACAGTGGCAACAAGATATGCCGCTAGGGTGGGGCCACGCTGGAAACTCCGCCAGGGTATCGTGCGCCGTATCTATAGGAGCACCACACTCATATAGGCTGGCGTTTCCTCACGGCCAACGACCTGGTGCAAGTACTTGTTGTAGCAACTGCACCAGACAGTAGTAAAGAGGTCTGTGCTCTCTAGTGAACCAATGTGAGGTCGGATCGCTGCCACCGTAGACATTGCAAAAATGTGTTTTTCTTATTGCAAAATTTGTTTAATATAAGATATATACACATATCTGTTTATAATCGTCTTTGCTACAAAATTACCTTCCAATCACAATTTGGCTGAAAATAGCCTTCTAACTGGCATTGCGAATGTAGCCGAAATTAACCGTACAATGCTCATATTGACTACGTAACCGGCTTTACAAACATTGAGGAATGCTACTGCAATCAATGTTTGCATATCCGGTTTATAGACCTATAAAATATATCCAAATTAAACGTGTAATTTTGCGAACAATTAGTTATGGATATACGAAGACATGCTCATTGATTTTATTACAAAGATATGAATAATATGTAGATACTTATAGTGGCGTAAGGACAGTAGTTGGACATCATAAATATCATGGAATTTTTTGTAGATATTAATAATTTGTTTTGTAGATTGTACAACAACTTTTGTCACATCTTAAGTTATCATTAATGCATTTTTATTAGGTATCTCTTTTTTTTCATAAACTAATATAGCATATGTCAATCCCTGAAACTGCAGCTTTCTAATGGTGAAAAAAAATTTAAATCGGTCGAGTAAATTTTGACTGAAAACCTTCCAAACATACATTCAAAAACACAAATGTTTCCTCTTCATGATAGATATAGTTTACATATAAAAAATCAAACAATATTTTGCTTCTAAAACGTGTATTTTGGGTTAAACTTCTAGTAAGCAAGTCTATTATAACTATATTACCTTGATTTATGTTTTCCCTCTTCATCTCTTTGCGTTTTTAAAATAAAAACTATTTAATTAATATATTAGCAATTGATTAGTATTATATTGATTAGTCCTGTAACATCATTTTCATTTCCACCAATATCATATTTGAGACTATAATTTGTAGAAGATGATTATGAAATTTGGCCACATTTATATTTATTCTATGTCATATTCGCCACAAAAGCGTATATTGTTTCCATTGTATTTGTAAACTAATTTGCATTATCTATAAAGAGAATACATAACGTAGAATAATAAGTCCTTATCTGGAAGAAGTACACGTTGTCATTAAAAAGAAAACACACAGTAATTGATTATTTAGTAAAAGCGAAATTCCCGATTCAATTCCGAAAATTGGGAAACATAATGGGGATGATTTTAAATTAGATTGCAAACATTTGCAGGTTAAGGCCTTATCCAAGATCGTGATTGCGCAAGGGAAAGGCCTTAATAAAAGTTAAAGCCAACGAGGACGAAGGGTATAGAAATTGATTATAAAATAAAAGATCCTTTGAATTAGAATCCCAACGACATTGATTCTGAAGTAATTGATTTTATTCTTATATAAAATCAATCACAGTTTATTTTATATAAGTACGGCTGCAACTGAAATAATAAATTCCTTATTCAAATCCAGTTATTTTGTCACGTTACTTAAATTTCAAAGGTTTCAATTCTGCAATGGTTAAAGCCTTTTTAGCGGATGTTCTGGGTCCGACAGGACATATTAAATTGCATTTTCTAATTTGCCTCACTCTGGACTAGTGGTAGACGTCAGGTGTGGCTAGTTTCCACTCTACCAGGAAAGAAGTATCACTGATCAAACTGATCTCTTACCAGGTACATTATTAGACCAATATCATCACTTACCATCAGGTGAGATCACTGTCAAGCGCTAACCAGTCCGCTACAAATCAATTACAACTCATGATAATATTAACGAACTATTTATCCCTCTTTTGAGTCCACGACAATCATATTAATTGTATTATTATTTCAATTTCTTTTATTTAAGTTTTAGTAATTTACTTATTTCTATATGATTTGTTTGATATTAGAAGCAAACCATGCAATTCTTTTTAAGTACCAATAACCGGTAAACCAGGAATTTTCCTGTAGGGACTAACTTAATATAAAGTTAGAATGACTTTGTAAATTGATTTCAAGTTTCTCGCAAAGGGAATTGCCATAGTAGGGCTAGGGGAAATTCAAAATAAAAATATTAAGTTATTTTCCTTAACTCATTGTTATAGCAACTTGTACTTCCAGGATTAAGCTACAAAGTTTTTTACAAGTAACTTTTTTATGAACTCTATCAGCAAGTTTGTATACCGCATCTACGGGTTTTTATAGGCAAATAATCTATGAAATTACAATTCAATTCATTATTTATTCATGTAGGTTTGAATATCTCTTTTGGATTAAGACTCTTCGTTAATAAAGAAGCTACAAGAAGCTCAAAAAGAAGATTTTACAGCGAAAACATTCAGTTTAGTCGTAGTTTTGTGTAACGTTATAGTTTTGGCTGCTTCAGTTGTTGATCGGACATAGTTTCTATGTCTAGTTCTATATCAGATTATTGGCCAGGAAGAAACTCCCGCGTGACATGATGGCTTGGAGATCCCAGTCACATCTTTAGACGTCGCTGAATAAAGGGGACTTTTTGCTGGTGGATATAGTTTAAGCTGTGAAATAGGAATGCGGGAAGTCACTTCTTTCTACGAGTTTATTATTTCGCTGAAAAAGCAATATGGCAGACAAAGGGAGGGCGTTAGTTGGCAGTAGGCGAAGCTTTGCGCTTCTCCTATCCCCTCCTTAAATTACCTATTTACTGGATATAGTTATCCCTGTATAGAATGTTTTAACGACTCTCTGATAAAAATGAGAACGCTCAGAAACCCTGATTCTTACTGTAAAACTGTAGAATGCTCGGTCTTATTCTGTTTGTCAAATAATTTGAAGGCAAAGATGAATACCTTTGAGGTAATCGCGTACCAACCTAGATCTTATCACAGCTTAGTACCAGACGTGGTTGGGGTTAAGCGTGAACCTAACGTGAAAAAAATGAACAGAAGGCCATCGCTGTTGGGGATTTGATGCAATTGGTCCGATACTTACGATACGAAAATGTAGACGCAAGTCCCATCGGGGTATATTAAGACATTTCCCAGCGTGATGAAGACTTTAAAGACACATGTGACTAGAGGACAACGAAAGTGAACAATTCAATAGGTGATCATCTGGTGCTCCACAAAAAGATGCAGATGGTCGTCGTCGTCGTCGTCGTCGCTTCAACCGATGAATCGCTGCGTATTAGTGGGTATTCTGGCTTACCAGCGAGTTCCAGACTCCAGATAAGATTTTACTCTGATCGGGGTACACAAAGGCATTTGCAAGCGTAATAAAAAAGGATTTTGTGGCTGAGCATGAAGTTGACTTGTTGGCGGTTGGCTCTTATTACTCTTAGCCTTTTCTTCTTGTACCTCTCCAATTGCTGAAGGTTGAAAATCAGCCGTGAAAACCTCTCTTGATCTTCGGGGAGGAAAACCTGGTTTCTGGCTAGTCAAACTCCGCGTCTTCCGAAAATTTTGCCCATCATAATTAACCTCCTGGTACAGTCCAGTCAAATTCATCAACGACTAACTACAGCTAAGCGTGACAGTATGTAGAAGTTTAGAAACTTTAAAAAACCAGGAGTATTAAATTCGCACTCATAATATTACTTTAAATGTATTTATACTACCTACAATTGCTTTGAAAATCCTTTCCAACTACCTTCGTGACAGCAATCAAATCAACTCAAACATCCGATAGAAATCCGAGCCAGATACCATTAAGCTATTACAGCTATAATCCTTAACTCGACGACAATTCGGCCTCCATTTTCATTATATTTTCCACCCGATCGATCTTCGGAAAGACAGTAATTACGGTAGATATCGAAAATTGTTTGCCTTCTGCGTAGCCGGAATTATTGTTTGCACGGATAAATAAATTTACGGCTTCTTTTCATCTCGGAATTATGGCTAAAAATGATATCTTTTCAGTAGCTATCATTATTCAGATGTTATCAATTGTATCTATCACTGCTAGAATTAATGAAGTTATTATGAAATAACCTAAAATTTAAGAACTTAGAAATACGGGGGAAGGAAATTATTTATCGGAAACTGATCTATTCCATTATTGAATATATTAAAATAAATTAATCACAATCTGTGCAACAGTTAATTAGATTGTTCCGACGAAAATTGTACACGGTTAATGTATAAATCTATTATACTTTTAGTATAAAAGTTTAAAAAATTAAGACATGTTTACAACTTGTGTACTTAAGGCTTTTCTCGGTCGTGTTCTGATACTTGCAAATTGAAAATTTGTTATCTAAGTGAAATATTGTTTAACTTTGGACATAAAATTGAAAGAGGCTCAATGCAAATTTATATTCGCTGTGCTACTTATTTGTCAATAACAATATGTATAGTTATATTGACATTAATAAGAAATAACTTCATAAATTAATTTATAGTTAAAATAATATTTTTAAACACCAAACCGAATTAAAATTATCTTACTTATTAACGTAATTTTCAAATGTAATCACAATGTGGACTATTTTATTTTATATGTTAATACACACATACATACATAGCATTACGCCTCAATTCCCATAGGGGTAGGCAGAGACCACGCCCTTCCACTTGCCACGACCCTTGTATATCTGCTTCGCTTTTTTATTCTCATTAAAACTGTCATACGAGATCGTCCGCTTAGATTATTATTGACCTGGTACTTATATAAAATGTCCTCGATTTGCTCCAGTAAGGTTCGCCTTGGTCTCCAAGAATAATCATAACCTGCTGATGCTGGTCATAAGATGATGTTATTAAATTATTGTACTGTAATGAATACTTCTGAATTTTCGAATGAAAAAGAAGATGTTGGGGAAGGGATTTAGGTTCAGACAAATCCCCACGGGTTCAGTGAACTATAAGGATTTACTACAGTCGAGAGTCTAAGGCGAAATGTGTCATACAGATTTTTTTTGTTAGGAATGTGTTTAGCTGTTAGCCCTACTGGCTTTTACAGCATAAGCGGAAAGAAGGACGTGTTCTTACGGAGGCCGCCACTTTTCGAGTGCGAGCTCTGAAAAGGGCATCCTGCAACCGAGCCTCGGCTTGGAACAAAATTTATCATATATCATAATATCGGACAATGGGGGAGAGGGGGTTGGAACTAATCAAGAGCGTCCCCGGGAGAGTGGAGTCCACTCCGGGTGACGTCAGAATCGGGGACCTCGACTGCGCCGACGGAGTTGGCTTGTAGCGTTTGTGTGTGTGTCTGTCCCTATAGGAGGATGCGTTAACCACCGGTGGGTTTATGATATACACTCTGTGAGAGGCCTTTTATACAACTCTCCCACTCGGCAGGCACATGCAGCGTAACGAGCAGGATAGAGGGCGATCGGGGGTACTGAGGTAGGTTCGGGAGGGGATATCGCCGGCGGTTGACCAATCAGAATTAGTCGCCGCCGGCGCAGTGCTAGGCTTGCTGCTCCTGTTCGCAATAGAAGTCTTAAAATTGGTGAAAACCCTCTTTGAAAGATATGTACAGGTGAAGCTAATAGAAGTCTGAATAGTAAAAAGATCAATAACGATACGTTATATTAAGAAAGTTATCAAGAATATTTCTTATGTAAATCTACATTTCAAGTATGTTATTTAAGTGAATTATAATTAAGATTTTTTCATATAGTCATCAAATATTCATCAGGAGCTCAAAGTGTTTTATAACTAATACAGTTAGTTATCTTTGGTAGCTAATAGCTCATAGAGCCTCTAACTCTCAAAGTTACCAGCATCGTTATGTTAATATTCGAATATACTGAAAGTTAGTCCAACTTATCGCAGATAAGAAGGTCTCGCTGATGAAGATAAATTATTTAACAGTAAATTTATAGTCGACTATACAGGACCTCCGAATGCTATTTATCTATTCTATATCAAAGATAGTGTTATTTAAGATATATTTCTAGATTTTCAGATTAATATAAAGTCAACCTGTTCCCCGCGGTGTTACCCTCATCTTCCACTATCCCGTGGGAATATGAAGACACCGTTTTGATTTATATCCCGGATGTCTAAAAAGTTTACCTGAAATATTTGAAATCACTTACTAAGATGGGATTGAGGCTATCCATATTAATAACCAAACATCTACATTAGCTGTTCCCTGCGGTGTAAACCGCGTAGTTCATGATCTCGCGGAGATATGAATAAATCCGTTATTGATCGTTTTTCGATATATTATTTCCAATGTACGACTGATGATGATATTAAAGAATGATTTAAAGTAACGACGGTTCCTACGCACCCTGTTCTGAGAAGAGCCCACAAAGTCGGGTGTCTTTTTTCTAATCGTCTATACAAAATATATTTTTTATTTTATTGCATTACAGTTACAGTATTATATAAACATCCACAGTTTTTTGTCATAGAAATAATCCATTCAATTAAAGAACGATTTCTCAATTTATTAATTGACGTCTAAAACGTATACAGTCAATCTTGGAATGGAAATTGACAATTATATGCAACCTACAAGGATTTGTAACCATTTAAAATGAACTAATATCATAAAGAGAAAATATTTGTGTTTTTCTAAGTGTTGGTAACGTTTTCACACAAAAACTACTGGACTGATTTCAAAAAGAAATTCACCATTAGAAAGCTGTATTTTCACTGCGGAACCTAGGCTATAAATAGGAATTCCTAATAATACATTAATGTTATCCAAGGAGTCAAAAAAATTGTCATTAAAAATATGTCATCGAACAAAAAGATAATGTACACATATCTATCTGTCTATTGTAAAACTTATTAAAATCTACAAAAAAGGCAATACAATTTGGATTTATGGTCCAAACCAAATTACTCATACCTCTGTATTAATCCTTATCCTTTTAAATATTTTATTAAAGGCCTTTTCAATATCTGTAAAATTCTTGTTAAATGATTAAAATTGAACATTCCATTCAAAACATATGACTAATTTGAAAATGTCAAACAAAATAATCTGTTTTTATTAGTTAGCACAGTTCTTCTCGAATAATCACTACACATATTTATATATCTGTCCTAAAGTAGTTCAAAACTTAGTGAAATAAAACTTTTACGTTAACTAGATAAACCTATAGTCCGACTTAGTAGACTTTCCACTGCCACGAGATTAGTATCTACGTGAGTGAAACCGCCGGACATTGCTAGTAAGAAATAGAATAACAAACAAAGAATTATTATTTACAATAATAGAGATTTAAGAGAAGATATAAACGTAGCCTAATGTTAGTTACGTTTAGTCACTGTTGACTAAACATGACTAATACCGTTGGATTAATTGAAAATTGTAACAGCTTTCATGACATGAAATCCTAATTAAGCCGCATTCAGTAATGAGTGCGTATGCAAGCCGAGCACAGACAATAGAATAAGCCTGTACAAAACCGTAATGACTCGGGCTATTGTATGTAGTAATTATTTTAATTGTAGAAAAACATGCCTTTATGCAGAAATAAAACGAAATACATATTCTTTAACTTCAATAAATCAAATTGGAAAGCACTTTTAAATCTTCAAATATACACATTTTTGAAGTGAAACTTCTTGTGGAAGAGGTGAAAGAATTTCTACACCTGGGATCTAAATTTACAAAAGGTGGAAATTGTGAAAGTGATATTGAAAGGAGAGTGAATGCAGGGAATATGGTAAATGGTGCCCTGTGCGCCTTTATGAATAGCCAGATGGTGTCTCAAAGGGCCAGACTGACAGAGCATGCAGGAGTGTTGGTGCCAACACTTATTTATGGTAGTGAAAGTTGGATACGGCAGAAGAATCACAAAAGTAAAATTAATGCGGTAGAGATGAGAGCGTTGAGAAGTATGTGTGGATTACAACTGAGTGATACAGTAAGAAATGGTGTGATAAGAGAACATTGTGGTATAAAAGAAGATGTAGTGACTAAAATTGAGAAAGGTATGCTTAGATGGTTTGGGCGTGTAGAGAGAATGAATGAAGACAAAAAGGATTTATGAGATGATTTTGTTGAAATTTTTTGTGTCTTCAGGTGGTTTAAATTGACAATTTGATCAAATAAATAATGAATTTACTCATATATCATAAAATATGCGGTCGAAACCACCGGAAACATGTAATAAATACGTATATAATAATGAACTATTCACAAATTTTTATACTTAATTGACTGACCAAATAGCCATTTCATAAATTTATTATTACGTTTAAAACGACGTACAAAATAAACAGGGATTTCGTTGAATCGCGGTAATACTTGCTAAATCACTTATCAAACGTCCAAAGCAATGTAGTTAATTGGAAATGATAATGTACTTTAAATTGCAAAATAGCCATGTCCGATTTGCTAAATACAGCTTTGACGTTAATAATAGAGAGTTTTACCTAAAATTAAAACTTACCTATTATTTTTTCATCAATATCCGGAATCCATCTTGAGTCAAGCACCGATCTTTTTCGCCTGAAGTCAGCGTTTTTGCCCCTTTCCGATTGTAGCGCCCTCTTTACCTATAGGATTCTTGCTTTCGCGCCAGGTAATCTTTTGTCATTATAGAACTCATGATGCACCAGGTAGCCCTTACCTGGATTCCGGATATTGATGAAAAAATAATAGGTAAGTTTTAATTTTAGGTAAAACTCTCTATTATTTGTTTTGTATCAATATCCGGAATCCATCTTGAGTGACGTGTTTGTAATCACCTGGTGCTGCTAAGCTATAAGATGCTATAATGTGTAAAATAGATAATTATTTATGATAATTATTAAATGAAAAAGTGATGAATTTGAAAATAACGTTGAATAATAAAAATAACGTTATTTTAGTAATAATTGAACTTCACATATCTTTAAGTGTAAACTCAATTAACTGCATCGAAATAATTTGACAAGGACACTGATTGTGTAGAAATACTCCTGTACTGTACTGTGTACCTTTAACTCCCTTTTGTAATAGTTTTGGAATGTGCGTATTGCCTTCAAATTACCCTTTGCAAGAATTTGGTCAATTGGAAAATCTTCTATGAAATAAAGCGAAGCTACAGCTGACCGTATTAAACCCGGAGTTGCTTCTATATTAGCTTCTCTTAAAAGTGATTTTACACAACCACCTATTATTGTTCTAGTTGCAGGTTTAACTTCAGCTCTAGCCGTGATAAACAAGTTAGTTATACTTTGTCTACGATTCTGAGTTAAATGCATCAATCTCTTTATCCAGAATAACATATTTAAATTTTTATCCGGGTGTGCTTTAAGACGCCATCCTGATTGCCTGTGATTATGTTTATCAGTTTTAGAGCCGAATTCAGGCCATAACAAAATACTGTTCCCTTCATCGATTACTCTATGGCTGTCTACATGTAAAAGTGTGAGGTCATGAACTCTGGGACTTGAAGATAACAACAGTAAGGTTGCAGTGTTCTTCAACGCCTGATAAAGGTTATTTTCTTCAATACAATAAGTTTTCATGTAGTCCAGTAAAATTTTTTTGGATTCCAAATGGGTGGTTTTGCAAGTTTTGGACGGGCCAGATCTAAGTACATGCTTTACTAAAAAATTTGAAGATGAATTTGTATTATTCGTTAAGTGAGTAAAGATGGAAATTACTGACTTATGAACGAAACTAGTCATATATGCGAGACCAATATCACCATGTAAATGAGTTAAATAGCGTGCCACTTGTTCTGGGGTAGGGTATTTACAATTAACAGAACACTTATTGCACCACTCTATCCACCTTTTTCATACTGAAATGTATGTCTTCATAGGAATTTCGCCAGCTTAACATTAATAGATCCTGTTCTTTAGCAGTCCATTCTGTGAACATTTCTTGCCACCCAAAATTAGCCATGCTTCTAAACATAGCTCCTGTATTTCTGGAGGATGTATTCCATCAAGGAGGATCAAAACTTGTGCCAGGTTTGGGATCAAGTAAGGAGGTTGGAGGGCTCGTTGTAGAACGTCCGCTTGCCAAAATGCCTTCCATTGGGGAGCGATCAATATGAATTGCCCTTTGGCCTGGTTCAAGTGGCATAGAACTTTGGGTATGAGATTTGGTGGTGGAAACAGCCAAGCCAGTCTGTATTTCCATTGATGGCAAAATGTATTGTGCCCTTGTGCTTTCAGATCCCGTACGATCGATATATATATATATAGCAAAACCACATGTGCAGTCATCGAGGCAAAAAGATCTATCTCCGGAGTTCCCCACATTGGAAATATTGCTTCTGTCGCTGCTGGTTTCAGATGCCACTCCGGGCTAGTCTTTTGGCGGGACAACGCATCGACCTCGACATTGAATCTCCCTGGCAGATACTTTGCTATCAAGGTTATGTTCATCTTGTCCAAAATTGATAATAAACTCTTTGTCAGCTGATGAAGTTTCATAGATTTTGTTCCACCTTCTTTGTTTATATAGGCTACTACGGTACGATTGTCCGTTTGAAGAAGAACTTGTGCATTCTGTAGTTGCGACTGTTCTTTTAATATTGCAGCATACACAGCGATTGATTCCTTTTTGTTCTCGTGCCAGGTCTGTTGTCGTAATGTCGACGACCCTGCCAGTTTCATGTCCCCGGATTGGTTAACAGATGGGTCAGAGGTCTCATATGTATAGGTGAGGATCCTCTCAATGTTATGAGCCACCATTTCATCTCCATTCGTACTGATTGAGGGAGAGTCAATTGGCGATAAGGATGATGTTTCGGTAACTGTCTGCTGTAATGTTGCAGAGTGCGACAGTGTAGCCGACCTCTTGGAGTGACAAATGAGGCAAAGTTCAGTCGCCCCATTAGGATTTGGTACTGTTTGAGGGACCACTTGCCTTTTTGAAGCTGTTGCTGTAGTGCTTTGCGTAGCGATAGGCACGTCGGCTCCGACAGGGATTTTGCGTTGCGTTTTGTGTCCCACGTTATGCCGAGAAACTCGAGGCGTTGTGTCGGAGCCAGCACAGACTTCTCGTAGTTGTCTATCCAACCCAAAATCTATCATTTCTTTAATGTAAAGGCTACTTGATCTTGTCGTATTGATTTTGCTTGGTTGGCCAAGAGGAAATCGTCCAGATAGACCACACATCTGATACCATGGCTTCTTAAGAATTGCGCTACCCAGTTGGTTACTGAAGCAAAAGTCCTGGGCGCTGTCGAAAGGCCGAATGGTAAACATGTCATTTGAAGCAACCGCTGTTGTTGAGGATTTTGATGATAATTCAGTCTCAAAATCTGCCGTGCTGCTGGGCTACGTGTAGGTGGAAGTATGCTTGTCTCAGATCTAACTTTGACATCCAATCTTGGCTTTGCAGGAAAGTTGGAACACAAAAATGACTGGTTTTGTTATCAAAAACCTGTTCAATCTCTTTAGGTTGAAAATAGGCCGGAAGGTGTTGTCTTTGCTTTGCTTTGGCTTTGGAACTAGAAAGAACGTTAAAGTATAGCTTGGTGTTAGTTCCTCCTGTTCTAAAATACCAGTCTTTAACATACTTTCGATTTGTATCGTTATGACTGTAGAAGTTTTGGTTCGATAACATCGCAAGACAGTGGCGGTGGGAAATATCAGTGGTGGTTTCAAGACAAACGGAATTCAAAGACCTTCCAAGAATTTGAGTATCTGTTTTGGTGCTCCAAGATTGGCCCAAACAAGATGAAATTGCTTCAGACAACCGCCCTCAAATTTCCGCGAGTCATTCATGATGTTTGTTTTTATTGTTGGATTTTTCCTATCGTTTATCACGATTAATGTTTGAACTGAATCTTAACTGCTTAGTTAGCCTGGGAGGCACAAATCTTCTTTTTGGCTGAAATAACCCATCGTCTTCTTGCTTACTAGTCGATGGTTTTCTCGTTTTGATAAAAATTTTGACTTAAAATCATAAGATTTTGCATAAGTATCAGTTGATGGTCTAATTGATGAACCTAATTTATCTGCACCTCCAATTTTTTGAAAATAAGTCTGAATCGATTCGTTATTAAAAAGATACTCTACATTTGGAGGGATTGTGTACAAAACATCATGGTGGTAAGGTTCCGGGATTTGATGAAGTAAAGCCTTACGACGCGCATTAATTAAATCGGCTCTCCTACCACACGTCATTTGCAGTAAATCTTCAGTCACTTTACTGTATGCAGATTCTTTTGAAAACAAAGATTCAATTTTATCAAGTGGTGTATTTGGAGATCAAAATGTTTTATTAACAATAAGTTCTACAAAACTGGGAGTATTTAAGTATTTCTTTTGTGCGTCTGAGAAACGAATGGCCTACCAATCATTACGATTAAAACGTTGCAATTCCGTTAATTTGTTTAAATGTTTTTCATTTGGCTTAGTATAAATAGGATCTTTAACAGTAGTGCCGACATCAGACAAAATATTTAATGTATAATTTTTTATACGACATTCCGGGCGCCATAAAATATATTCATCGGACTCTGTAGGTAATTTATGTCTATGCGAATCAGATTTAGTAGTTTCTGTAGATTTTGTTATTAAATCTGTTAAATAGGCCACTTGCCGGGATAAAAATGCAAAATGTGCATAACTCACGGATTGAGAATCCCTTTTAGTCTTCTTCCGCTCCGGACAATAATTTTCGCTGGTAGAAGAATCATTATTACTAGCGTTAGAACTTTGCGACACCGAACGTCGCCGTTTCTCAGAATTTCTGTTATCAGTAGCACTCCCGTTCTCCATTATTATCGGAAAGATTAGTTTAAGAAATTTTGAAAATTACTTAAAATGGCGGCGTACAAAACTACGCTGACATAACAACGGCGTGAAAAACGACGCTATAATGACAAAAGATTACCTGGCGCGAAAGCAAGAATCCTATAGGTAAAGAGCGCGCTACAATCGGAAAGGGGCGAAAACGCTGACTTCAGGCGAAAAAGATCGGTGCTTGACTCAAGATGGATTCCGGATATTGATACAAAACAAATAATAAGATATTTACCATTTAAAAGCTAAGCTTTTGTGATACAATTTTGGCCAAATGCATAATGGTCTAGTGGTGAGGCGCATGGAATTTGTTTAGAGAAATTGCTGGTTCCAAGCCTTGGCAGGAACCGCTAACTTTCTCTTTATAACAATGAAAATCACATGGTTGATTATTATTTCCTTCACATCATTTTGCCTTTCAGTAAAAGAAAACATTGAGAGAAAACTTGTATGTCCCGGGGGTAATTCTGGGTTGTATAGTCTGCCAATTTGTAGTGGTTGAGCGTGGTGGTTCTATGCTCACAACCCTCTTTCCTATGCGTGAGGAGGCCTATCCCCAGCCATGGAACGTTAATGCAATTTACCTTTTTTGCCTAATGAAATGAAACATTGTGAGGGTTTTAAAGCCATCAAACAGAAAATATATTTCAAAATCAGTTCACAATTGACAGATTCTTTATTAACTATTCTTTTACCTAACCTTCTAGGAGGTATTATACCTCTTATGGGTTATTTACAGCATCCTACTGGAACGTAAGGTTACTTTTAATAGGTACGTATTTATATTTATCTTTGATCCTGGTAGAATGATAGACAATATACTACGAGAGCGAGAGGATGCAGTGAATACTCTCGAAAGAGTGAATCCTCAATCGGACTCATCCGAGACGTCAGGGACATACAATAAAACACATATTGACGAATATAGACGCTCCTTTGTTTGATATCAGATAATCAAAAAAATGTGATCTCATGAACTAAAACAAAATGCACCAAAAATCTTTGATATTTGAACAGTTTCCTGAATAGGGTATAATATCACTGGCTATTAAAATAGATTAGACGGTGGCTTTACTTTCTGTTACTTTTCCCTAACAAATATGTTAGTTAAATTGTTCCATAGAAATATAATTATTACATAATCGTCGACATGTCTATCTCCTTCCGTAACCGTTTAATTGCAAAACTAAAAACTGCTATGACGCGACAAGCCGAGGAAAGTATTTAGTTTAAAATTATTGTAAAGTATGCATGAAACACCTGTTTAAAATGTTATTAGTTTTATGTTAAAAAACATACACAATTTGATAATCATAGACCATGTACGCTATTGAAAATTCCATTCAAATCGAATTATTACATACTTAGAATTTACAAATGAATATATTGGAATACAACTAAATCAATTTATTACTATTCAAACGATGAGATTTATTAATTATGATTTAGGTCACGTGCATAATTAAAACATTTAGCGGGATGTATCAAGAGACACTTGTATTCTACATAATTAATAGAATAAAGAGCACACATAGGTACAGATATGAGTACTATACAACAAATCCTATGTAACTAGTATACATCTCCAACTTTATTTGCATTGTTGCTTATTTATAATTGTTATACACGATATATTTTGGGCAGTTTGAATTTCAAGAACCAGCTTTTTATATGCCTTTTTTGTTGGTTGTGATTTGACTCTTGTATTCCACAAGGGCCTGATACTTCTAGAAGAATGCATAGAAAGTTCATAACTATGACTTCAAATGGTCACTGTGAGCTTGACTTGTGATTTGAGAACATTTGATTGATGCGGAGTCAGGCTGACGAACAATCAAGACTCACTGCAGTATTAACGCGAACGAACATTAGATATATCGATTTGCTGCACATCAGAAATAAAGTCCATAACTGATATGAACTAAAAATTTATCAATTTAGAAACTATTCCGTAATTACTTAAGCTTTTAATACTTTACTTAGATTCACTAGCTATTTTATTAGACAATTAAAATATTTAGCTATAGTGAGGTCTTGGTCTCAATAGATGTCCACATTGTACGTAAACCAGAGCAAGCCCAGGCTATTCATGTAAATATTTACTACAAGTAATAATTTTTTCTTATTTTTTGTCATGGGGAAATGCATTTACGCATCATCCTCGATCGATGGCAAGTTGGATATTTAGCAATAACTGATAGAAGGGACCTAGCAAAACCCACTAAAACCCAGCCTCTTCATCTAGCAACGAGACACCAGGGAATCTTCTTCCGATTTCCTCCCTGCTATCCCGCATGAGTCCTACTGAAGATTGATGGTGGGGGGAGGAGGTGTGCAAACATAAATGTACCCGTTGTTTTCAACGGTGAGAAGGTGTAACCAACAGTTGTGGTGAAACAATGCAATTGTTAATGAAAGGCATTTTGTGGCGCTATGGCTTCACTTGTTTTGCTATAGTATAAATATATTGCTTTATAAAAATCCAGTAAACCAATTTACAGCCTCACAGTTTTAATTGGATCGATGTTGATTAACACACTCAAACGAAATTGATAATTACCAGCGAAAAATACTGTTGTATTGTATCATTTTTGTTGAAAATAATTGTTCACTTTTAATTAAGATACCTTTCTGTTACATATGTCAAATAATTATTGTTGCCTGTTAACTACTATGTAAGACCTAATGAACTATTTTTAACGAGATATGTTGCTAGAAGTATCTTTAAAATACATGAAATTGAAATGTCTTTTATAATTTCAATTTGATTTCGGATAACTTAGACGATAACTAGGCGTGGGGGTGATTAAATTGCTCTAACCTAAAAAAAGGAAATTAAGATTATAGTAGGTAATGACGTTTAAAAGGTATTTTTTTGTAAGTTCTTTGCAAAATAAGGCGCAAAAGAACGTAACCTTAACCTTTAAACCGTTGGACATCATCAATTGTACATAACATGTGAAAAAACTATTTTTGCCGATTCAAAAGTGCTGAATAAGCACACTTGAATAATGTTTTTTTTATTTAGTTTGTGGTAAATACACAGATTATTATTATCTTTTACAGATGCTTCTAAAAATACTTTCATTTTAAAGTTTAATACATTTTTTCATATTTTGTGGTTGAAATATATACTTTACATTATAATGAATGACAATTGATGAAAATTCAGCATTTTCATGTACTAATTCGTTAAATAAATTCAAGTTACAACAAATTATACAACACCATCTATTGAATTTCTTCTATAAATTAATTGTTTAATATGGAATTGCTAATACAACAGGAAATTGCTTATAAATATTAATACCAAAAATATCAAGTAAAAATATCAAATATTTCAATGAATAACTTGTAAACTATTGGGAATAAGCGAAAAATATTTATTAGCTCGACTGCATTTTTAATTAGGTCGCGTTGATAATAAAATCACTTAGCTGCTTACATCGCTCTTAAGCCTTACATTAATATTAAAGCTGATACCAATAATAGATTTCTTTGCACAATGAAGAACGGGAGCAGGTGATTATAGAGAGTGATCAGCGCATAAATGCGACTTTAGTGCTTTAGTAAATTGACAGATATAGAACAAGTATCAACTTCATAAATATACTACCAATACCCACTCTTAGCTTATACTCTTCCGATATATCTAATTCATTTACATACGTTTTTCAAACTTATAGAAGACGGTTTTTATTAATATCATTTTTAAAATCGAATCGTATTTACGAAAAACTGCACAGCTGACGATTTATCTGATAATTCACGTAAAATATTTATGGGGTTATTTGTGTGCTAAATGGCATAAGCATTGTCTTTAGTTTCTTTAATCTACTTGTTAATACCTACTACTTGTCTTATATACATATATATACTAGCAATACCCTGCAGTTTTACACCCGTAGATACCTATCTCGTGGCAGAGGAGTCTCCTAAGTCGGACTTATTTTCTTAGATTGATATTTTTAAATTTGTTATATCTTTTGAAAGGCATGTCCTTGTTTAATAATTTAATTACTATTTTACCGGTATTGAAACGGTCTTTAATCAAATAGCAATTAATAGGATAAGGTGAATTATTACAGAGGTGTGAATTATGGTTTGATTATTGTCGGCACTTTTATTGTTTTGAAATGCAAAAAGTAGATATAGTCGCATAATTACAGTAGTTGGACATATAGTATCTGAGACTTTTTTTTAGATATTATTACATTCTATAATACTGTAGAACATTTTTTTGTTCTATCATCAATAATTTCCGCAGCGCACGCGATGACAGATTTTTTGTGAGCAATTATTTCACACAATAGGTTACAATACATTTTCATTAGGGAGCCCTATTTTTTGAGAAAGTCGCTCAGTGAAAATGCAGCTTTGTAATGGTGAAAACACTTTTTAAATCGTCCTAGCAGTTTTTGTGTAAAATCGTTACAAACACACATATATACTTACTTACAAAAACACAAATATTTCCCCTTTATAATATGACTTTAGGAAAAGAAATTCAAAATATAAAGACATCCGTATGTCTTCATGGGATCGGGAAATACGAGGGTGCAACCGCCGGGAACAGGTAAATTAAGTTAAAATTCTTAATTCAAGGTGTCCTTAAACTTACAAGCTTGATAGTTACAGACGTTGAAGATAATATATTGAATTACTCGCTGTCATTCATTTTAAGAGCATATTGCGAGGTTATCTATTCAAGTTTTGCATGTACAAGCATAAAATACTGTAAAATAAACTTGAAACAAAACTAGAAAAGGTCTTATCGCTAATTGAACGTTTCTTCCAGACAATGCTGCATTAAAAATCTGTAAGCAATGAAGGGGGTAGATAATAAAATAAAATAACACTATTTATAAAAACAAATTTATAGATAAAGATCTTTGCAATGAAATAAAATTTGAGTATTATAATTTCAAATTAACAGTTTTTTAAATTCATGCGAAATACGGTAAAAAATAAGTAAGTAGCAGCCCATTAACGTCCCACTGCTGGGCACAGGCCTCCTCACTTCGAGGAGGCCAGGTTGCTCGACTGCGAATTGACAGGCATAGTACACAAGTGCACTCTCTATCCCTTCATTCTCATAGTCCGATGTGAGGGGAACCCGCCACGACCGGAGAGAGATCAGGCGCAGAACCGACGTCTTAACGTGCTCTCCGAGGTACGGCGGTGGATCACACTGCCAACTTCCCAATTTCGGGCAAATATTGAGAAAATCCTAATAGAAAACTCAGTATTGATTTTTTAATTAGCCCGACCCGGGACTCGAACCCAGGACCTCAGTCTGTAGTCGAATATGCTAACCACTAGACCAATGAGGCAGTGAAATACGTTACGTACATCACAAAAACAATTTCTGCATTTTTTTATTTGCTAAACTCAGAAACGGCTTGACCGATTTCGAAAAGATTTTACTGGCAAATATGTGATATTATATGGAGTAAGTTTGACAAGTTTTATTTCAGAATAAAATGGGTTATCGCCACAATAGATGATTGTAGGTAGGTAGCAGCCCATTAACGTCCCACTGCTGTGCACAGGCCTCCTCACTCCAAGGAGTGAGGGTTCGTATCAATAGATGATACCTTAATTTAAATATACACATACGAAGTTCCACGAGGCAGATAGACATGTATAACATTACCACGTTTTGATTTGATATAAGATTTTATTTACAAATGATATCGCCGGCATTTACTAGTTTTACAATAAGATTATTACAAAATTGTTGCAATTAATACGTTGAAAGTTACCGTTTTATAATAAAGCTGTTAATGAATAACCGATAATCCATTGGGATTTGCAGAACTTAACGTAATACTCTGTATTCATTAATACGCTATTTTAATAATTAGGCAACGTTCATTTTGTAATTAATTGTGTAAAACGGGACAGAACGAATTTAGTATGATTTAATTATTTATTCTCCAATAGCCAACTTCACAAAGTTTCACTATAGCAATGTACTTAGCACCGTTTTTAGTTTTATTATACGCTTACGCTTTTAGCTTCCCGTTTTTTGAAAAATTACTAAAAAACTGTTGCTTTCTCGTGGCAAAAATGTGGAGTGCACCGTTCATAATATAGTCTGATATGTATATAGTGTAACCTTCTTGAAATCCTTTCAGTGAAAGCCAGGAGCAAACAGACACGTGCCTTTAGTAAATTTGATATAGAAACATTACAAACATAGCCTCAAATTTCTCTTACAATTTTTTGTTTGTAGAGGACAAATGATTGTGTAATTAAACACGATTTATTTAATTAAAAATTCTTTTTGGTATTCCAAAACTTCTTTAACAAATAACCCTTTAAATTCTTTACATTTATTTAACGAAGCATCATTCATTTAAATGCTAATATAATGTTTTTACTAAACGCTTTGCACTTTTGCAGTGTTTTTCAAACATTACACAAACAACCTACTATTCTTAAAATTAACTCAGGAATTTAAATATATAATTCAAAGATATTTACAGTAAGATAACGCTGTAACAGTACACCATTTATATAGTTGATGTTGTCAAAATGAACTGTACATAAAAACACAGTAGTGAAAAGTATTCCAGAAATATATTCAATAAATCAATTAACTATTTGTAGAAGTCAATTGACGATTATCATTTTATTTGCATTTATTTCAAATAAAGATCATACCGACAAAATATTGGATTAACTATTCTCAGTATTACAATTATATCAAGGCTTTTAAAACTGTAACGAATAAATTCGCTTATGGTTTTGAAATAAAACTTCTTTCGGCGCATGAGTATAGAAAAGCGTCACGAAAATGCAGCATTTTTTATACTATTTACAAATAACATGTGGCATTTCAATTTGCCACTCGTCATTTAATTTAGAACTTTTAAAATAAAAATATTTTAAATTCAAAACAAAATTTTCGATAGTTTTAATATTATGAAAATTAATTTCATGAAATTCTTAAAATATCTTACATTTCCTCCCTCTAAGTCTCGGAAATCAGAAGAAAAGAAAGTTTTAGATTAGTATAAATATTAACAAGACTTAAAAATTTGTTTGTTAAAGAAGTTTCACTTCTGTGTACTTTGTACGCACGCACTTTAAGTTTTTTTTTATCTAAACAGCACAATACTGTAATTTTTTTTTAATTAAAATTATTTGTCTAACACTTAACCATAATCAAAAAAAAATCTCTTTTTGGAGTAAAGGCTGTTTATGCAAGCTTGACCCAAGCTGGTAAATGCGTGACAAGAGTGTTACGAAAAGTGTAATCGGGCGAGGCGAATGGAAGTTGACAGGCTGAAATAAATTAGTGAAGATGAAAGAGAAAGAGTGACGGTTCAGATATTTGATTAGCTTTTAGTACTTTATCTACAAATATAAAGCAGTTTTAAGTTAACTTCATTTTATAGATTATGTCATATAATGTCCGGCATGTGTTGCAATGCAACATTTGCCACAATGTATTTGAAGCTAAACTATTTGTATATACTTGCATATATTAGCATTAGCTGAACCCGCGACTTAGTCTGCGTGGAATGTTTTTTAGGGTAGCATTTTTATTCACTTGGGCAAATTGTTTTACAAATATGAAACATACGAATAACATCCCGCAACCCCCGTTGCTGCTAGAATTTCGTAAAATCGATTCTTAGCTGACCTCTACTCGGCAAAAGGAATATTCCTACCAAATTTCAAGCCTCTACGCCTTATGGTTCCAGAGATATGATGATGAGTCTATAGATACCAGGATATATATATATATATATATATATATATATATATATTTCAATCGTGTGGTCGGAAAGCACACCGGGTTTCCTTTACATCTTTTTAATTTAAAATAGTGTTTTAATTTAAT
Organism: Elymnias hypermnestra; assembly: GCA_015832385.1. Taxonomy (NCBI): domain Eukaryota; kingdom Metazoa; phylum Arthropoda; class Insecta; order Lepidoptera; family Nymphalidae; genus Elymnias; species Elymnias hypermnestra. Next base: position 1,950,270 of record JACTOM010000006.1, on the reverse strand, counting down.
TTATAAACTAGAAGAATATATTACTCTACGCGCATTAAACTGCGGCTTAGGAACTTCTTTTGAAAGACATAACAATCTCCAATGTTGATGGTAAGATATTATTCTTAACTAGCAAAGAAATAACTACTTCGTAAAGTTCTTCACGCGTTATGAAAGGGGGAAGTTGCCTTGCGTTTGCTTTATGGTGATTCTGTTTTTCCGCATTGAATTGTGTACTAATGTTTTTCCTTATTCTTTATTTCTGCAGAGAATTTGTCTTAATTTACTAGGGATTTGCGATGCATATTAAATATTTATAGGAATACATATCGAACCATATCGCTTTTATGGAAAAATACCCTGCGATGGCCTCCGAAACTACTCTATTTTCTTTTTCATTTCTCTATATTTTGCTTTATATTCGAGAGCTCGCTAAATATGAACTCTGCTGTCAACTGTTAACATAAGTTACAGTTAAGGTAACCCTTGGATTTTCCGGCTACGTTTTATTGGACCCCGTAATTTGCCCGCGATTTTTAACTGAAATAACCGTAACCCGACGATTGTTTGCGTCCATTGCCCCGACGGTCGAATGACGCTAAAGTGGCTCTTGGGACTTAAATGTTCATGAAAGACTACCAAATGTTACCTTTTGTTAATTGAACAAAGACACTGATGTAGCGAAATGTTGCGCTAAATTTTGAGATAGTGGAAAAAGTCTGTCTTGAATTTATAGGCCCATATCATAAAAATTAAAACTTATCTCAACAGTTTTCATTATTATTCACTTATATACTCAAAAACACCAATAATTACTAATAAACACTAGCAGTTTATAAAATAATATAAAACACGACCTTCGACGCGACACACGCACCGCTAGTAACGGTCATTTTGTGACTAATTTATTTTATGTTATTATCTTTACACATATTTTATTACGGCAGTTACCGAGAAGTGAAATAAATAATACACCTTATGACTTAAAATGAAAGAGATGCTTATATGTCTGATTGCCGGAGTTGAGACAGAACTATCGTATCATGTCATCCAGTAATTGACAAATATATGGTGTTGTATTTTAAATCCTACATTTAATTGTACGTAGACAAAGTGGCACGGCTGATGTTTAATATAACCTATGTATAATCTTATATTGATTGCATTATATTTGTATTAGTATGTAGATATATCTATACATGTCTATGCTTTTTCTATTAGTTACTTAGTCACTGACATCTTCTTTAAAACCAAAGAAATCTCTACTAAGCGATAAAACGGCCTTTTATACATTTAGTTTTTGTCTCTTAGAAAGTTTGCCGTCATATTAATAGGAAAAATCCTTCAAACTTTAGGTTATAAGTCATTATTTGATATTATTGGATTTAATGTGTGAAAAACCTATATTTGACTTGATTCAATGGCACTATGAAGGCCTACTTGAATTAAGTACATTTACATTTGTCTTAAAGAGTTTAAAACTGCTCAAAGGTGTGCGTAAATATAAAAAAAGTTTGTGAATTTTTGTATACCATAAAGCTTAACTGTTGACATTTTATTTCCTTAACTGAAACATACATGGTTCGAGAGGATATCCATGTTGGTGATCCTGCTGAACTGCGTGACCCTTGGAATGTACCAGCCCTGCGTCGATGATCAATGCGTAACAAATAGGTGTAAAATATTACAGGTAACTAAATATTTTTTATATAGTAACAATTAGAATACTAAACAGAATTTTTCCTTGTAAAGTCATGTGTAACTCTTAATTTTTAAACCAAGCTGATGTAATAGTCGAACCACATTGATCAATCGTATATACTTAAACAAGCGTGATAGCGTCGTTTTGCTTAATTCATTTTAGAGACGAATTAAATAAAATGTCATTGTATATATTAATGCAGCATTTAACGGTAATACAAAATCTTCATTACAAGTGCTAATATTCATTAAATAAATAATTACAGCATAATCATTTGAGACGACATGAAAAAACAAACGAAACATCTATTTACAGTTGATTATATTTTTCATAATTTATTTTCATATTCATAACGGCTATCCCCGGTAGTGTCACCAGATCCCGAGGAAATATGGGAGTATCTTTGTGGAGTTACTGATCTAAACCATTTTTGAATCCACCTAAACACTCAAAAATTTTCATCAAAATTGAAACAGCCGTTTATGAAGGTTCCAGCCACGTACATACGTACGAAATAATAATATATGTATATATACAACACATCTTATGTGGACGATAAAGCTAACCAGCCTGTAACCTTAAGACATAAAAACTGCTTAGAGCAATAAAAATACAGTAACCAATCTTATTTAGCCTATAAAATAGTTGTTTGAGCTAATTAATATAATTTGGTTAAATAAAATGTAGGAACCGCTACTATTTAAAAACAGAACTTCTATCTTGATACTTATAGTTTTATTATTACATATTATCTTTTAAATTCATACAAATATACCCAAGAATAATATACTCTAATGTAGTACAGTTTAACATCTTTAGAAATTGTTGTATTCGATCTTTATCTAAATGACGTTACGTATACTCTATTTACCATTTTTTTAGGTATTCGACGACATAATCTTTGCGTTTTTCACGTTGGAAATGACGATTAAAATGGTTGCCATGGGGGTTTACGGCCATGGGACTTATCTCGCTGACTCTTGGAACAGATTGGATTTTTTCATAGTAATGGCTGGGTAAGTACACAAAAAGGCGGCAGCTGTACTAAGGCTCAATTCACATCATTTTATCTTTTGCAACTGCAAACTGATCCCTCAATAACCAACATTAAAGCTTATAAAATTTTCAGGGCACTAGAATACGCTTTGAACGTGGAAAATATAAATTTATCGGCTATAAGGACGATCCGAGTATTGAGACCTTTGCGGGCTATCAACAGGATACCTAGTGAGTATTATTATACATTTTTAACAAATTTCTTCCTTAATAAAGCAACAAGTGGAATGACTTGCATAAACGTTTCAAACGTTCAACCAAAATATAGTGGTGTAAACTACGAGTGAAATTCTTATAAAAGAATAGTAGCTGTTTCTGATGGTACGTTACCTATTTAGTTCTCTACCTCGTGGAATGGAAACCCCGAACTTAGCGGCTTTTAGCTTCAACATCAGATCTCTTACACTTCAGCATTAGACCTTTAGCAACGCTTACTAACGGAAAGGATGTTAACCATATTTTTAGAGTACATATCCTAAATTCGCGGGAATAAGAGGAAACCCGTTGTTAGGGTCTCAGTCCAAACTCAGACAAATTAGAAAATGCTATTTTCTAAACTTTTCTTGCCGAGAATCGTGCTAAACGGTTCTGCTAACGGTAAAATTAAAAAAATATATATTAAGTAGAATCGACTGGGCCTGAGCTATTGATTAGCAGCGGAAGTTCATCCTAATAAATATCTATTATGTAATATAAGATATAATGTCAGAATATAAGGTCAATAGCAGCCTATTAACGTCTCACTGCTAGGCACATGCCACCTCATTCGCTCCTAGTATTTGTATATATATATATATATGACCTATAAGGTAAGGTAAGTAGCAGCCCATTAACGCCCCACTGCTGAACACAGGCCTCCTTGCTCGTATGAGAGAGGTTTTGTAGAGCATAGACCCACCACGCTGCTCCACTGCGAATTGGCAGGCATAGTACACAAGTGTAGTCTCTATTCCTTCACTCTCATAGTCCAACGTGACGGCAATCCAACACAACCAGAGAGAGAGATCAGGCGCAGGACCGACGGCTTAACGTGCTCTCCGAGGCACGGGGGTGGATTACACCGTAAAATTTTTCCCAACTTCGGGCAAATATTGAGAAAATAGAAACCTTAATAGAAAACTCTATATCGATTTCGAACTGGCCTGACCCGGGACTCGAGCCCAGGACCTCGTGTCTGTAGTCGAACATGCTGACCACTAGACCAATGACGCAGTTCATATATAATACCTTAATACGAAAAGATTACGTATAAATGTTTTACAACAGCGTTTTAACATTTAATAGGAACCTGTCCTAGGAGCATCGCCTTGTAACAATGCTTTTATCGGCCGTTCTGCGGTTGGACGGCCGGTAAAACCTCAACAAACATAGTTATCGTCCTCCAACAGCCAATTTTAGCTTTAAAAGTACGACATAGCCGAGGCACTTACAAAAATTAGCCATGAACAAAAATTGAGAGCGTGGGAGGTCGATCGATAAGCAACAAGTGAGCCTCAAGCCCTCCACACAGAATATTGGATCTCGGAACCTATTCTGGAGGAAAATTTACATTTTACCCTCAACGGCTTCGAGCATAAAGTCGGTCATGTTTTTCTCCGGTTTAAATTTTGTCAGTTGTGCCATTCGATTACCATATTTCACTTCAAATAGGTTACTTTATTGTAGGAATATCAATGCACAAAATTGCTTAGTTGCGTTAGACTATTTTGTGATTTTCAAATCTTATTAAATTAGAGTTTTTATCGATTGATATAGGGTTTTTATATTATTCTTAGATATATTTTTAATGTAGAAAAATATAAGAAGACAGACAGAGGACGTAGCAAATATATAATTATATTAATTATATATCACTAAAATATATATTTTTTGGTGAAAGATCAGTATGATTAATGAGATATTTGTTACTCAAAAAAGATTCAAAAAAGCACTGTGCCTAATACAACAAAAGGCATAATTGCAGACCATAAAAAAACGAATTATCATTATCATCTTTATATATTTTAGAATTATTTTTAGGAAATTATGACAACATGTTTTTTTGCATAATCCCATATCGTTGTAGGGATAAATTTCAGATTTCATTCATAAAATCACATGTTTTGATAAAAGCATCTGACGCTATGGCTGTTAAAGCATGCAATAATTTACCAGCGTTAATCGAAGAATTATTCCCATACATTTTTTGAGCGTTAGCAATCTTCGAAAGTGACTTGCCTACGGGCCCAGGGCCTCTAGACAAGTTACTCTCGAATGACGTTTCTTATCGAAACTAATCGAAGAATTAAACGTCATTCCCATACTTTTTTTGAGCGTTAGCAATCTTCGAAAGTAACTTGTCTAAGGTCCCAGGGTCCATATCGAAACTTATCGAAAAATGAAACGTCATTGCCATACATTATTAAGCGTTAGCAATCTTCAAAAGTTACGTTGTCTAAGGGCTTTTTTTATCAAATTAGGTTTTCTATACAAATTCTATTTATTGTCAACATTATTTTAACTATTTTAATTATAAGCTGTATGTACAAATTCATATGCAATTCAGTTTTGTATAACATTTACGTTGTAAATTTATTTTAATAGGTATAGTTTTTTTGAATTTGAACGTCATGTGGCGTGATTGAGCAAGCACTTGTTTCGCTGACAGAGGTTTTGAATTCGATTCTGTTACGAAATTATGTAAAATTTGTTTAAGAATAAATAGTCACCACCCTTCACCAACAAAAATATGTATGTAAAATAATTACAATACATTAGGCCGTTACAGTTTTTTATCAATATAAAATACCAGATATTCTGTCTAAGGTTTCGACTTAAAAGGCCCTCAGTACACATGCATGTTATTTGAAAACACAAGATTATAATTAGTTAGAGACAAAGAGTATTGTAAATTCTGCACCGATGTTAATTAAAATCTTTTTCTCATGGGAAATCGAATATTTTGGACCAACCTAGCATACACCTTTCGTCAGTGCAGTGAAGTACTTTTGTTCTTAAAACTACATGTACTAATTTATTCGAAAAAACTACGCTATATCATCGGAAAAACTGTGAAATACAGTTAGTAGCAGTACGTTTAAAGTTTTCTATTAAGATTTTCTCAATATTTGCCCGAAGTTGGCGGTGTGCTCCACCCCTGTGCCTCGGAGAGCACGTTAAGCTGTCGGTCCTGCGCCTTATCTCTCTCCGATCGAGTCGGATTCCCTCACATTGGACTATGAGATTGAAGAAATAGAGAGTGCATTTGTGTGTCAATCTGCAGTTGAGCAGCGTGGTGGCTATGTATAATTTAAAAACCCTCTCTCATATGAGTGAGGGAGCCTGTGACCAGGGACGTCAATTGGCTGCTACCTTACTTATCTTTTTACCTTTAAATTAAAATATGCAGGGTTTTGAATGAAACACCAATGTCATACAATTTTATATTATATTTAAATACGTCTTGTCGAAATCGTAATATATGCCAAATCTTTGAGACAATTTTTTTCCATTGGCTTTTAAATATTGTATAGACTTCAGTATATATTTACTAGTTGGCCCAGCAAAAGTTGTTTTGCCATGTAATAACTATTATCGCTATTAAAAGATTGGGTTTAAAGAATTGGAGATAGAAGGGTAAAAACTTGGGGTTGCATGAATATTTTAATGGTGTAAAATAATAAAAAATTATCAAATTTTGTCCAAAAAATAAAAAAAAATGTTAGGATAACCCTTATCACTTTGGGGTATCATAGGAGCCAATTCTCAGATCTACTGAATTTGATGAAATTTTATATGTATATTCAGTAAGAGAATAGGTTTATAACTAATTTTTACAACAATTTTTTGAGTGTTTAGGGTGGTTCATCCCAAAAATCTTCTTTTTTTTTTTTTTATGGTGTGGCATTAAAAAATACATGTAGTCCTACACCCACCACCGTTTTACCCTCCTACCATCAACCCTTATTTTGGAAGGGAAACTTCTTAAGGCCCATGAGGGTAAAATTTTAACGGATGAAACGCGTGATTAGCGTTACGAAGATTTACAGCGTTTTTCATGCTAATTCGTTTGAAGGTTAAGTTACTTTAATTATTTACAAATAACATGTGGCATTTTAATTTGCCACTCGCCATTTCGTAATTTTATATATTATTTTTTATAAAATAAAAATATGTCATAAACTTTTCTTTTCTAAATTTTAAATTCAAAAACAAAATTTACTTAATAATTTTTAATATTGATGAAAAAACACGTGGCATTTTTATTTATAATTCGTCATTTGAGATTTCAATAAATTATATGTATTAGTTTTCGACACTTTTAATATTTTTGTGTCAATTAAATTCATTAAATTCCTAACATATCTGCATTTTTCCGTCCCTCTAAGCCTCGTAAATCTAAAGTTTTAGATTTGTATAAGTATAAACAAAACTTAAAAATTACTTTGCCAAAGAAGTATCATTTCTGACATGTGTACTTTGTACACACGCACTTTTAATTTCTTTTAATAGCGAAAATAGTTATTATATGCCAATACAACCTTTGCTGGCTCTTACATATAATTATTAAAAGCTGTTGTTTTAACATTACAAACAGACACTTGAGATTTATTTATGAATAAAGCGAAGCACGGATAATATTTAAATTCATGTCTAAATGTTCATACAGATAAACAGCATCTCATTGTTAAATACAGATGGATGTTCCTCTTGATTGCGGACTTCATTTGAAGCAACAAAAGCGGTCTTTAATTAAAAAAAACCGTTCGCACGATTACATGAATAAAGACGATGGAAAGGAAAAATATTTCCCCGAAAATATAATCAAATCATTCTGTTTATTTTTTTTAATTTCGTATTATAATATTTAACTATTTTATTTTAAGTAAAGAAGTCACTAAAAACTTTTGTCATCGAATTACAGTTAATAAATAAGCCCATAGAAAATATTAACCAGTGAAACGAACCAACGTGAATAACGCTTAGCAGACTGTTACTATATCATAAAATAACTTTGAGCGCTATGTCGTCATTTCTGAGCGGTACAGGCGAGTACACGAGTAAATATCTCTTTTTTCCTAATATTTGTTTTGTTTCTATTTATAATGAACGGCTATAAAGTACAATGGTAATATTTAATAATATTATATTAAAAAATTGTTGCCGTACATAAATTTATGATCAATTATCTATATTTCAGGATTTACCCAGTTATTACTGCTACAAGATCATAAAATTACGTACGACAATTTCTTTTTGATATAATGTTATTCAATATTATCAAAGTTATTTTATGATATAGTAACAGCCTTCTAAGCGTTATTCACTTTGGTTCATATCACTGGTTATTTTTTTCTAGGGGATTGTAGTCTATTAACAGTATCGACATACAAGGTATATGAGTTTTATCTCAGTTTAATGTTCGTTTTTTATTATTCTGTAAAACTTGTAGTGGGATTCAAAATAGAAGTTGAGGGTAGGAGGATGAAAATGCTTTACGATCTCTTTTCAGACCTTACAAATATACACAATTAATTTTATAAAAATCGGAATAAACCGAAGTTTCAAAGGACAACAAACGCTGTGACGAGAAAATTTTATATATTAAAAAAAATTTTGTTTCCAAAATACATATAATTAAATTAAAATCCTTTATTCAAAAAGGCTTTTGCAACACTTTTGAATTGTCGCATATTGATGATATTAGAGAAATCATTACAATCTAAAGTATTCTTAATTAAGTTAATCTAAAGGGTTTCCGCGTTCTGTTCTGAGAAGAGCTTTCATCCTTTTTTTGGCATTATCAGAATATAATTTTTAATTAATTTGATTTGAATAAAGTTAGAGCAATTATTTTGCTCCCACGCTTTTTTACCATCTAAGTAATCCTTTAAGTTACACTACGATTTCTTTCTTCTATTAGTATTCTATTACCTTTCTTCTATTAGTATAGGATCCCGATATAGAGCGACTTTCACCGAGATGTTTATTTGATGAAACGCATTTTATATTTAATTTAATATGTCAATCAATATATTGCATATGGGTTGCCTAACAAATTTTAGTCCAGCTTATGTTTAATTAATAATTTTAAAAAACGTTTTTTTTTAACATTTCACCGGTTTTATTATTAGATTAATTTTATACCAATCTATAGTATGAAGCTCATAGAATATGCAAACGTCAGGTTGCCTGTTCTTTTCCGCTCATAAGATAATAGGTATAAACAAGTAAATCTAAACTAGCATTCTGCAACGGTCTGAATATTGAATTGAAATTTACTAAGATTACAGATTATTTTATTATGAACACGGTGGTATAGGGTCCCCTGCGAAAAATCAGTCCTGAATTCCTCTTGTCTAATTTTGAAAAGTAAAATATTGCTGAGAGGTCCCAACCAACCATCCCATACAATAGAAGAGGACACTGCTTGGCAGCTGTTTGAAGTCCGCCCATTTAAAGAAAAATAGTGCGCATGCTATTTGTGCTTGAATATGAAAAGGATAGCGAAACCTGTGAAAAGTAAAAAATAAAAAATAAAAAAATAAATTATTAAATAAACATACCCTGGACTATAATTTATTAAGCAACCCATATGCAATATATTGATTGACATATTAAATTAAATATAAAATGCGTGTCATCAAACAAACATCACCATCACATAAACATCATCATCATTTATTAAGTGACATCTCTAGAACGTCTTCGGGGTTTTTGATATAGAAACCAAAACAGTTATCTATAAAGTAATTGTTATTTTTTGCAATCAATTATAACAATTTTATTCATATACTTTTTTATTGCTGACAGTTTAACGCTTGACTGTGATCTCACCTGATGGCAAGTCGTGATACAGTCCAAGATAGAAGCGCGCTAATCTGGTAAGAGGCGATATAACCCTTAAGGTTTCTACGCAGCATCGTACCGTAACACAAATCTCCCTGTTTGGGGGTACGTCTTTGCTGGTCTTACTTAATTGGCTTAATCTTAATTTGATTAGAGAAAGGATGACTCATTGGTCTAGTGGTTATCATGTTCATCTAGCGACATGAGGTCCTGGGTTCGAGTTCCGGGCCAATTTAAAAATCAATGTTGATTTTTCTATTAACATTTTCTCACTATTTGCCTGAAATTGGAAAGTTGGCGGTGTGCTCCACTCCCTTGCCTCGGAGAGCACGTTAAGCCGTGGTCCTGAGCCTGATCTCTCTCCCATCGTGTCGGATTCCTATCACATCGGACTATGGGAGTGAAGGAATAGAGAGTACACTTTTATACTATGCCTGCCAACCCACCGCCGCCGAATTGGAGCACCGTATTGGGTCTATGCTCCAAAAACCCTATCCCTAACTAGTGAGGAGGCCTGTGCCCAGTAGTGGGACGTTAATGGGCTGCTATTTACCTTACCTTAGATAAAGGATTGGAAAATAACAACGCAGCTCAAACAAAATATCTACAACGTAAAGTCTGTAACAATATCATATGAGGCTCAAACAACAGTACAAATGGAGCCAACCGCAAATTTAATCCCGGAGTAGACACACGATAGCTACTAATTTATTCTCACAGTGAATTCATTTAATTAATTTTATTACTATAGTGCTTTGGACGAAAAGTGTATTTTAATTGCGTACAGTTTAGTGCGTGACTGTGATTTTACTTGATGCTAAGTGATGGCAACGTATATTCTACAGCCTCGCTGGCGCAATGGTGCTAGTATTCGCTTTGCTAACAGAGGTCCTGGAGTCGGAAATTACATTTTCAAATTTTTCTAAGTCTGGACTAGTAGGACGCTTCGGCCATACCACCAAGCAAAGCAATTTATGTTCCGGTACGATGCTATGCTATATAAAACCATAAGAGGTATATTGCCTCTTACCAGATTAACGCGCTTCCATCATGGACTATGTGATCAAAGTCAAACGCTAACCTGGCAACGGTAAAAACAAATTGTATTAGAAAATGAAAATTTTTCATATCCACTGGTAAAGATTAAAAAAAATTAAATCATCAGCCATTCATATAAAGCATTGAAAGACAATTTTTCGGATGAATGAATAGGATTTTCCTTATTTCTAATATATAAGTTTTAAAATAAATTTACAGCGTCTATTTTGCACTGTATTGTTCGCCCCTAAAATATAATCTATGCATATACCAAAATTTGTCAAACTGAATCAAACTAAAAGTAAATGATATTAAAGGAAGTAAATGCTTTCTTAAATAATCAAAAGGATTACAATTGTGTCTACATATTTAGGTAATCCAATACAAAATATAATTTATATAATGAAACATTCAATAGTTTCAAATCTCAATATAAACCTTAAATTAATATATAAAACAATTATTTTACGTAATCTTTCCACAGTTAGTAACCCATTTGTTTATTAATCATAAATCTTCCTAATAATGTATTGCTGCGATAAAGATTCGTTAATAAAAATACACTAAATGTGATAATATTTGCATTGATAATTACAAAATGACATTACTGATAAGGAAGTTTATTTCGTATATTGAAACTAAATTTTTTCAGCCAGAAATTTTGAGCCCAAGGAAGTCAACTAAAACTTATATAATTCATCAAAGGTAATAATTAAGCAGTGTTCTACTTGTGAAGAAAAAAATCTTTTAAAGATCAACACAAAGGCTGTTGTCTGTTCAAAGGCAAAAGCAATGAAATTATATAAATCACGTTACGTAGACGCTCTCGCGCTTGTTAGGCTCCAACAAAAGACCCACGCTAAAGTTTCGCAAAATCTCTCGCAAACAACGCGACCGTACGACCCATTCACAAATTAAATCCTACCCCGTGTTGGTTAGACACACGTCAGCTGTAGTTTCAGCAAACACTGATTTATTTTGTAATTTTCCCTTCTTGTACTTGTCCTTTCTTATTCACAACACAAAAATGTAGTAAAGATACTCGTGAAGTACAAGGATGGGTTTGGTGTGCTCTACTGACGTCTCCGGAGCCGCCCTAACAAGCACTTAAGATTTTAGTGGACATAAATCCCACATAACTCGAGATCTTTTCCCCAGAATTAGAATTTGTTAGTAGAATAGGCTAGTAACTTATTAACTTCCCACTGTTGGACGCAAGACCGCGCTGCTCCGATGTGAACTGAAAAGCTTCACATAACCCAGCACTTCCCTCTTTCCTCCCAGAATTTCCCTTATTTAAAAGCTCTATAATGACTTTTCACAGAAATTTTATATAAAGAACTTAACTTAAAGATTCACGTGTATAATTACTAGGCTTCTGGTGAAACTTTTTTTTATAACTTCACTTTAGATTAAAAGCCCCATATTACGCAAACAGTTCATAATCGCTTGTGATTACTAATTAGCATTAGATAAGCTGTTTTTAATTATAAATTTGGGGAAGTCCCTTATTTGTTCATTCAAACAAACAATATTAACCATTCTTCAATCGGTCCTGCTATTTATAAGAAGTTCAACGATATATATGCGTAAATAATAACGGTGTATATAAACATATCTGATAACATATTTCTTTACCAGGTATGAGAATCCTCGTGATGCTTCTTTTGGACACTTTGCCTATGTTGGGAAACGTTCTACTATTATGTTTTTTTGTCTTCTTCATATTTGGTATTGTTGGAGTTCAATTATGGGAAGGTATACTAAGGCAGCGATGTGAACTGGTCCTACCACCTAATGTCCTAAGACCCAAGTAAGTTACAATAACATACTGCATGATTTTTCGTTATAAAGCTTTACTACTATGAAGAAAATGACTGAAGTTTAAATGGTAAAAAAATAAGTAAAAAATTTCAAATTCTTGGTTCTTATAATTTAGTTCATTAAAAACCAAATATAATTTAATTAAATATTGATTATTAATTGAAATGAATTAAAATTTTGGTTATTTCCCCATTTTTGATAAATTTTGAGGTTGTTCAGAAATTAACAACATTAAATAAAATGAATATAAGTACACAAAATTTGATATGAAAATATTAAATTATAGCGCCTTAAATGAGTTTCACTTTTCTTTTAAGCTACACGAAAATTTTTTCGCTCTCATAAACTGTAACTAATCTTTTTTAGGATCCTTTTGATTTATGCCAATTTCAAATTAAGCATCAATATATTTTAAAGCCGTCTTAAACCGTTTTGAAAAACTTATTTAATACAAAAATTTAAGCACTAATTTTTATCTACATTTGGCTTTAATATAACAGTGTTGTACCATTATATAACCATCTACAACATGGTGTTTGGTGGTGGCTTTAAGAAAACAGCAGTGACATAACTATTTTATTTATTAACATTTACTCCAGAGCGTTCGTTTTAGAGGCACGACCCTTGCTAACTTTGACTGCATGCAATATTTAACGCTTATTCATAAAGAGCACACCCAGGGCTCCTCCACAATACCACAACTATTGATAGTAAAATATATCGTTATAAACTTTTCACTTTTGACATCACTGATGCGCATGTACAAGTAACGCTTACATCACACGTTAATATTGCATTCTGTCAAAACATTTGAGTGTCAGTCGATTAACACAAGCATGAAGACACGTTTGAAGTAACATATTATTAGACTTATCATGTTACATGTAGAAATAACATTCATTCAATTTAACTACATCACATGTTCAATAAACTGAACACCGAATGTAAAGAATAGAAACACAATCACATTAGAAATGTACAAGTGTGCAAATTTAGGTATACTTTGTACACTTGCTTATGTTTAAGCAAGTGTGTATAAAATATTCTTCTTAAGAATCATATGTTTAACATTAGAAACGATTACATCTAGAATAGTTATATTGATACACAGTGTATAGTTTTAGCAATAGTCATTATTCCCAACAAAAATAGCACATAATTGTTTAGGGTACATGACACGCCCGTCATCTTCCTTCATTTGTTTTGCAGAGACCTGTCCGAATGGTACCGAGTCCGCGTGAGAGTGAACTCGTAAGAATTTGGGATCAGAATAAGTGTTATTGAAAATATTGAAATCTGTTGTTACGTGTACCTTTACGCATCTGCCGTCCAGATGTGTTTTATCTGCTTTCCTTTACGAACTGGCAGTTTTAATATCAAGTTTAGGGTTTGACTCATTTCAAACACATTCACTGACTTCATCAACATTGCACTAACATATAACAGAACTGCCAGTTTGTTTTGAGTGACTACAAATGTGGATAGAACTATCGGTTTCTCTAAATTTTTTTCTACCTCTAGGTCTATATTATTTTTGTTATTGTTTATTCTTTCTAAACTGCACTGTAAAATACACCACATGCAATATTTATTTACTTTAACTACCCGATATTTACATACAAATATTACGTGTCTCTGATATTTTGCATAATACTATTTCGTACAATAACACTGAGCATTTGAAAACATTAAAGAACCTTCTTTATGAAACACTGTTCAAATTTTCCTTTTTGTATCTTTGAAGCAGATACTTAGGTATTTACAAAAATTTCGCAAAAAAAAATGCAGAACCATAACCCTCATAATTGCCATCAAAGGGATAAGTATCATAACCTGAATGTTTCGGGTACCCGATATCGTTGTACCGTTCGTGCCGTTAACGGAGAATGGCCAAAAAGCCATTGGCATTAATCTTCACAACCCACAAACGTTCACCTGACTATTTCAGTATTACTTTATCAGCTCTTCTACGTCATACTTAATTATTTTCACCACGTTAACCCTTTGCTTTCATTGTCTGCATGGGATCTTAATGTGCCATTAAATGTTTAGTAATCGCATGGATTACAATAATGCCCAACGCCATTAACCGCTTCATAGAGCTTTAAGTAGATCACATTAATAATGTAAATTAGTGAACGTAATCTCAAATTATTTAGATCAATTTTAACCTCTATCTCACTACATAAAGTGTTAAATTAAAAAAATATCAATGTACAGTATTGCACCATCTAGCATCTAGCGTGAACTTCTTAGACTCCATTATATTAAAAAAGCAAGAGCTTATAACAGATGGTACAATTTGACGCAAAACAAATTAATTTAATGAATCAATATCTGTAAAAACTGTATTAACACCACACTTTTGAGATATCTATATGAACTTAATAGGATGAATAAAAAAGTTTTCTAACAATAAAATATGTATATAAGTAGTGTCTTCTAATATTAGAAAATGAGCCATTACTTTAAACCACCCTAACAAATTAAAACAACTCATTTTACTAACCAAATGAATTCATAGAATTGAAATAATATTTTACGCCGTTAACGATATCACCGCAAATTATTTGGTGCAAAATAAAGTTTTAATTAGTTCTCGTTCCTATACCGTTCGTAAATGTGTATAGACATAGTAAACCGTGAACTTTCTAGTGTTGTAATATCACATTTTTTAGACCTGTTTCATTGCATACAGCATTTCGTTTCACTACGAGTTTTCGAAAGAACTGGACTACATTTGCACGACGCCTGAAGACAGTGGGATGCATCTGTGTGGGAACTTTCCTCCATACCGCTACGGGCCTGTAGTGTGCAATGAGACCGCTAGGTCATTCTCATACAATCATCCAACTAACAATTCCTGTGTCAACTGGAATCAGTACTACACAAACTGCACACAAAGGGGCCCAAATCCATTTCAAGGGACGATATCTTTCGATAATATCGGTCTTGCGTGGGTGGCAATATTTTTGGTAAGTTTATACAGAATGAAAATATTGTCCGAAAAATAACTATTACTAGATAGCGCTCGCAAAGTTTCCAATCCCGTTAAATTATGGGGAATCTGTTACCTATTATTTAATCCACCAGAATACATAATTTATTTCTCTAGTAAAATCATAATTGGCATACTTAAGTACTTCATCAAAAACTATTAAAGTTGAAAGCGACATATATACCAAAGTAAGTCATCTTGTAGGCATATATCAATTTATATATAAGTCGGAATCAAATCGTTTTCGGGACGCCAGCGCCATCTATCGACGCTGAACAGAGTCAATTTCTTTTATGGTGTTTCTGGAATTTGATATTGGGAATATTAAGTCATTGGACATTATAATGTGAATTAATTAATAAAGTGTTTGATTGCACGAACATTACCCACCGACGCCCACAGTTTGGAGATTTAATTATGGACCCCTCTAATGACGATGACGGCGGGCTTTATTTTCCGACATATAGATAATTCATATGTTCGTGTGTTTGTGACTAAACTCATCTCGAATCGCTTTATCAATTATAATAAACTTGTAAATGTGTTGTGGTGGTTTCGATGATGGTTTATATTGAGAATTTGATAAATAATGGATTTCCATTAATCTTACAACAGGATCGGGAAACTACGCGAATGGCACTACCAGGAATTACTTCCTATATAAGTCGACACGCCATTATTCATATTTTCGGGATTTTATAACAATACATCGACGAACGAGCATACGGTTTACTTAATGTAAAAAGATTTCCGCCTCCCAAACACATTTGCAGAACCATGGAACTGCTATTGCAATAACAGTCAAAAGGGCTATCGTATTTTGCTTGCCTTTCTCACCTTCCATCTTTACAATTCGTGAGCTTTCGGCTACATTTAAAGACTGATATTGTTACTATTGATTACTGAAGCTCTTCCACTAGGCGAGTGGCTTATAAAAAACAAAAAAAATAAGTCCAGTAAACATAGCAGTAAATTTATATCTTTATATAGTTTTTGGAGTTCAGGAGAAAAAGTTTAAACACATAGAACATATCTATATGTATGTGTGTATTAATAACATCTATTAATAGACGATCAAATATATGTGTGTATATAAATGTATATATTTCAGGTCATTTCTCTGGAAGGATGGACAGATATTATGTACTATGTGCAAGACGCACATAGTTTTTGGGATTGGATTTACTTTGTTCTTCTTATTGTGGTAATTGACATTTTATTTCAAACATTTTCGTAAATTTTGCTTTGTTGGGATAGTAGTTACTTATTATAACCAGTCTCCCACCTACCTTGGACAAGTTAGAAGATACAATTTTCTAAATTAACTTACCAGTCATAAAAGATAAATCATCTTTTATCAGTGTAGTCCCTTCATTGTGACAGCGTGGTCAACTAATTGCTGTTTTTAATATACATAATATTTTATTTATTGATGGCACAAAAAGAAATTTCAGTATAAAACGTCACTAATCTAAGTAATAGTCTGGTAACATCACATTGCTAAGCACATGCTTCTTCACCCATAGAAAAGAGTGTTTGGAGATTAAACCTTAGAATCCCTCACAAGATATACAGTTAAGTTGAGGATATGTTCTATCATAAAAGAAAAATGGATTTAACTAACAATGATGCACGCACAGGTGCCATTGAATTTTTGTTGCTAACAGTATAGTATTTGACGGTAATCTCACAGTCTAAGATAGATACCCGCTTTCTTGTTATGAATATTGTTATACGAAAATGCCAATTTTTGCTTAGCGGCATGTCTTTGCTGGTAGGATGTTAACTAGCTAAGAACGACGCCCCCCATCAGGCTAGACTGATTAGGCTATACAATGTCCTAAATTTACCCGGGAATCTAACGCAGGACCTCTGCTATCGAAACTAGTACTCGCACCATTGCGCCAGCAGAGCAGTTTTTTTTCCATCGTTTTATAAACCTTTTAGTAAGACGTACATAGCCTACTTTTTGACACAACGTAGACCTTTAAAGCAGTGAAAAAAAGTATCTGTGTACTTATGTATGAAAGAAGATAAAAATCTTTTCGAAAATCTAAAATGTTAACTATAGCTAACTTCAGGGTGTCAGTTTTTTTGTGAAGTTGTGCGCGCTCATCGTAAAAATTTGCTCTCATAATTTTTCCCTGACGCGCCAAAAGGAGTATAACTTCAATAAAAGTGAAATGAACCAATGTGAATAACGTTTAAAAGGCTGTTACTATATCATAAAATAACTCTGAGCGCTATGCCGTCATTTCTGAGCGGTACAGGTAAATGCGTGAGTAAATCATTTCATCTTAATATTTTTATTTCTTACCATTTATAATGAACAGCTATAAGGGATAAAGGTAATATTTAATAACATTTGATCTTGCAGCAATTATTTAAATTCCAGGATTTACCAAGTTATTACTGCTGTAAGATCATAAATTTGTGTATGTCAACTTTTTTTTTTAATGTCGTTAAATATTACCGTTGTACCTTTGATGATTTACTCCGGTACCCACCTGTACCGCTCAGAAATTACGGAATAACGCTAAGAGTTATTTTATGATATAATAACAGCCTTTTAAGCGTTATTCATGTTGGTTTATTTCACAGGTTATTTTTCCCACGGGCTTATAGTCTACTACCACGCGTTTAACCCAGATCTATCATTGTTGAATCAATATTAATCGAAGCCTTTGTCTTCAGATCGGATCGTTTTTTATGATCAACCTTTGCTTAGTCGTCATAGCGACACAGTTCAGCGAAACAAAGAAACGTGAAATGGAGAGAATGCGCGTCGAAAGAGCACGATTTACGTCGTCTTCGACACTAGCTTCATCTACCAACAACAGCGAACCCGCTACGTGTTATGCTGAAATAGTCAAATATGTCGCACATCTATGGAGACGGTTTAAACGGCGCATGGCAAAGAAAATCAGGTGAAATTTATTCTGGACTAGCTACTCTATTGGATACTCACATAACTTTTCCACAACCCGCGACTGGCACACTGATATCTTCTAAAATATCTATTTTAACGTGATGCTGTTAAGGGCGGTTTTGATCTACGTGAAATATACATACATATATAGCAACACGCCTCATTCCCATAGGGGTAGGCTGAGACAACATCCTTCCACTTGCCACTATCCTTGCATATCCTTCGCTTCTTTCATTCTCATTAAACCTTTCATACAAGTTCGTCGGTTTAGAGTACTCATGACTTGGCCCGTAATTAAAATGTCCTGGATTTGGTCCAGGATCGTTCGCCTTGGTCTTTCCCTCCCTAACTTCCGCATTCACTCTTGACTCATAAATCCTTTTTGTCAGTCTCCTTTCATTCATTCTCTCTATATGCCCAAACCATCTAAGCATACCTTTCTCAATTTTAGTCACTACATCTTCTATTATAATACCGCAATGAAATGAAATATACAACCTTTATAATGTAATTCCATTGGATAAGGAATACTGTATTGTATAAAATAGTTTAAATAAAATAGTCAAGTTAATTTCTTTGATTTTCTGATTACGCTAGTTTTACACAGTCCGTTTTCATTCACAGGCTTATCTAATTATCTACCATTTTCCTCAGAGTGTACAAGTACCAACGGGCGCAACTGCAATGGCGTACAAGTAGAGAAACACTGCAACTACCCGCAAATCGTCCTAAACAACATCACCCATGTTGCCCACGTGTGCATCCTCAGGTTACTATTCCTTTTTCATACAATTTTTCAAATAGCTCACACACACTCCCTTACATGAACTAATATTCATTCTGCCGAATTTATTTGGCTATTCTGTTCTAGTTTTAGGAACTATGTGTGTTTTATATGTATAAGGGAGAACGTTGATCACTGTAACACAGTTCATACTTCTGCAGGATCATCTTTCCCATTTTTTTTAGATAGCATATACTGTTCTTTTAATAAATAATAAATATTGCGACTGTACTGTAATATGGAGAAATCCATACTTACTACCACTTTAGTCATTTATATACATATGAAACAAAATAGAAAGAAAGCAGTTTCGATACTTGGATTTTATTCTCGAATAAATATCTAATTATAAAATTCTCGTGTCACGGTTTTAGAAGATGAACTCCTCCAAAACGGCTAGACCTATTTTCGTGAATCTTAGCGAGCATATCAGCTAGGGTGGAGAATCGGACATCTTTTTTTCATGCCCCCCCCCCCCTAA
>JACTOM010000006.1:1688742-1930638 GCA_015832385.1 Elymnias hypermnestra | reverse complement strand
TGCCCCCCCCCCCCCCCCTAAATGTTAAGGGCTATCGACCACTAATTATTAATTTGTTTTTTGTTTTTATTTTTGTCTGGTATGGCATTAAAAATTACATACAACCCTAAATTTTCATCTCTATATTACCAACACCTATTTTTTAATAGCGATTTAAGTTATTATGTGGCAAAATAACGTTGGATGGGTCAACTAGTAGGCATATAAAATATTTTCCACAATTTCACATGATTCCAGTGATGAAATCCCAATCTTTAACTATAATTTTAAGTGAGGGCAGAACAACATAGTAATACCGCCATACAATATCCAAACTCCGAGACTTAACATTAGTAATGAGCAAATTACCACATATACTTGCTTATTCAAAAAGTAATGCTTTATTTATGTTTGGTGCATTTAGAATTTCTTGCTTAGAAATCTAAAAGAAATTCAAATTAATCGAGACAACGTTGTATAGAACTTATTAAAAACAATAAAAAGAAACTGTCTTTATTGTTATAACATAAATATGCGGTGTGAATATTTTGATGGTCTCGCTGGTACAGTGGTACGAGTACTCGCTTTTCTTTGTGAGGCCCCGGGTTTGATCCTCGTTAGGGCAAATTTAGAAAAAAGTATTTACTAAATTTGTCTAAGTCTAGACTTGTGGGAGGCATCGGCTGTGGCTAGTTACCACCCTGCCAGCAAAGATGTACCGCCTCTTAATAGATTAGCGTGCTTCCATCTTAGACTGTATCATCACTTACCATCAGGTCACAGTTGACTGTAACCTGATGGTAAGTGATAGCACTTGAGTGCTAAACTGTCAGCACTAAAAAATAAGTACTCGCTTCGCTAACAGAGGAAATTTCATTTTGTCATTTATCCGGGTCTGGATTGGAGAGGCTTCGATCGTGGTTAGTTACCACGGTAACAGAAAAGATGTGACGCCAAGCAAAAGATGTTTTATATGATAGAAACGTTAAGAATTATCTTTTTCCGGGATAGCGCGGTTCCATATTATATTGTTTTACCTAAAGGTGATGTTACAGTCAAGCGCTAACCTGCCAGCAATAAGGATACTTTTTATTTTTATAAATCAGGGCAACGGCAAGGGTGTAACAGAGGAAGTGGGGGACGAACCCCTCAGTAGGCCAAGCCTGTTGCGTGTACCCTCACTGTCAGCCGCCGATCTCGAGGTAACCTAATTTACAAAAACATCAAATAAATAAATTACCCTCTTTAAAGGGAATACGAAATGGAATTTCAAACAAGTTGATGATCAAGAAAATCTTGCTTTTTAATGTGAAATCTTCTTTAGGCACGCTTTGCACTTTATTTTGTGGGTAAATAATGAGATTGAGCTATCAAGCTATGTTACGTTTGTTCGAGTAAAATTGGCTGTTAGTCAGTCATTATGTTTTAATTCATAATTTAAAATAATATTACTGTATATACTACATTATTGTTAATAAATTATTGTATGTTAATTATAACTACATGAATTGTGATAGCCTTATTGATATAAGTGAGGTAAGTAGCAGCCCATTAACGTACCACAGCTGGGCACTGACCTCCTCACTCATGTGAGAGAGGGCTTTAGAGCATAAACTCACTACGCTGCTCTACTGCGGATTGGCAGACATATAGTATACTAGTACAGTCTCTATTCCTTCACTTTCGTAGTGAAGGAATAGAGAGTGACGACTTGACGGGAATCCGGCGATCGGAGTGAGATCAGGCGCAGGAACGACAGCTTAATGTGCTCTCCGAGACTCGGGGTGGATCACACCGCCAACTTCCCAACTTATTGGTGTAGTGGTCGGCTCATTTGCCTATAGATAGGATACCCTGGATTCGAGTCTCTGGTCGGGCGTATTCCAAAAACCGATATTGAGTTTTTTGTTAAGAAATTATCAGTATTTGCCCGCACTTTGGTACTTAGTAATGTGCTCAACCCTCGTGTCTCCGAGAGCATGTTAAGCCGTAGATCCTGCGCCTGATCTCTCTCCGTTCTTATCGGATTCCCATCCCAGGCGACTGTAAGAATGAAGGAATACAGAGTACACTTGTATACTAAGTCCACCGATCCGCAGAAGAGCAGAGTGTGTAAAAACTCTCACACAAACGGCAGCACACACCATTTGTTTCTTCATTACCTAAGGTAATGATACAAGCAGTCGATTCGCTAGTAGAAAAGCCGAGTTCGCTTGTATAACAAGTGCCTGGATTAATAAGAGACATGGACCATACCCAGTTGTCATCCAATGAGTAACTATCATTATGAAGTAATGTATCTCTAGTAAGGTTAACGCGTTACCATTACTAATCTTGAAGATATATATAGCATTGAAAACTTAAATAAAGATAAGTTTGCTGATTTTGGCCGAACAGTGTATGAAAGAATCCCCGTAAAACTCTTTCAAGACGTTCCTTATTATCATCATCAGTTGTGCATTCGAAATAATATGTAAAAATAAACTATTTTTAACGACTACAAAATGCTGTAAAAGCCTACTTAAATAAAGAATATTTGATTTGTTTCCTTCGTAGAACGCATCAAACTTATCACTTTTATCGCCACCGTCGCTTGCCCGAAGAAGATCATCAGTAATGTTTAGTGACACTGTATTACTTCATGTACCTAATACCCAGCACTTAGCTCATCCACATAACATCTGCTCCTCTGAGAAGATGACGCAAACCGGTAAGTGAAATAAAATTATACATATAAATGTCTAAATATTTTAATTAATTAATTTAAAGTAATAATATAAAAAATATATCTTTAAGCAGTTTTATTAAGCCTTCAATTGATAACGTATATTTTTTGGAACATAACTTTCATTAATGAATAAACTGTAAAATAAAAATATAAATATTAAAAAAAACTGTATCAATTGAGTTTCACCCACTACAAGTCCATAAATATCGAATTTAAGGGGATGAATAAAAAGTGTTACTGTCTGTAAAGGCGATTTAGACACGATAATTTTACGTAATAACATCATAAAAACTGTTGTGGTAGTAGACAATGAATTCAGGCCGATCGCGCCTCTCTATAGCTTGTTCCGCGCTCTCGTTTGCATGTACGGCTCACGCTGAACGTGCAATGAGTCGTTCTTTTTCGAGTGAATCAACGTTCATCAATTTATAAGACGTTAACGATTGAAAATTTCACAATAAAAGAGGTCATAATCATTACATTATATAATTTCATACTTCATATTCAACTTATATTTCTATAACTATACGTTTATTTCAAATGTTCTCCATTCTATTTGTGATAGAATATCTTTTCTCCTTTTAACTACTTGAAATATTTATAGATTCATTGTGTCAGCGTGACTGGCTAAAGAGCCAAAGTGGTGAGTCTAGAATTGTAGGTCTAGACGCGCTGTTAGATGGGCATGTGTTACCCTTCACTTCCCTTCTACTACTATAAGCAATGTTAGGAGTGTGATAATAGCTAAATTAGAATACTTGATGATGATTACATTAAAACTATAGATACACCTGTTGTAATTATAAGATATACATACACAGATAATTACTTTACTGCACACAGACACGAAATACAGAATTTATTATGCAGTACCAATAAAGCAACGGCAATGCAATAACGGTCTTATTGCAAAAACAATCTCTTAATTTTGCTTATGGAAAAATGTTTATAACAGAAAACAGATAGAGCAAAAAGAACTAAAGTCCAAATAACAATCGGCCAAATTTTATATATTTATATTTCCAGATACGTCTATCAAGGAAACTACTTCTATGTAATGAAATAAAATAGATTATTATTTTCAACTTTTTTAGTTAATATCAATGTGCATATGCTCAATTTTTGTTGTCGCTTATCCTATACTACATAATAGATGTTTTACGCTTGCTATATTATTTATGTATATATTTTTATTCCATTGAAAGTATCATCAGAACATATATCATCACTTTAACTTAGGATCCCATATGAATCTAATGATACTTTTGAGGTAATTTAAATTGTTAGATATCAGAATGACACTGCACTATAGTGATACTTATTAAATGGCGTAGAGTTCGACCTCCCGACTGGCGAAACTGCCGAAGATAGAGCTGCCGCCGGTGGAACCATGTCTTGTCAAGAACTTTTAGCTTTATCGGGAGCTTTGTCAGCTGCGTTACCAACAGGACAAGTAGCCTTAGATTCCTTTTTCGAAGAACTAACAAAAGGTATAAGCAAAAGGGCAGGCGAGGAAAAGGTAGATACAAAGGTAATTAACAAACAATAAGAAAGAACAACCTTATTACATATATAATAATTACATTTTATAACTCTCTCTTTAATTGTAGATAGTTGAAATAGACGACTTTTCTTGTTGTGCCGAATTAATAGCTGCAGAAGCTGTCGCTGCTGAAAAGAAGAAAGGTCGATTTTCAAGCGCGTGTTTATCACTATGGCGACAAGTATCAAAGTTATTTTCTCTCCTACGAAAACACATAAAAACTATTGTCAACCACAAATACTTTCAACAAGGTATCTTCGTAATTTTTTTCTTTATTTATGCACAATACCTGTACTAATAAATATGTTGTAATTGAATATTCTAGGTATTTTACTAGCGATACTAATAAATACATTATCAATGGGCATCGAATACCATAATCAACCTGAAGAACTGACGGTAATCGTTGAAATTAGCAACGTAGTATTCTCTGCTATATTTGCTGTAGAGATGATACTCAAAATTATCTCTGAAGGCCCTTTCAAGTATATTTCCAATGGATTCAACGTATTTGATGGCGTTATCGTCATTTTGAGGTTAGTTACTTTTAAACGGTAGTTAGATAATGAATTGGGACTTATTTCACGTAAAGCAATATTAATTTCGCCACATATATTTAAAAGAAATCATAAAATCTGTTAAAATTTGCCTGTTAGCAAGAATTTTATATGTACTTCCATATAATAATATCAATCCTTTCTACAGTGCGTTTGAATTAACACAAAGTATGGGCAATGAGCAAGATATGGCAGGAAGTTCCGGTCTATCAGTTCTCCGTACATTTCGCCTTTTGCGTATTTTGAAGTTAGTACGTTTTATGCCAAACCTGAGGCGACAGCTCTTCGTTATGCTGAGGACTATGGATAACGTTGCAGTCTTCTTTTCACTTCTTGTTCTTTTCATTTTTATATTCAGGTAATTATTTATAGTTATTTTTTCATACGTTTACTAGCACAGGTTAGGATCGATAACCAAAAAGGTTATTACGCTAAAAAAACATAAATATAGTCTAAAAACTAAAACTAAAATCATAATATAAAATGCATGAAATAAAAATGGGAAATAATCATATTGTTAAAATATACGTATATTCACGCGAGTAATGCAATATTTGTATTTTTTACTTCGAAATATTTCAGTTTTTTATTGTTTGAAATTATGACAACTTCCCGACTGGTGTTATCTATTTTATTATTTATATTTATTTGTAAAACGATCTGGCCATACTTAAATAGGTCTCTTGAATCTTATTCTTAAACTTTTTAATTCAATCTATGAGAAATTTATATCATGAACTTCTTGAACTACTTACTATTGTATCTTGAATTTTAGTTTATTATTTCCATATTATAGGTATAGTAGCGACAACCTTCCTTACATTACGTGCAGTATAGTTTCGCTGTGCAATGTACACCTAACTATGATGCGTCTTATTTTTTAATAGGTCGTATTTTCACCCGCATTCCTTAACCCGTAGCACTATCTAAACGCGAGTGTTCCCTGTTTCATCTCAATCTTACCCTTCTTATCTGTTTAGTCACTTCTACTTCTAACATTAATTCTACACACACTACCACTATCCACACTATCTACAACTTTGATCTCCTACTTATTCTTATTTTTCATAGATTTTCACGCTTCCTGCTTTTTGTCCACTATGTTAATTGACACCTGCACTTTGTCACTATTCATTTTAGATTAAACTTACACTTATGTATTATGTTCAGTTTATTAATCTCTCCTCCTGTTATACCGAAAGGACTGTAGTAACCGCACTTTTATCTAATCGTATATTGCGTGGTAACGTTCAGCATCCTCGGTATGAACCTCTTCGGGTGCAAATTCTGCAAGAAAGATGAGGAGGGCGATCTAGAGTGCGACAGAAAAAACTTTGATACTCTCTTGTGGGCCTTTGTCACGGTGTTTCAGGTACTAAACATTTTAAATTAAAGTTCCTAACAAACAATCCAAAAACAGACAAAACTTGCTACATAACTAAACGCTTACCTATGGGTCCGTTCGCAGTAAACACTCACGACAGAATGGCAATTATTTTAACAAAAGATTGACCTTTTGACGGCTTTTCGACTAACCACGCGAGTACACAAATGACTCTTCATTTTGCTGCAAGATATATGCAAATAAAGTAAATATAAATCTAGAGTATAATGATCTAAAACCAAGGAATGATCTTGCTGCAAAGTGCTTTGTCAAATAGGCGTTCAGACGCGTAACCGCTATTCTAGAACCCGCGTAGTACCGAATAGTAGCATTCGTAACAGATTGCTCCAGAATCACCTAGAATCACGATTCACAGATTGTGCCGTACAGTATCTCCATCAAAATTGTCGAAAGCACATTATTTAGTCTGAAAGCTTGGTTACATTTTAGGGTAGAATATGATTGGTTTAACCGCGGATTATCCTTTGTCGATTTCTCTAATTCCACTGTTACAGCTATACTCAGTATAAACAATTCTCTATCACTTTGCATGCTGCTTCTATTACTTAGGTCTGTATGAAACAAGTTATTTTGATGAACTTTTTATAATATTTTTAGTTATTTTTACTCTCGCTGCTGTTTATCAACAATTTCACTTGTTTCGTCAGGAAATCCTGCATTTCCTTTATTTCAATTATACCTTATTTCCAGTTCTTCCCTTATTTTTTTAGAAAATGAATACAATATATCCTACGAAAAGATCTATATTTTAATTTCAAAAGTTTTGATATTATCTGCATCAAAGCATTTAATGCATCGAAATGAATGATTCAATATTACTCTTATACAATCAATATATCTTAAAATAATTGAATGTAATTTTTTTCGTTATATTTATGCACATTCGTTTGCTTATTTTACTCTTTTCTTTTTTGTTTAATTGCATTTTTTTTTTCAAACAATAACGAGGCAGTATATAAAGATGAATGCTAATTACAATGATACTTAATGGGGAACCTGCACTAAATAACCATTTATTAAAAACAATTATAATTTAGATTATTAACATTATCCATTGGGTATAGCGTACCAATGGCGATAACACTGCTTAACTAATTGTATTTACAACTTGTTATACCTTAATATTGGCGGAAGATTGAATTACGGGAGAAATTATTGGTAAATTGTTATTATAAATACTCACTAAATAATACATATGTTCTTATTCATTTAAATTCTTAATCGAAAAAGATAAAAAATTGCTACCGTAAATGAAATTTCCCGTCATGGAGCCATCGGCAGGTTGCAGTGTTAACGTCGCATACGCAACAACATATCGTCAATTCTACTCGGTCGCGTTTGCGCATAGCATTTTGTTTTTCTTTCATTTTCTCATCGGGCCCACAACCCGCAGCATACTGGGCATGTATCTATTCGGTGGTAAGTTTTGCAAGTTCGTCGAAGATAACGGAACCGAGCGGGACTGCACGTGCCCCGAAATCATTTCGCACCATCCCAAATGCGAATGCGACAGGAAACATTTTAATAATATTCTTTGGGCCACGGTCACTGTGTTCCAGGTAAGTTTTCAGACATTAATTAAAAAATACATTGTCGATTTATTTGCAATCCCGTTCGAATTTGCTTTTAGAAGGTAGATAATGCGTGTTTCTCGTATAAGGTGATTTAATTCAAAATTGAATAATTTCTGGAGCTTTAAGCCAAATTGGAATAAATAATTGGATTGTTAAGCCTGCAACGAGAACCTCGCCGATGTAGATTCTATTTATCGATTATTAGTTTGATGTTAAACATTTACAGAGAACGATCAGTAGTCAGTGCACCTTGCTTGTAGTTTATTAATAGATAATGCTGGACCCTTTTTGCCTGTGTACTCCAACTGCCGTCTATGTTACCTTTCATTACGATGTTAATTGTTGTGTACACTAACACGACAACATAAAACTTCTTAACACTAACATGTTATTAACTAAAATTTGGTTTGTTTTGTTTTTTAACATATATACTAACAATTTTGTTACAACAATAAGGCACTATTACACAATACGACAGCACACCTCGCTTATTATGATTTATTACAGAAATTTATAATACTTCGAAATACATGTTGTGGTAGACTGATTTAAGCTATCGTTTATAATCGTATATTAAAATATAATTGAAATTTTCAGGTTTTAACTCAAGAAGATTGGAATGTTGTTTTGTTCAACGGTATGGAAAAAACTAGCCATTGGGCTGCATTATATTTTGTGGCTTTAATGACATTTGGCAACTATGTATTGTTCAACTTACTTGTAGCTATCTTAGTTGAGGGATTCAGTTCGGAGGTATGATACTATTATATCAAAATGGCTTTCAAAAGTTTACTTGAACCATACAATGTCAAGAAACATACAGTTTTCTAAAATAAATGTATTGAGTTGATTGTGATTTGTGGAGTTTTATATGATTCCGTTAAATACAATATTCCATAACTCTATAAAGGCACCATTTTACCACCATTTAATATTTATAATCTTCCAGAAGTAGTAACTAATTAATAATGTTATTTTATATCTTAAAAATATTATTCCAATGTTACAGAGAAACGAAAGAAGAGAACGAGAACAACGAGAATTAGCCAAATCGAAATTATCGAGTGAATGTTTTTCTGACAACAACGAAATGCAATATGACGACTCTAATTCGGGATCACATTCTAGTGACAGTTTTTCACAGGTACATAACTTAGACTTGGTGGGAGAATTGTAATCTCAGGTCTTTTATTGTGATCGTTACAGTCATACATATAAGGTTAAAAATGTAAACGATATAAAAGGTATAGAGAAAAAGTTTGTAATTCATTGAATAATATACCTTATTTTACCAAATACCAAAATGTACTGAATAACTGTTATTTTGTCAATTGCCTTTGATAAATAACAACTATACATTTACAGAACGAAATTAAAAACTTCTGGAAGTCTGCGGATGATGTAAGAAAACCTAAAGATGATATAAATGGTAATAAAGATAAAATGACACGAAACCGCCGTAAAACAAGAAATTCTTCTCATCATCCTTCACTCTGTAAAGACTGTGCTCAATCAAATAAATGCAATATACAAAAAGTATGTCAATATATATTTTAATATAAGTTTACAGATATTTAAATTTGCTTTCAATTAACCGAAAATTGTTATTCTAAATACAGGCATTACAACATTTTACTTTAAAATTCTAATATACATAGAATTTGATATTTTTTTCTAAAATTTTAGGAATCAAAAATGCTAGCTTCTGGCACAACAGCAGCTTCAGACAATAATAGTACAATGGTACCAATGATAACACACACGGCAGCTACTCCGCAAGATTCCCCATCTACAACTTTAGAGCCTGGAGTAACATTCAGAGATTTTAACTTAGCATTAACTTTAGAAAGATCTACGATGATGTCAAGTCTAGACTCAATCGATCGAACATCTGTACGTACAAATAATCATGATATTGTTATATAGTACTACTTTAAAGTATTTTAAGTAACTAAACGGGTGCATTTAAATCGTAATATTTGATTAGCTTATTACGGCTCTATAATTGCTGTTAAAATATTTCGGACTATTAAAAATTTGTGCATTTTCAGAGTAATTCATTGTAGTAATAAACATTAAAATGCTTACTTATCTTTAAACAGTCATTTTTAAGATTATTTAAAAATTTATATACAAGTATTATCTTTAAAGACTTTTAATTTTCAGTGTCCCAGTATACCTGGATTACTTAAACCACCAAACAGCTACACACTAACGCTTCATTCCGCCGCTACACAATTAGGCGCTGAAAAAGCGCGGCTACCCCCGATGAGTCTAGCTCCACCACCATTAACCTTAGCACCACCTCCGTCTAGATCTGTATCGCCAGGTGTAACAACACCAACAACTCCTAGGTCGTTACCCTCTCCAATGCTGCCGGAAAAGAATCTTCAAGTTTCAATTTCCAAAGAGGATAACTGCCTCAATACCAGTGACAAATCTAGTTTACTAAGTTCTCAAAAGTAAGTTGAAATACGTTTATAATTAAAATTGCTGTGAAAAAAAATGGATTAAAAAGATAATGTTATATGTACAGTTAATAAAATAAAAGGTTTTAATTTCAGAAGTTTAACTGTTACTACCCCAATCATAAATGGTGATGATAAATGCCGCGTTCAGCGAGGTTACAGCTGGCGTCTATCAAGACCTAGTCTAAGAAGAAAAAAGCAACGTACAGGCTCTGACTCAGACGCAGTGGTCCTTAATAACGGAAGGGATCACATTTCTTGTAACGGTACACTTTTTAATCCAAATCTAATAATAGTAGTGCACTAAAATCCAGTCAAAAATTATACACAGTTTTAGAAAAAAAATTAATGATTATTACATGCGAAAGTCGTGATGTGTCAATATATACATTTTTTTTAATAAAAAATAGTAGTAGATATAATATGATTTTACCTTTAAGGTTCAAGCATAAGAAAAAATGAATTGCTGTTGTCATCATCGATGGTAATAAAAAACGATACGCAATCAGAATTCCCAAATAACCGATCAAAAGGACAACTTCCGGCTCCTAGAGTTCTACCACCAACAGCAAGGAGAGTTTCTGCACATACGACTCCCATACTTCCAGACGTAAGAATCATCTATAATCTAACCACATCCTAAAATATTAAAAATAATTCAAGGTAAAATATATTCGTTTTACATTTCAATCTTTGTTATAGGTGTCATGGAAAGCACCAGAGGCTGGTTTTTCTTCAGACTCTACAGTAAGACTTGATTCCGTTAGACCAGCACCCCATCGGCTTTCCCTTACTAATGAATACATAACAGGTATGTGTTCACTAATATTGTCTCTAAACTCTTATTTCAGATTAATTCTGATTATATTGTTAGATTGTCTTATTTTTATTTCAAATTACTTAACTCTATTAATAAACTTGGCCTTATCGTTGCGACATTTCATTATATATTTTACAAGCCCTTTTATTTCAGTGACTTCAATATCGGAAGTGAAAACTAGCAATTTAACCCCTACATCACCTCAAGTTGCACAAATACCGCAAAGACCAACTCGTCTTGAGTCCTTACGTCCTAATAATCAAGCCTTGCCTTTGATTAAACAAATTAATGAAGAGGTAACAATATTGTATTATATCTTTTTTATTGTCCAGGGCAACTTTTGACTATTATCTCAGTTGTTGTAATGATAAAAATTAAACCTCTCTAAGTTTAAACGTCGAAGACAATAAACAGAACCTATTTCTATGATATATCAATATGAACATGGCGTCAATAAAGTCAAAAAAATATAACTATACTGAAGAATTTTGTCATATAATCTCCCATCTCTTACGTTGTGTGTAAATTTATTTAACGCGAGCTTATTTTTTAGGTGGCAATAAACAACAATGTCTGTATCTTTTCATCGAGATTCGATAGACGGCGGTTTAGATTTAAAGACCTTTTTCGATTTATGGAGCCAACAGGGTGCCTTAAGGAAAAAGAAGATTATTCTCTTTACATATTTGCTCCTGGTAACAAGTAAGAGATAAATCATTGGAATATTTGTTCCTTGACTTTATATGACTTTATATGACTTTATATTCTTCTTACCGATGTTTTACAATGAAATGAGCACATTGACATGCTTAGGCAATATACTACTCAATTTAAATATACAATATATGCCGTGTATCTGAAAATAATACAAAATATTTTTTTGTTACAAAATTATTATATAGTATTAAAATATCTTTAGAAATGAAATAGAAGAATTACGAAATTACCAATGATGTTGTACCCAATAAGCAAAAAGTCAACGAGCTTAGCTAACTAACATATAATAGTAATACGTGAATATATCACTAACTTGTCAGCTTGTATTTATGATTAATTAATAATTTATTTATTAAGCCTAAGGTTAAGGATACAAACTATTATAAATATAAGTGGTACTGCTGTTTCTCAAGGCAATTGATGAGTGGGTTTGATATTAACAAACATGCTATCTATATTAGAGTGACTTTTAATGAGCGCATTTTATTGGCATTTGTGAGATTTCACGTACCAATGGTCTTCGAGAGGAATTTTAATCAACAAATACGTTGATATGTCTACGACAATAGAGCATAGCGAAATTTCGAAATATAGTAGTCCTTGAGGCGTGCTGGATACAGGTCGATTATTAATATGTCCTTTGAAGAATGCCTAATTATCAAATCGCAAATTTTTTTACACTTTACTTACATCAATCAATCAGTAGAATACAATAATTTACAAGAAATTAGGTCACACTTTCCCTATGTGTCTTATTTGAATTTATAATGATTAACACAAAACATTTTAATCTACCATTCAACTTCAAATACGTATTTATACTTGTAGTGTATGATGTATTTTAAACTTGCACATTTGAAGTTTATTTTAAGTATTAATTCATAAATGAAATTTATTTTTGAAGAATTTATATACTATTGGAAGTTTATTTAAATAGTTTCATTTTAAGAAATTATGATGTTCGTGTTCGGCCTAGGAATTGACTTTCTTTCTTTTTACTTACTATGTTGATACTTGATTGATGATTGATTTTTTTACAGAATAAGGAGATTATGTACCTGGATGGTTACTAGAAGTTGGTTTGATAACATAGTGCTGTTGTTCATAGCTTTAAATTGCATTACATTGGCCATGGAGCGACCTAATATACCTCCTGATTCCAAAGAAAGAGCTTTTTTATCGAGCGCTAATTACGTTTTCACCGTTGTATTTGCCGTAGAAATGTTCATAAAAGTAAGCAATATTGTATTCTTACATATTTGGTGCTTGAATTGGTTTAAGGAATGAAACAATTTGTTTATATTAATGACAGTGATTTTCACCTTTAGCAATTGGAACCGCATCTTCTCGTGTTTTCCATTCTTCTATTTTTATTATTTTGCTGGTATCCCTTCATCCACCTCCATATTTATTTCCCCATTTTTTTATTATCTTCTTCTTCGCCTTCTTCAATCTTGTTAACCTTCCCTTTAACTAAGCCCTAGTAAAGTCGACTTTATTATCTGTATAAGTTTCTTAAATATATATGTATAAAATTTATTTAAAACCAAATTACAAAATGGCCATTGTCTCCTAATCATTTCAATTCGACTCGATAAGTTAAAAATATCTCCTATTTCTTCCTTATTTTAAAGGTCGTTGCATCTGGAATGTTTTATGGCTCTGAAGCCTATTTTACGTCAGGATGGAACATCATGGATGGGTCTCTCGTCATTATATCGATTATAGATCTACTTATGTCATTAGTATCCGAATCTAGTCCAAGGATATTTGGGATTTTAAGGGTAATTTTTTTTATTATAGATATTTAAAGAAAATTATAAATTAGTTATTTGTGTGTAATAATAATCTTTTTTGTTGTTGAGCACGCCTGTTACAATAGAAGCCGCTTTTATGGCCACAACCTATTTTCAAATTTTCAAGATTGAATTTCATTACTCTTGCGATATAATTATCTTTAATATTATTAAAAGTAATTATGTGAGTGTAATTATTAAAAGAGCATTAACCCTGAAAAGAAAGTTTGAAGTAAGTGATATAGAGGACGTGCCGTTTGAGGAAATATCGTACATAATTTTCGAAGCAAGAAGTAAAAATGGGTACTGAGGAACTAAATGAAAAAGAATTTTACTTTATTTCATATTATTTAATGGAAAGAGAAGATAAAAAATCTGAGCAACCAGAAGAAGAACAATACAATAACGACATCAGTTAACTGATGAATGTTGACAATTGATGTTACAAGGAACTTTGTTGTGCGTTTTTATTAGCTACTTATTGTGCTATAATAGCGAAGAGAAAAGGAAAATTTTACCTTACATGATAACATATTATAAACCAGCAGAGCGTAGCCAGATTTATCAGTACTTTGATAAAATTAGTCTTCTTTCAGGTATTCAGATTGTTACGATCTTTAAGACCACTCAGGGTGATAAATCGAGCTCCCGGCTTAAAACTAGTTGTCCAAACGTTGTTGTCATCATTGAGACCTATTGGAAATATTGTCCTAATATGCTGTACATTTTTTATAATATTCGGGATACTGGGAGTACAGGTCAGTAATGATATGCCCTGTTCTATTAATGACGCAATAAGGAAAAAAATTTTAGTAACCCAATATTAGTTTTCTTAAATGAATTTACTTTATCTATGTGTGTGTATTTATCTATATTATTATTCAATTTGTTTTTAGTTATTTAAAGGAGCGTTCTTCTATTGTGAAGGTGCTAATATCAAGACAGTTAAAAATAAATCTGATTGCTTAGCCATCGACGGTAATGTTTGGGTTAACAGAAAATACAATTTCGATGATCTTGGCAAAGCGTTGATGTCACTTTTTGTACTAAGTTCAAGAGATGGGTGGGTCAATATTATGTACACAGGCCTTGATGCAGTCGGAGTTGATCAACAGGTACTATTAATCTATTATTATTTCCTCAGTCTTGAAAAAAATCTAAAATAATTACTGTACATTGAATTTGTTTCAATAGGAGAGGAAAATATATTCCCTCGGAGTAACTGAACGAATACTCGTTATTACAATTTAGGAAATTGTTTTTCTAGTGGATAGCTTACGGCTATGGGCACCTACTACTCTACTTTGATGCTGTCTAGAAACCGTCTGTTAGCAATACAAATACCTAATTTATAAACCTATATGTATCTATGTATATTTGTTTACAGAGATCTATATTAAACATAATAATTTTATCCATACGTTATTATAGGTTGCATAGTATATACATTTGGTGTTTTCGTTTAATTCTAGCCGATTATAAACTATTCTGAATGGCGCCTGTTATATTTTATTGCATTTATCCTATTGGTGGGATTTTTCGTGTTGAACATGTTTGTGGGCGTCGTGGTGGAGAATTTCCACCGCTGTCGCGAGGAACAGGAGAAAGAAGAAAGAGTCAGGCGAGCTGCTAAAAGAGCCTTACAGATGGAAAAGAAAAGAAGAAGTAAGATGTAAAACTTATATCTACTGAATTTGACGAACTATAAGACGTACTTTTTCATAAATGGCCTCAAATTTAGATCATACTCTAGAAAGTTGATGAACAGAATATTGTTAGTATGAGCAAAAAACAAAAATTTTGATACAAAAGTAACATTAAAGTATCCTTTACCAATCTTATCGTCCGATACGTCTTACAGTTTGAAAAACACATTAGTTCTTTTTTTAATAGATCAACAACTTAAGTTATCACAATTAATTTTCATATAAATAATATTGAACTGACCTTACTTTGAAAGGTAATCAGAGCATACGTTATTTATAACTTATTAATGTATGAAAACTAATCGCTGCACGCATTAAAGGAATGTATACTTTAATGGGAATAATTGTTTTTTGTTTCAGAAATGCACCAAAGACCTTACTACGCAGATTACTCTCAAACTCGCTTGTTTGTGCATAACGTAGTAACATCAAAATACTTTGATTTAGCCATTGCCGGTGTGATTGGATTAAATGTTGTAACTATGGCAATTGAATATTACAGAATGCCGCCAGCTTTGCAATATGCTTTAAAGATATTCAACTATTTCTTCACCGCAGTTTTCATTCTTGAAGCAGCGATGAAACTTGTAGCTTTAGGTTTTAAAATATATCTTAAAGACAAATGGAATCAACTAGATGTGATCATTGTCATATTATCTATTGTTGGTATAGTTTTAGAAGAACTTGAGACAAATATAATCCCAATCAATCCAACTATAATGAGGGTGATGCGAGTTCTAAGGATCGCAAGAGTGTTGAAGTTATTGAAGATGGCAAAAGGCATTAGAGCATTACTGGATACTGTTATGCAAGCTTTACCCCAAGTCGGAAACTTAGGGCTACTGTTTTTTCTTCTGTTCTTCATATTTGCAGCTCTGGGTGTTGAACTATTTGGTCGACTTGAATGTTCTGATGAAATTCCATGTCAAGGTTAGCTTGCTAAATAATTGGATGCTAATATATTGTTTAGTGTAAATTATAAGTTTGCATAAACGACTTAGTTATTCTTAGTAGACATGTATAATTCGTTAAAGTAGTTGTAAAATATAAAAACGTCATCAATATTGAATGAAACGTCCAATAATAATAGTATTAATAAACTAGGCATACCTCATTAGTTAGTAATCATTTTATTGTTTACAGGTCTTGGAGAACATGCCCATTTTGCTAACTTTGGAATGGCATTTCTAACATTATTCCGAGTGGCAACTGGAGATAACTGGAATGGCATAATGAAAGACACATTAAGGGAGGATTGTGATAGCTCTGTAGATTGCGTGAGAAATTGTTGCGTTTCCACAATCATCGCACCAATATTTTTTGTTGTATTCGTACTAATGGCACAATTTGTATTAGTCAACGTGGTCGTAGCGGTATGTAATGATAATTTAATTACATTTCAATATGTTATATTTCAATTCTTTCTCAAAAATGATTGAACTTTATTTAAAACAAAAATTATAAAAAGTACCACCAGATATTTTTTATCTCTTATTCTCAAATGGGTTGAAATAACACTTATATTTTATTCCTAATTTACAATTTTTATTTATATAATAGGTTCTGATGAAACACCTAGAAGAATCGCATAAGCAAATGGAAGATGAAATCGATATGGACGTTGAGCTTGAGCGTGAATTAGAACGGGAAGCAGATGATGAAGAAGACCGCGCTCTTTGTCGTGCTTTAGAACAATGTATATCTCCTCCACGACCATTAAATAAGGTACCTTCGCTGCCAGCCAATTTCACATATAGTGAGCCGAAGCACCAACTATTACCTTCTCCCGCACGCAGAAGACGCACATTACACTCGCATCACGCTTTGTTGCCGGCAGCTTTACCTCAAAGAAGAGCTTCTTTATCACCTCATGCCTTTGGACGCCATCGGCAGGATTCCTCTCCATCGGAGGTTCCAGCTGCATTGTATGAAGAAGATGCACGTTTTATCGATGCAGACGACATCGACGAATTAGAACCAGGAAGTCCTCCGCAACGTGACGCGTTTTCCCAAAATAGAAGACAACGGATTGATAAAAGAAATTCATTACGAGGCGAAGAAGCGAGATTATTAAGACCCGTCCTACTAGCAGTGCCGACAGCTAGACAAAGTATCAGACGTACCGGTGCAAGAAGAAGATCATCAACTGAATCAGCGGCAACAAGTGATGTAAGTCATGCATCATTCCATTCGCAGCTGGCGTCAGATTTAAGCGATCAACCTATAACTGAAGAAGAGAAAATACGAATTGTAATCGCAGAAAGGCGAAAGATTGATACGATAAGGCCGGAGCCCGAAGATGTCGAGTTAGCAGAACGCGGTTCCTAGTCCAGGCAGGGCCGGCCGCAACAACATCATGAAGTTTACATCTAAAATTCATTCTGAAAATTAGATGTATCCCTTTCCATTAAATTCCTTATCGTTTCCACTAAGGTGTGCTTAAGGGAAAACTCAGAGTTTGAACTTAGTTCTTAAAAGGTGAGTGACACAGTGAACATTTACAGTGTTTAAACTACGAGCTATTGGATTGAATTAAATGAAAGCGTTTAAAACTATTTTGTATCCTTTTACCACAACAAACCCCTTATCTTCCTTCGCGGTCGGTTCAACAACTTTACAAAGAGACTTCAATAAATTTAAGGTTAATTTTTTAAATTTAGTTAGGTAGTTGTTAGAACTAGTCAATTTGTGGTGTTGGGACGATTTCTACGAGTGGTAAAGTTTACTTCGTGACTTGTTCATGTAATTTATTCCTACGGTGCTTGCTATTAGTACTTGATTTGTTGTTTAAATTTATGTTAAGTGTATTTGGGAACCTCAATGAAGAATCGATTTGTGCGTGTGTGATAATAATATAACTTCGTTTGTTAGTAGAGTTTGTTAAGGTAAATAAAATATTGAATTTAGTTTCAACTATATTTTAAGTATGGGTTTCAAATCATTGAAATTAGAATGTTTTATGAGTCAACGATTTAAAATGCCTATTGCGAAATTATTTTAGTATCGTTGAGTTGTTATTTAACCACATATTAGTAAATGACTGTTTAGACTCGTAGTGAACTCTCTCTAGTTAGCTCTATGTCAATCTATTAGTATTAATAACAGAACCAAAAATTGGTGAATTGAGTACTACTCTCTTTTAAGACGAAGATATTTTCTGAATAAATTAAACCTATTTTCATACAAAATCATGTACTTAGAAGTTAACTGGCAATACGCACATGACGTTGAAGGTAGATTACATTCTAACTGTACAATACAAAAGTTAACAAAACCATTCTAATAATATAATTGTGGTAAACCATAGTTATCTGGTAATAATGTAAGGTTTTAAATATTAATTAGTATTGCTATAAAGCAATTTCTTTTATTAGTGGTGCCAAATTTACATTTTAAAGTAATATTATTGTAAATTGGAATATGTTTCACAAATTTCTGAGCTCACTGTTAGTTTTAAAATGATGTAATGTTATATCTACGAAAGACACCGTCTGTGTTTCCTCTATAAAGTTTATTCTATTATTTTCGTTCTTGTTATTATAAATCGTAATTAGTTAGGGAAGTCAGCAATAAATTTTATACTTCAACTGTGCCTTTCCTATTTCTAATACATTAGCTTGTGAAATCAATGAAATATAGACTCAAAACTTGATGTATATTGTAAAAGTAACGCTATAGATTAGGATTCGATGTTACGATACCAGTTAAATTTACTTAATTTTTTTATAATATACAAAATTATAATCAAAATGTCTTCTAAGAAATCCGATTTTAGCATTCCGAATTTTGCAGTCACTTTGATATATTACATACAATGATATTTAATAAAACATAGATTCAAAAAAGAGTTAGTACACTCGCTCGAAAATAATATTGAACCAGTACTTTATTATAAAAATACACAAAATATTTAGTGCATATAAATAATTTTAGCACAAAACAAGTAATATAAAAAGAATCTTAAGTCTAGTTCTTGTCAAAGCTGTTTTAACATAAAGTGTCAACCATAACAAAATAAAAAAAAACATATTTGAACTCCAGTGACTAAAAAGTACTTTATTGACGCTTGAAAAATTTGAATAAAATATACATAGTAAAGAGTGTTAACTAATTAGTAGGAATTGAAAAATGACTTTCGTAATATAGAAAATATTATTTAAAGTCTTTATATCTGTTAGTTAATTGTACGCAAAATACAATTTACCTTTAAATCTGATCTACAAAAAACTTCTAAAATACTAGTAAATACAAACTAATAGTATTTATTAAAGCCTCGTGGGGAAAAGAATGTTTCAGTTTTATTGTTAGCATTTTGGGCAAATGGACTAAGTTCTTTGATACGGCGAAAAACTGTTTTTCATTAAAACCCCAAGTCTTCCATCACACTTGGAATTAGATAAATTTCCATCTTAAAAATAAGTGCATTATGTTCACTACCAATATTTAAAACATTTTGATTTTTCATATTACTACAAAATATATTGTCATAAACGAGTTTTGATAAAATGGAATTTAATAAAACTATGATTCAAATGGGATTTATTATGTAATATTTTCGTGATAATAGCACGTGATATGTTTTTGTCTGTATATTAATTTTAAGTGGTGTGAATTATGTTCATAATTTGAGTACATCTGTTAAGTATAGCTGGTGTTCTATCAAGTTAAGAGAGTTACAACATGTTAGGTTGAAAATAAAAATAAAAAATGAAATCTGTGTTTTCTTATATTTTTTATATAATAATACCCTCATCACCGAAAGAAATCCTCTTATTGAAAGAACGTAACGAATGAGATAGAGAATATGCAGTCGATACTCCCTGTCACAGCCGAAGGAGGCAGGGCACTAGGCTATACTTTTGCGTACGTCGTCCCGCCATCGTGAACTCTCAGTCGGACTAATCCGGGAAAGAGGTATGCACGTGATATCCTCTGCTGTTCCAATAAGGAATGAAGAGGATCCCGAGTCCAACGGTCCTTTCCCTATAAGCGGGGTGCGTAAACGCGTTTCCCAGTGAAAAAAATAGTATTTATTATAAATGAATCATCATATCAAGATATCAAAGTAATATCATAACGAAATCTTAGCAGATCGCACCTATCAATAATAGGGACTAAAAAAGATAACTATATAATGCATAGCTATATGTTTTATTAAGGGCTGCCTCATTACTCTAGTGGTTAGCTTCTTCAGCTACATACATGAGGGTTTGGGTTCGAGTCCCGGGTCGGGCGGATTCAAATATCTGGGAAAAGTGAAAAAAGTTGAGAAGTTCGTGGTGTGACCTACCTTTGTGCCTCGGTCAGCACTGTGATCTCTCTCCGGTCGTATCGGAATGCCGTCATATCGGATTATGAGAGTGCAATTGAGTACTATACCTGCCAACCCACAGTAGAGCAGCATGGTGGGTGTATGCTTGTAAAACCCTCTCTCATATGAGTGAGAAGACCTGTACCCAGCAGTAGGACGTTAATGAGCTGCTACTTACCTTAGCTTTTTATGTTTTATTAATGGTGCACACTTTGTAATCAGGAGGTCCCGAGTTTGATCCCCGGCAAAGTAAATTTTAGAGATTGCTTTACTTATTTCTTTTAGTCTGTCATTGTGAGGCTTCGGCTGTAGCTAGTTAAAACCATACTAGGAAAAATTTCGTCTAGGCTAAATTTTACCAAAACAAGTTTAATTATACAGTCCGCTAGAGGACTTCATTAGTTTAAGTTTGTTTATGTAAGTAACTAAACGTGCTCTCTGAGGCACGGGAGTGGATAACCGCCAAATTTTTCCCAAGCACGGGCAAATGTTGAGAATATCTTAATAGATAACTCAATATCAATTTCAAATTGGCCCGGCCCGGGACTCGAACCCAGGACCTCATGTCTGTAGTCTAACATGCTAACTTCTAGACCAATGAGGCAGTTTTATATGTATTCTAACGAGAATTTTGGTTCTTAATAGTCACACTGGTACTTCCTAGCACATGAAAGTGTTAAATTGTTGAAATAATGTACATATAAAAAGGCTTATCAATTAAGTCACTTCTGAAAATGTATAAATGTAGCTTCAAAATACTCAAAGTATTTATAATTTTTAAAAATCGCGTTTCACTTTGCCTTTTATAGGGAATGCAGAAGAAATGTCAATTTATGAAATACGTTACATAAATTTCTAACAGAGATACAATCTAATTTTTACATAATATCCGCACCTTAATAAACACTACATTGTATTAGAATTTATAAAATAATACGAGCACAAATTTTAAACGAATCAGCTTTTCCTCATTGACGTACAATTCTCGACTCTATCTCAGTCCATTAAAAAGCGTCTTCTGAAGTCAGTAAAAGCCGTATTTTAATTTAAAAACTACGGTACTTTAATTTTACTGACATTGGCGGTTATCGAGCCGAGTAAAAGTAACGGGTAAACGCTAGTTAATTACAAAATCCACCGAAATTGTTATACATAAAAAGTTAACTGCTTGTTTGTTATTCATTAAATAGGACGTTTTTGTAGGTCAATGGGAACTCGTTTATATAAACGAAGCAATTGAACTCAAGTTTTTATTTGGTTTTATTTCAATATTTAAAAATGATGATAATGTTACAGTTCTGTTTTTTATTTATGTTAATATCCAGTGATCGCCATATATATTATTCTTAAAAAATAACAAAGTGGGGTAAATGAACGATGTTTAATTGACTATATACGAGGATATTCATATGATTGTGATTTTTTTTAATAATTAGTTCTGTTACATGTCAAAATCTGTCAGATAAATCAAGAAGTAAAGCTTCCACGGTTTCATAGGTCAGATTTTCTCCTGGGTATATTGCGTAAGACATTTACAATAATACGTGTAAATAGAATAACAATAACAGAAAAAGTAACGAAGCAGGATAAATGAACTATGCGAGGAAACTTCTCTAGACGCTTAATGGTAATTTTTTACGGATGAAACGCGTGATTAGCGTCACGAAGATGTGCACCGTTTTACAGGGTAATTTGTTTGAAAGTACCTAACCTTTAAAGTTAATATTTACAAATAACATGTGACATTTTAAATTACCATTCGTCATGTATTAATTTAATATACTACATTTTATAAAATATAGAATAAAAATATTTAATTAATTCTCTTTTCTAAATTTTAAATTCAAATTGAAAATTGTATTAATATTGACAAAAACACGTGGCATTTTTATTTACAATTCGACATTTGAGATCACAATAAATTATTTGTATTAGTTTTATGACACTTTTAATATTTTAAAGACAATTAAATTCATAACATATCTTCTTTTTCCCTTCCTCTATGTCTGGGAAATTAAAAGTTTTAGATTTGTATAAATATAAAGAATGTCACTAGCCACGGCCGAAGGCTCTCACCAGTCCAGACTCAGGCAATTTAGAAAATGCCATTTCCTTATCTTGCCCTAACGAAATTCGAACCTGAACGCTCTC
This sequence comes from Elymnias hypermnestra, assembly GCA_015832385.1. Classification (NCBI taxonomy): domain Eukaryota; kingdom Metazoa; phylum Arthropoda; class Insecta; order Lepidoptera; family Nymphalidae; genus Elymnias; species Elymnias hypermnestra. Next base: position 1,907,883 of record JACTOM010000006.1, on the reverse strand, counting down.
CTAAAAATATGAGCACTCGTATCACTGCGCCGGCTAGACCATCATTATCAAGATAATCCGAAATTTTTTGGTTTAAATAATATTACAGTGACCAATTTCCTAAAAATCAAGCAATATAATTTTTGTATGATGTAAAATCATATTCTTTGCTTAATTTATATCTTCAAGTGAAAAATATTGTTTGTAATCAAGTACCACTGACATTTAAAAATGCATTCTATCCATATTTCATACGTAAATCACCATAAAGCATACAAATTGGAATTCGCTTGCCATTCACAATGACCTCGAATGGCTCCGGGCAGGCTGACATTGCTGAACAAATTACAGTTATGAAAATAGCTATTTTCGTGGATAGTAGGGAAGAAAAACTATGCATTCTCTTGGAGTTTTATTCTCTTTTGCCTTATATTCAATTTAAGCAAAAGCAGTGAATGTATTGTTTTACTATAGAGAAATGCACATAACCACATTTCTGTTAGTGGTGTCATTTAATATGTTTACATAGCTCGTACATATATTACTAGCAGTTGTCAGCGGTGTCACTCGCACTATTTACTATCCCGTGTTTATTAGATTGAACTGTAAAACTAATCCATTCTTTAAACTACCTTAAACTATACAAAATTATATAATAATCGAGTGAGCCATTTGGAAAGAGTTCAGTTATATACAACAATTAAAGATATAAAGATTTCCTGCCTATGATACTCGCATTGTTCCTGAGAGAGGAAAAGAGAGAGACCAAAAAAAAAATACATACAGGAAACACGAAAAATAAAAAAAACAAAACAGTACAATAAAGCGGCCTTATCGCTATGTAACGATTTCTTCCAGACAGCCTTAAGGTTATGGGGTTTTCAGAAAAATAAAAGTGCTTATTTGTATAAAATGTATGGCTTGAACACACACAAAAATTTCATCAAAATTACTCCAGTAGTTTATCTGTTAACGTCCCACGGGTGAACACAGGCCTCTTCCCTCAAATAAGACGGGTTTTGGGAGCATAGAACCACCACGCTGGTCCATTGCGAGTTGTCAGGTATTGTACACAAGCATATATAGTAAGTAGCAGCCCATTAACGTCCCACGGCTGGGCACAGGCCTCCTCATTCATATGAGAGAGGGTTTTTAGAGCATAGATCCGCCACGCTGCTCCACTGCGGATTGGCAGGCATAAAACACAAGTGCACACTGCATTCCTTCACTCTGATAGTACGATAGCCATCCGAAACGATTGGAGAGAGATCAGGCGCAGGACCGACGGCTTAACTTACTCTCCGAGGCACGGGGGTGAATCACACCGCCAATTTCTCAACTTCTGGCAAATATTTAGAAAATCTTAATGGAAATCTCAATATTTATTTTAAAACTGGTACAAGTGTATACGCCAACACAAATGCACGCATAAAAATGTATACACTTCTTGCAAACATATATTTTGCTTATATATTTCTTTCAATTTGATTACTCTATTTACGATGAAGACACTCACTAAGAACGGATTACCCCATATCCTACGGCATTGGCGACTACGCTTACACAGTTTGACAGTAAATAATAATAATAATAATAATAATATATTTGCAAAAATGCTGTACAGCAAGATGGTATAGCAATCGTTATAAATCATTACATTCAACTAACTTAATAGTATGCAAATAGATAATAAATATGTTTATAAAGAAGTTACAAAAATCATTTAAGGTATCAAATAATATGTCAAATAATTATCACAATGTCAAAATATAGAAATAATACATTAAATATCCACATTATATGTGAATTGTCACGCCAAATACTCATTTACATCATAATAACACTTTTCTAAAAGTATTTCCTCGAGTTTTTTTTTTAGAAGATTTACCGTCAATTGTTCAATGTCTTTGGGCAGCTTATTATATATCTTTACAGCCATACCAGTAATATTTTTCATGTAAGTGCTGTTGCAGCATTTTGAGATATATAGTTTGCCAGGATACCGTACCGACCTTTCTGCGTTAATTTCACAATTTATTGTGGATATTTTTTTACAAATACGCACACATCTCTTATGTACATACATGGCAAAGGTAGGATACGTAATTTTTTAAAAAGTAGTTTACAGGTCTCAAATGGTCCTAAAGTAAAGGTACAATTAGTATTATAATATATAAGGAGTCATAACTTTAGTCCATTAAACTATATTAACACATTAGCTGAGATAATTAGTTATACAAAAAATCATTTGCCATGAAAAAGTAACCGAACATCTTCATCCCATTAAAGCGCAACTGTCGTAGACAAAAACTTTAGGGGGTATCATTAGAAGGCATTACAGCGGACCTTTCCTTAAGAATAAATACAGAATAGGTGTGTTAATGGAAAAGGGCCAGCTATAATGGTGAGTAAGATAGTGGCTTTGTGCAAAGGTCCTATGTTAGATGGTTTTAGGCTTATACCATGTTTTGATCTAAGTTAAAAGTGATAATCATATATCCCTATAAATTCTAAAATAAACACAAAAATTACAGAATCGATTTTCTTGCGACTTCCAGTAATAGATAGAGTGATTCATGAAGAAGGTTTGACTTGACGTCCTATATCCCCTAGGTAGGACAGAAGGCGCCCACAGTAATTTTCCATCCGACCATGCTTCCTTCTACCTTGAGGATTCCATTCCAAAGCTTGCTTGGGTATATGGTTGAAATCCCGACGTAGCATATGGCCGATCCATGTCCACTTTCGCCGTTTTATCTGATGTTCGATCTACATTTCTCTAGCAAATCTTCGTTAGAGATTACCTCAGGCCTGTAGATTCCGACGATGCGACGCAGACACCGGTTGACGCAGACTTGGATTTGGCGCGAGATGTCCTTGGTGACCTTCCACAGTTTGCACACATATAGCGACACAGATTTAGCATTGGACCCAAAGATTTTAAGTTTAATCCTTCGGGTCAGTTTCTGCGATTGCCACACTGGTACTAGACGTGCGAAGGTGGTTCGGGCTTTGGAGATCCGAGCGGCGAAGTCTTCTTCTGTGCCTCCGATTTCCCTCACGACGCTGCCCAAATATGTTAAAGACTGGACGCGATCTAGGTGCTCTGTGCCAATCCTCTCCTATGCAAATTGGAGGAAGGTTATACAATTTGTTTCTGTTTTATATAAATTGGTTGATACATAACGATTGTTGTGATTATTACGTGCTCCAGAGATAGTTCGCAAACGGATGACCGAGTGTTCTGAGTCGATGTTTATTTAAAGAACGAATCTAATGAAATACCTTTTTGAATTCTGGTTCTCGGCTACGTTGGCCACTTTCGTTACAAGATTGGAGAACATTTAAGTTGATCATTATAATTTATTTATCATAATTGTCGTTAGAAGTATAAAAAGTTGGTTTAGCAAGATCTTAACTAAAAAATAAATATACTGTGGTGAAATATTTGATGAGTTGCCTAAAAAGAATACATAACAAGTTAAAATAGGTTTGCGTCATGATATTAGTTTTTTGTATAGACTAAGTTACGCGGCGCGAATGATGACGTTGCGTTGGGAAGATGGCGGAGCTTATTCGTAGAGTACGACACTTGTAGTTTTTAGAGTATTAGTGGAGTGGAGCGTTAAGAAAGTATTAATTTGTTGAGTTGAATGTTCAATAGAAATATGTGTATAAATCGGTATTAATCAAATTATACTTATGCATAAAGAATATGTGTAATTATCGTGTATATCTCAACACGCTATTTTTCGAAAATAATTTGTGTTACTTATCAAGCAATTTTATTTATTACAGTATTATTTCTTATTCGAGTCAATACATTACAAACGTTTAATACATTATGTAGGGCAAAACTGCCCATAGCAGCGTTTTATTTAAATGGACATCTTAGAATATAGCAGACATTTAAAAAGTTTCATTCCCGCTGGCAGCGATGCGCGGATATAGGATGTGGCAAACTAACATTATTAAGCAATAAATAGATCTCGCCTTACTTAAAGACCCACATATAAGTGTACGCATGTAGTTGCGTGAGTCAGTTAGTTACAATTATAATGTATTCACTGAAATACAAACCTTATAAAAGCAGACTTGTTTTTAACACAGAAAAATTATTGCAAACATCATAACGTGACAATATTTCAAACAAAACATTTGTTGTTGCATAAAATCACTTATCGTAATGAGAAAAAAATATTACTTTAATAGCTTCGCACTAATAAATAACAAAAAACGTTTCAGCTCTGTTTCTGAAGTTTGTTCGAGTACATTTTCCACGCTATTTTCCTCTTATGTTGCAATACAAGCGAACCGAACACTGCCGTTGTAGACTGCGTATTTGTACGGTTTATTCTTTTTTTTTTTTCTGATGGAATTTTCAAATACGCTCTCATCAAGCGTATTCGGTTTTAAAAGTTTGAATACAGTGTGAAAATATGACAGTTGTTTACTTTCATTGGGTTAACGGAATTATAAATTAGGCCAACGAACATTGCGTTTGTAAAAGTACCAATCAAACGTACGAACTGTTATATAATAAAAACATTTTTGAAGTGACACTTCTTTAGGTGCATGAGGGTAAAATTTAGTAGGGATGAAACGCGTGATTAGTGTCACAAAGATGTGCAACTTGAAACGAATTAGCATATAATTCGTTTCAAGTTGCCGTCTAAAACCGTCGCTCCTCGGAGTGAGGAGGCCTGTGCCCAGCTGTGGGACGTTAATGGGCTGCTACTTACTTATTTACTATGTAAATGTAAATAAATAATATAAATATTACCTGTCATAGTGTTTGACCGCGATGAAGTCTGAAGCTACTCAAACGATTTTGATAATTTTTGCGCCTTTGCACTTCATTTTCTCTTATAACATGAGATCTTTAGTTAAGTATGAGTTCAGCTGTCAACTAAGTATCAAATAAATAGCACCTTGCTTTAAGTCCCACATTAATAAACGAATAGATTGTGCAAATATAAGATCGACATTAAGTTTTCTGTTCCTAATGTAACTAATTCCCAGTATTCGCGCAAAATTGGGAAGTTAACGTTGTACTCCACTCCCGTGCCTCGGAGAGGACTTTAAGCCATTGATCCTGCACCTGATCTCTCTCCAATCGTGTTGGATTGCTGTCGGACTATGACAGTGAAGGAATAGAGAGTGCGCTAGTGTACCATGCCTGCCAACCCGCAGAGAAGCAGCATGGTGAGTCTATTCTCTAAAAACCTCTCTCCTATGAGTGAGTAGGTCTGTGCTAAGCAGTGGCACGGCAACGTTTGCTACCTACCTTTTAGTGTAAATAAACAATTTGTTATGTTACTGTTCATTTTTTATTGTGTAATGATAAAAACATATGCGGATATACCAGTATAACTTTGCCAAATGTCTTCATTACATTGTAAATTAAAGTAATACGCTATGAGTCATAACGGACGGGAAAAAGAGAACCTTTAACATTATTATTACGTCGAGCTTAAAGCTTTTTGTCGTCGTTTATCTCTCATTTGTCAAGAAAGTCCTTTTATAATGGGTACTCGCTTATTGCTTTACTAGGTTACTTATTGGAATTTAAGCTTAAAGTATAACTTAACATAATAATCGCAATTTTCTATAGAAGTATATTTAATAGAAATGTATTAGAAATTTATAATATTCACTCCTCTCGCGATCTAATTACTAAAGAATGTTATTAAATGATATAGTATACAAAGATAGATAGATTTTTTTCATTAACAGAGAAAGATTTATAAGCTGGCGAAAGTTTTAGTAATTTACTGGAGAAATTTTTTGAACACTGCTTTATTAAAGAACTTTCTCAGCCATATTTACATTTGTTTAAGGATTTTATCCGTTTGTTTTTGTTACTTTCGAAAAGAAGTTTGTTTGATAATGTCCGATTTCCGAGGTTCGAAATTTTGACCGTGGCTAGTACTAATATTTAATTGAGTTTAAAACACCAATAAGGGGTTATCAGGTTAGTGCGCCTAGTAGTATAATAATAATATAGTTATTAATAGTAATAATAAACGCAGTAAAGTTATAATTTCCAGGATTTCAACTGGTTTGACTTCATATGTAAGTGCTTTTGAACCTATACGGCCACGTTGCCGTAGTGGTGCTAGTATTTTACTTCAAAGCAGAGGACTCGGATTCACGGTAAGGCGAATTTAGGAAATTGTATTTTCTAATTTGTCTGAATTTGGATTTGTGGGAGGCTTCTGCCGTGCCTAATTACGACTCTACCAGGAAGGATGCTTTGTAGAAACCATAAGAGATAAATTGCCACTTAAGAGATAAGTGTGCTTCCATCTTAGACTGTATCATAACTTACCATCACAGTCAAGTAAATAACTAAATAATGTAGCAAAAAAATGTCATTACGTAATTTTATTATCGCGGCTTAATTCTCTCCAATCACCTCACCTTATTTTACACCTTTTTACGTACAGTAGCTTTATGCTTAGATGAAATAGTTTTACTGACTATTTACTATGATAATAAAAATGTGATATACCACGTAATCCACGATATAAAAAGAGACCTGTATTATATTCCAATATAATGTTATTTTTATTGATATTGTGATATTAAAAGTGTCAATAAGTCTATCCGAACGGAAATTACGACTCACGTCTGTCTACGTCAGCAGCGAGTTGATCTGACAGCGACAGCAATAAACTGCAGGAACTAATGGAAAAATATTTAAGGAGGGATGTAGCACTTTTTATTATATATAATGTTACGTTGATTTTCGTGACGTATGTGCTGTTTTTTACTAACTGTGTAAGCTTAAAGCTTTGTTTAAAAGCACAATACATATAATTTCGGCTGGGTACGCTTATGACCTGTACGCTTAGATACGACATATGTTTATGTCATTTAAAGACCATGTTACATTATGATTTGCTGAAAGCGACGTGGGTCAACGGCATTTCTAACAAAGTCGATTCAAATCTGGTTAGACAGAAAGAAAGTCATATTTCGTAAATTGGCCTTCTCATACACTAACTAACATTCTATTTATTAGGATATATCAGAAGCTTAATATTTAGCCGCTTATTCCTGCTTACTAGACACTTTAGTTTAAGACGTTAACATAGACAACCATATGCTTATTAGCCCACGGTTGTCCATCTTAGAAAAGTGGCAAATGACTTTTTGTAAAGATAACTAAGTGATTTTTAATAAACGCCTATAAATTTTTACAATATTCGTGGACTAATTTGTAGAGACGTTTGTCTGTTCGTCGCTACTTTCCACGGTAAATAGTTGGCGGTATAAGGAATTACTTAGAAAAGTAATTCCCGATTAATGAAGAATCATTACTTAATCTTTTATGTAAAAAAATTATTTATAAATTGAGAAATTTAATAGTATCTTAAGTCATGGGGAAGCTAGGCCGTATTTTTAGCTAGTTAATAATATCTAAGGAAATTCAATATTTGTTACAAAATTTACAACCTAACTGAAGGGGAAACAGTAATTAAAATTAGATCAAATAGGCAAATCTTAAATTGGAAGCCAGTATCAGACGTTCACAGCAAAACCAATTATGTTTGCCTTACACCAGTTGGCCACCTTAGACAACTTTCGATCCACAAAATTATTACCTAAAGGTTGTGCTTCTCTATTATCTTTGTCTATACAAACGTAGGCACACAGAAGTGATATATATATTTTGTCGCATTTATCTATATTATACGATTTCATGCAATGGGAAACAAGAAAAAGGTTATTTTTTTAAATAATGTTGCCTCAAATTTAAACGTATAATACCACATGGAAATGCCCATTTTGTTAAGACAAAAGCAATTTTATATAAAATAATTTTGTAAATATAGACAATTTAACAGTAGTATACGATTAGTTAACTTAGTCCCCTTCATATTGTATTTAAAAGGTATTATATAAGAAAATTAACATTAACTAAATGTGTGTCTGACTTCATATTGTGTAGAAATAATTCTTACATTAATTATTTCTTTACAGTATAGTACGTTACCATCTTATCCCTTTCACAATTTTAAATGACATGTCAATTTCAAAAGAGTTATTTCATATTGACCAAAAACCGCACGCTTTAAAAAATATAACACTATTCGTGAGGTAAAAAATAGCCCGTTTTAATATTATTTTAGCTTTGTTACTGACAATTCTTTGAAATATTTCCATACTTTTTCTCATGCCCAATTGTGCCGATGTAGAAGTGTGAAATTGAAACGCGTTTTTATTTTAGCTGTTTTTATTGATCCAATTGCAATGGGAATTGAAAAATATGATTGCATATCATGAAACCTGTAATGAAAGGTAAAGGTAATTGGAAGGGTGGATTAACTAAAACATTATTTAAATCATCTAAATCCAATTATGTTTTGACTACTCTCGTATGATTATATTTAATAAGATAGCCGAATCACTTCGGGGTTTGCCTCCACATAGTTTTAAGAAATATGTTAAAAATGTCCTATTACAAAGGCATATTTGGACTTGATTCCAGTTGTACATGAAAGCGAAACACGTTGTGACTTAAAAAAACTAAATTAAACGGAGTAACCATTGCGTCTCGTGCCGGTGTTTTCTGAGCGGAATAAAGTGGTAGATGTATTACCAACGGACAGACTACTGACGATTCAAAAGTTCTTTTTGAGTCTATTTGAATAAGGAACGTCGTGGTATAAAAGAAAATGTAGTGACTAAAATTGAAAAAGATATGCTTAGATGGTTTGAGCACGTAGAGAGAATGAATGAAAGGAGACTGACAAAAAGGATTTATGAGTCAAGAGTGAATGCGGAAGTTAGAAGGGAAAGACCATAGCGAACGTTCCTGGACCAATTCTATGACATTTTAAACAAGGGCCAGGTCAAAAGTATTCTAAGCCGACGAACTTGTATGAAAGGTTTAATGAGATTGAAAGAAGCGAAAGAGATAGGCAAGGTTCGTGGCAAGTGGAAGGAAGTTGTCTCCGCCTAACCCTATGGGAATGAGGCGTGATGCTATGTATGTATGTATGTTGAATAAAGAATATTTTGATTTTCATTTATATTTTTAAGCACTTTTTGGGGCAGTCACATAAGCACACTGACACTGACACCAACGATCACACGCGTTTACATATAAAAATAAATTATTATATTAATATGACTTTTATATTTACACAAAAGTTTGGGTTTAGTTAAAAAACGTAGTTAATAACAGGTTAGGCCATAACGAAGTGTTTGGATTTAGATTATCGAAAAAAATGTTTTGGATATTAGCCTTATTATCTTATGTTGCATGTTTCACGAAAATAGTGTTGAATATAATATTGTAAGAATTAATTTATAGGGAACAACGAGATGGCACACATTTTTTTCTATTAAACTTACGAGGAGAACTATTGTTAACCGACTTCAAAAAAAAGAAGGAGGTTATCAATTCATCTGTATTTTTTTTATGTTTGTTACCTCATATCTTCGGACTGGGAGAACCGATCTTGATGGCTCTTTTTTATATCAAAGGTGGTGCTTGTGGTAGGGTTGCATTTTTTAAATCCAGTTCCGATGATGGCATCCATGTGAAAACCGTATGTCTTAAATTTGCATTAAGCATGAGCGCGACAAATGGATAAAATACGCAACAATAACTCAAGACCACGTGTACCAATTTCAATGATTCGTTTTATATTGGATAGGATATACTTCGAGGGTTGTTTAGTGATAGTTTGGTTAGGTTTTGATCTTGGGATCCCTGACAAAGTAACGGAACTCTTCAATTTTTAAGAGCAAATTAATGATACTCGGATCAATCTTTTATAGGCTATCCAGATATTTGAGTCGCCTATTGTAATATTGGTATGGTCAAGTGATTGTCGTAGTTACATATGATGATCAATGGAACTCTTCAACGGCTTACAGTTATGGTCCGATTTATGGCAGAATATATAACTTGCCTGTAATCAAATGGCAATGACCTTACGTTTATTGCTGCATTGTAATATTTAAAAGGTGTATTATGTGTGAAGCGGTGGTAGCCGAGTGTGGGGTGGAGGGAAAACTTTGTGTGTTAGTGATGTGCTCGATAATCATATTTTTGGCTGACACAGACTCCGAATATAAGAATACGAAGAAATTTATTTTTTACTTTTTAGAGCATATTAATTTGCTTGGAATAGTTTGTAGTGAAGGTGGGTTGTTTTTGTTAAAAAATTTATTAATTTATTAACCACAATGATACTACCAAAATTATTTTTCCATTTTCAAATATTTTCCATTGCATTTACCCTTTTTAACTGGCCGAAATGACATATGAAACAGTGTAAGTCACGTTCATTTATTCGTAATCTATGAGCCAAGTCGCACACAAAGGATTTTGAATTCGTAGCCATCACAAAAGAGACAAAAGTGTGTGTAACAGAAAAGTGCTTTTTTACAATTAGCCACGGCCATTTTTAATACAATTGTTAGAACGGGAAAGGGAACTCATAACTCATTGCAAAATGCATAATATAACCCCTAGCTTGCGTGTGAGTATATAATGTAAAAACATATAAATGTATAGCTAGAAAGGACCGCTTAGTCATCCGGGACTATCTAATTGACTTAAAAATTTTCACGAGGTTTATGTTTAATAAGAATTTCTTTCTAAACGGGGATTAGAGAGTATTTTTAAGTTGCGTGTGTATTGTTTTAGAGTCGCTCACTAATTTACAGGTTATGTAATATACTATTCTCAAATTCTTCATTATTATATTACATACTTTGAATGGTGTAAAACACAATACTATCGTTGATACAAACTAAGAACTGTCACTAGGCGAATATTACTTCATTCTCCTGTGCTGTCCCTCTTATACCAAACGCCCCACTCAAAATAATCACCCCACTCAAAAATAATTAATCGACCAATAACAGTCGTCGTATTTAAACACGACGACTTATTAATTTGAGAATTTCCAGACTGCGCCAAACTGGATGTAGTGTATGTAAACGTTTCACTGATATAATTATGAAGACCTCAAAATAATAAACAAATATAGTTGATAGCAAACCACAAATAAAATATTCATGATCGGTAACAATTGAGACTTTTGTAAATTCAATATTTTAACCAAAAAATATTAAAAAATTTTGGATAAAAAGATCTCATTATGCTATTTATTTTTGACCAAAAAATTAATACAAATCTAAAGACATAATATAACAAATTAACAGCGATGTGACTCTTCTTATAGATTGACATTGTTTAAAAAAATAAAGAAAAATAAACCAAAAACCATGTTGACTTTATAAAGTATGCAATATTTTTGGGAGACGATTCTAGGTTTCTTCGTCAATATATTTTTTGATACCTCTATGAAAATTCTCACATCTTTATGATGCTTCTAATATATATCGAAGATTTACGAATTTTTGACTTGGGAATTTATTAACTGGACGTTTTAGTCTTTACATCATATTAATTTATTCAAGTAAACTTTCCCTGAGAACTAAGTCTTTCATTTTTCTGAATTTATTCGGGTAACCTTAACCTTAAGTACACGAACAAAGAAAATAACATCTCAGCTCTGACAAGAGTCTGAAGACGGTATGAAGAGAGGCAAACACCTTTCAAGTGCGCACGTACACTTTTGACTTCAAAGTTGAATGTACTTGAAGAATAAGTATTAATCCCTATGGTTTGGCAATAAAAGGCTTTATTGCTTACACATTTTTTATATTAAACTGGCCTCAAATTTTTTGTTTTAATAATTTTGTATCGTGAAATTCCATAATATTATACAGAAATGTAGATATTACTATTACGACATTTATGAATCTTTATTTGAGACAAGACATCCTCATGTCTTTGGATTATTTTTCAGTAAAGCTGAAAAAATTAGAGACTACATTATAATATTATAATAGTTTCGCAACACAAATTTATTCTCAAGTTCTACTATTTAGTGTAATTATCGCAAAAACAGATATTCTTTCGCTTTTTTTAGAATACCTCATTCCATCAAAACCCCTAAAGGCTTAAAACTTTAAAACCCTAATAACATAGATTGTTCTTCTTTTTAAAGCCGTATTGCAAAATACAATATTATTTTACTACACGTATATAATCAAGTATAAAATTATTAATATTCTTATCTTTATAACCATTGATTATAATAAATCGTTGCTATATTATTTTCAACGTACTTCTAACCTTTCGTGCATTAACGCCGAGTACACATTAGCGGTCAGGGTATCCATGGCTCAGTCCGAAAATGAAAATACGAAAAAAAAAAATGGACGTCGGAATAATTGTATGTGTGTGGCTTCTATACCCTCGCTATAAAATACGTCGGTTGAGGCAAAAAATCAACAAACTCCTTTTTTTGAACACTCTTTTTATAATCCGGATATGCCATGTTCCAAATAACTGGATGCTTTTGGATTTCATCGATAAATAATTTTGGTGAATATTACGTCCACCTTACGTGCGTCCTTTTTGAAGATATTAATACGTTTTATAATACTGTAGAACATTTTTTGTTCTATCGTCATTAGTTTGCGCAGCCCATGCGATTTTTTATGACAAATTTTTTCACACCTTGGGTTACATTGATGCATTTTTATTAGGGATTTTTTTATAATATAATGAATTGTAACCTATGTCGCTCAGCAAAAGTTCAGCTTTCTAATGGTGAAAAAAACTTCATAATAGATCCAGTAGATATTGTTGTGCAAACGTTACAAACATACAAAAACACAAATGTTTCCTCTTTACAATATTAGTTTAGATAGATGTGATCACAATTCAATACAACTAGTAAAAGATTCTGGTCTCATTTGCTCTTCAAAATATGAAAATTGAAACTTATGAAATTAATTTTTGTTGAGACATTCGTCATTGTGTTTTTCGGTGAAGGAAAACATCGCGAGGAAACCTGCATATCACCAAAGCAATTCTGGGATTCAATTTATGTGTGGCGGGTCTATCCTGCAAAAACCCCCTCTCCTATATTTGAGGAGACTAGTGCTGAGCATTGGGTCTTAAATAAATTTCTAGATACTCTCTGTTTGTATACGTTTTACGAAAATTATGCGTAGGAAAGTGTTTTATGGAGGACAGGTGACTATGACAGAAAAATCCAGAAGTGTAACATGATAAATAGGATTTTTTTTCGTATACCAGCTCCCGGTAAAACCTCTTTGTCACGACAATATTAAATTCCTACGTGCTTTTGCTTTTGACCTCGCGTGCACAAAGTAACTAAAGAAAAATATTTCACAGCTAAAAGAGATCAAATTTAGCGAGATATTTTGTAGTGACTATCCGTTTCCGCCGGTTTCAGCAGCGAGCCGTTGTTATCGGATCGATTTGTAAATATTAACCATATTCTTAAATGCAAAAGAACACACATGAAGAATTTTATCAAAATCTTTCCAATCTTTTAGGACGAGTTCAGAGACAAGTACATAAAAATTACACACACACACACACAGATAGCTGGATATCTCTTATATATATAAGAGATATCCAGCTATCTATTGACTCATCACAATATCTCTGGACCTATATGGCGTAAAGACTTGAAATTTGGTAGGAATATTCCTTTCGCCAAGTGGGGGTCAGCAAAGAACGGATTTTGCGAAATTTCACCTGCAAGGGCGATTACGGGGGTGTTAATTAGAAAAATTCAAATTTTCACATTAAAAGAATAACTCATATTTTAAATTAAATTAAATTTCAACCAAAAATGACAAAGCAGGTATGTTTCTTGTTTGTGAAACGATTTACCTAAATTAATGAAAATGCTACCAAAAAAAGCTTTTCACGCAGACGATGTCGTATGGTTCAGCTAGTAGATTATAAATAAAGATCGATTATATGAAAAATAACTTGTTTATTTTGTTGTATTGTTATATTCAATAAATGTCAATATTTACTTACCCTAAAAAGAAGCAATATTTGCAGAGGTCTCGGCTTCGATTTACCTTGATTTACACTGGTAGGAGGCTTCGGCCGTGGCTAGTTACTAGCGAAGACATACCACCAAGCAAAAGTACGTTGAAGTACAACACTGTGTGGTAACCATAAGAGGTAAATTACCTCTTACCAGGTGTGCGTGCTTCCACTTTAGACTGTAAGTAAGTATCAGCCCATTAACGTCCCACAGCTGGGCACAGGCCTCCTCACTCATATGAGAGAGGGTTTTTAGAGAATAGACCCACCACGCTGCTCCACTGCGGATTGGCAGGCATAGTAAACAAGTGTACTCTCTATTCCTTTACGCTCATAGTCCGACGTAACGTCAATCCGATACGACCGGAGAGAGATCAGGCACGGGACCGACGGCTTAATGTGCTCTCTGAGGCACGGGAGTCACACTGCCAAACTTTTTCCAACTTCAGGCCATTATTGAAAAAACCTTAAAAGAAAACTTAATATCGATTTCGAATTGGCCCGACCCGGAACTCGAACCCAGGACCTCATGTCTGTAGTCAAACATGCTAACCACTAGACCAATGAGGCAATTAATGTTATAAGATCACAGTCATTTAAATTTTAATTTAAAAAACCATTGAAACCTGTATAATACAATGTATAAGGCATGTATGTAACAACATGCTATTTAAATGACCTTGTGTATTACAAGTAATTAAATGAACATAAACGGAAACTTTATTATTGCATCCTCATTAAAATGTCTTCGAAGGAAAGCAGGAATTTTCTCTAACAAACTTAATGCGCGTGAAGAGTTTCTTTTAAAACCGTTTAACCTTTTAATGGTAAGTAAGTTTAGCTTCTAATTAAATTAGCCTCGCGCAAATTTCAAATGAAGGAACCGGAAAATCTCTATGTAAAAGCGTAATTTTAGTGGAGTTTCATCTTTATTTATATTCTAAATTATTCATTACGAAAGAAAAATCAAACACCGTATTGCAACGGTTGTTGTGTACACATTTGAAATTTTACGTTCCCGTTAAAATAATCTATGTTATGGTGCTACTACACTGCTGTTTAAAAATGTTTATAAAAATTTGTTAAGATTTTCTAACAAATATTTAAATTACAAAATGTTTTCATGTTAGGTAATATTTGTAAACATTTCTAAACAAAATAGTTAAATAAACTGCGAGCTGATGCCGTCTTATCAAGTGTTATAAATGTTTGTAAACATCTTTAAACAGCAATGTGAACCATAACACTAAATACTATCTATTTATATACTTATTCTATTGTATATATCTACAATTCATACGGAATTATTACATTAATATAAATAACTTTTGTAATAAGAGGGCATTGCTACTAAAGGTGTATATAATATTAATGTTTGTGACATTATGATATGACACATGTCATGCCCGAGAACCGTATCTATGTCACTCGTAAATGAGTTAATAAATTCATATTAATTACATAATTTGTATCAAAATATAATTTTTTTACCTCAAATCGTTAATCCTATAACCATTAGTGCAAAAAAATAGAAAATTCATTAATTTTATATAATATCCAGTTACCGTAATACCATCAACAAAATTAATTAACGGAGTTTCCCTGTTCAGATAATGAGATTAATATGTAGTCCTTGGGATTAATCGAAATTTTAGATACGTCGTCGAATTCTATCGTAACTTTTAAAAATTAATTTTAAGTTTCAATAAGTCGTGTAAACATCCTAATGTTTAATAACATATTTCTTTGAGTTATGGCTTCGGGAATGGCTAATTACAACCCCACCAGCAAAGGCATAAAAGGTAAGTAAGTAGCAGTCCATTAACGTCCCACTGCTGGGCGCAGGCCTTCTCAATCATATGAGAGAGGGCTTTTAGAGCATAGATCCACGCTGCTCTACTGCAGATTGGCAATCATAGTACACAAGTGCACTCTCTATTCCTTCACTCGCATAGTCCGATTCGACCGTAGAGGAATTCGACACACGCGGAGAGAGATGAGGCGTAGGACCGCAGCTTTAATAGAAAACTCAATATCGATTTTGGAATTAACCAGACCCGGGACTCGCACCCAGGATCTCATGTCTGTAGTCGAACGTGCTAAACTCTAGACCAATAAGGAAGTCAGCAAAGGCATTCCCACAAGCAAAGAGCTTGCATTCCGGTACAATGCAATGTAGAAGCCATAGGAGCTAATTTAACATCTCTTACCAGCTTAGCACGCTTCCACTTTAGACTAAATTATCACATACCATTAGATGGTATTACAATCAAGCGCATACATATTAGTAATACATAAATAAAAAAACTGAGAGTGTACTAGTGTAAAGGAAGTGTTGCTTCTTAAGCTTATATGGAATTAAATTCAAATCAGCAAATTCTTTACTCACGTACAGCATTTTTGAATCGTCAAATATTATTTTCTGATACGGCTAGAGATGATATTAGAGAACTACTTCAAATCTAAGGTTCTCAGAAGAACCCAAACAAACTTAGTCTGGTGTCACTTTATTATCACCACCATCACAATTTCGTTATAAAGTTTTCTATTAGGATTAGAGCAACCCAGTCACTACCACACTTTATTTTCGTCTATGAAATTCTTAAAATTATAGTACCAAGTATTCAATGACATCTCTAGAACGCTTCCTTGGAATTGGTTATTGAAATCCATATCATAAGCTAAATGAAGAGTTAAACGAAATTTACAACAATTTTATTTTTATCTCCTTTGTTATATGTGGTGCATTCTCTTTTTTTTCTTGACAGTTTCAATAGTTTATGGATGTACAAAAGGTTTTCAAATATGTGACGCAGTGAACTGTCATTATTTAAAACTGCACTCAATTGTTGCAATTCTTAAATATCATTTTATGTTAAATTAGGAGTTAGTCGGATTTATTCTTAGTAAACTGTTACTGAAATAGTAAAAATGCAACACTTACATACATCGTAACGAATTCACTACAAAAACAGTGCAAGTGAACTCTTAGTCTACAATATTGATCGAGTTCGCAAGCTTACGGTGGTTCTTTTAGAAGTCAATTGTGGCTTAAACAAAAGGGCTGGGATTAGCGATTAGCTGCGACGGCAGAAAACATAAGCTTCTTAAATGTTAATCCTGTCTTAATCCTCGGGGACTCCACGCCAAATTCATTGAACTTTTGTTATTGAAAAAATATGTACTGAAAAGGAAAATACGGTGCCCATTACTAACGATTTTTTTTTTTCAATTTTAGCATAAAACTGAAGCTATTTCCTTTTCACATCGTCGAGCTTATGAAATTTTATTACCGAAGAAATGTTAATCCAAAAGGAAAATACTTTTCCTACTGCTTATATTATCACTAAACTAAACTACTTGAGAGTCACTTTACATCAAGATTAATTTAACCTGACCTTCCGCTTCCGATATAATCATATAACATATACTACCTGCACGTCAAATAGTCAATATCAGAACAGCAGTTTCAGAGATTGGCGAAAACAAACAGAAATACAGTAAAAATAAGGATTTATAGAATGAAAATATATTCAAACCAAATTTTTCTACAGTTTTGTAAAAGGCAAAGCAGAATTAGTTTAATGTCTATTATCTTGTGTCCAAATCATATTTTAAAGGAAAAAAATGACGCTGTGGCATCACAAGATGTCCTCATGTTATTCATTGATTTAAACATTTTCGTTTTCATTTTAACATTAAAAATAAGCACCCAAACTTCATGCATATGTTTTTATAGAAATTCTGCTTAATTTTCTCTTTAAAATTATGTTAAATTAAAACATCCCCTACAAAAAAAAATAAAGGATCAAAACACAAAACAGCTGAGGTTATAAATTACTTCGTAACTGCTGTTACTAAGCGGCTTATTACTCCTAAATGCTATTAACAAACTGTGAAACAAGAAAGATTTACATTAAAAACATAACGATTACGTTTGAGTGTGATTTCACCTGATAATAAGTGATGACATAGTATGCGTATAGTTTAAAGTTAAATAATCAAGTATCTGACTTTTTCACAACAAAGTTGACTTAGCTCCACGACATTTTCGATTAAAAGGTTAATAGCTAATAATAAACTTTGACTTCTTAGAAACCTAAGTTTATTTTCGAGGAATTTAAGCCCATTTTTGCAAATTGAAACGTAACAAATTGCCAAATAAATGGCAATTCACTCCCTCAAAAGCAAAATAAAATCTCTGTTATCGTGTTAGATTTTTCGAGTTATTAATTATGTTAATATAGTATTACCTATAAAATAAGATAAAGGAATAGTTTGTTTGTTCTGGTAAATTTTCTAAACAATTTTTAAAGGAATTTTAAATAAGCACATATATACTATTTAGTCTTGTTCTAATTTAGAATGTTACGATAAAGCTAGCGTATATAACATGAGATACAAAAACACCCTTTTTTATTATTTTCGGAATAACAATTCATTACTATATTAAATAATATTTAAAGAACAACAGCATACTCAAACTTTCTTATTGAAATCTCTTAACAGACAAACATTAATTAAATAAAATTAAAACAAAAAAATAATATATACTAAAGATATAAAAATAAGTAGAAATCTTTGTTTCTACTGCTTGAAAGACTTATCCTGGGTAATCTTTTCAAAAAGCAATAAGAATTTAAAATTTATAACGAATATATCACGTCGTCCTCACTGTACTAAGACCCTAGGCTGAATATTGATCCGATTAATAAAACCGAGACCGAATCAACAAACAAACCCGTTTCTAACTTCTGAGCCTTTACAAACATAGTAAGGGTCACATCAACACACAAAGGCTTTGGTACAATGTAGATATAATAGAAATACGAAAGTCGGTATAACGAGAATAAAGACGTGGCATGTTAAACAATTCATTAAATGAAATTTATTATTAAATGTTAACAAAGAATATCATTGATAAATAACTTAAATATATAGCTTTAAACTTCAATCCAACGCTTTCTACAACTTGTTATACAGAAACCTTTAAAGCTTTAACGTGAACTTTCATAAGATAGCGTAGATGAGCCACATATATAATGTTTAAATATTATTCAATATCTTACTCTTCTTTTTTGTAGAAGGCGCGTCACTTGAGAGTCGCAAAAAACTCCATTTAAAAGATAAAACGGAAATGAAGGAGAAAACGTACGCCATCTTGTCTTATATTACGCACTCACCCAATAGCAACCCATTTATCAATATCTCAAACTATTGACCGTCTTAAAAATTCAATTTTCAATTCAATTTTTTTTTTTTTTTTAATAAACAAGACTTGTAGGTTACCATCTAAATAATTAATTAAAAAGTATGTCTATAAATCATATTTCTAAATACATATAATGTATTCAATTATTTATAAATACAAGATTTACTTTTTATTTTATTTTTATTCATATTTTGGTTATTTAAATTTCTTGTAATTACTTTATTTTATATAACTGAGATTGTACCGTATGTGACTGTACTGGGTACCAGAGAAATAAAGATTATTATTATTATTAGGAAACTGCTTCTGAAAACGAAGACAAACGATAGTACTAATGACACCTGACGATGGGACGGAAAGAAAACGATACTGTTTAAAAAAAATCATACTGAAAAACATTTTATTAGCATTATTTACGCTCCGTCATATTAGTACAGCTAAATGAAACGATAGTTTCATAAAAAAATTCATTACAATACAAATGAAGTGACCAACGAACGCACAGGCGCAGCTCGCCCTGCGCGTACGTATTTCAAAAAATTGTATTAATATCAAAAGTCATCCACCACAAGTTTTAAAAATGTATTGAAACTTAGACGAATGAATAATAATGCATTTATTAACGACGAAATTTCGAATATGTAGCAGCTAATTAACGTCCCATTGTAAAAGCTGGCCTTCTCAGTTATAGGGAAAAGGTTTTGGAACCCAGACCCACCACGTAACTCCATTAGGACGTGATTAGATTACACATAGACATTTTCCAAAGATAGAGAGAAGAAGCTCAATGTTTAATTGTAGAAGTAATTAGTAACATAAAACAGCTTTTGATTAATAATCACAGAATCCTAAATTTCATTGTCATTGGTTGATTCATTATGTATTCAAATTTTTATATAAGTTGGAATCACATAGTTTCTAGAAAGCCAGCGCCATCTATCAGCCATTTGGACGGAGTAAATGAGCCACAGGCCGGCGGCGTTCTCGAGTGACAGTCCGCCAGAGCGGTCGACTATTGAAACTGGGTTGCTAACTATTACTGTTAATATGTTTGTGTAATTTGATATCAGTAACATTAAGTGATTGGACGTTATAATCTGAGGTAATTATTAAAGTGTTTGATTGCACTAATATTACCCACCGACACCCACACTTTGGAGGTTGAATTATGGACAACACTAATGACGATGTCGGCGAGAACCTATGCTTTTGTCCGATGTATATAACTATTCTAGAGTTTGGTCACATGCATACAGCATGTGAACAAACTCATCGTAAACGGTTAGATTATTGCGTGTTCAGATGAATTTAAGAATGGTATAGATTGATAATTTGATCCGATAAACAACGGATTTTACCATACTTCTAAACTATCGAGGACTACGAGGGTGACACCGCTGAAACAGCTAGTTTTTATATAATATTAAGGTGTAGCAACTTTTTTATTTCTGAGTCATAATATTTTACATATGAAAGAATCAAATAATTTAAACATGTTAGACCAAAAAGAACTAAGGCAAAGTAAATTTGTCGCCTGAAGCATAAAAACCCATTCCACGTTTGGCTTTTCTTTAGAAACATCATTATTTCTTAAAAAGGAAACAATTTCAAATTAATGAGAAAGAATATTCTTCGTAATAAAAAAGTAAAGAAATATAAATTGTAATTGCTAGGTACTTCTCACGTAAGTAGAAATGTGTTACAGTATTTTTTTCTACTATTACTTCACACACAATTGATGTATACATAAGTATAAAGGTAAGTAGCGGTCTATTGATGGCCCACCGCTGGGCAAAGCCCTCCTCAATCATAAGAGAGAGGTTAGATTATAGAGCATAGATCCACCACGCTGCCCCACTGCCGATTGACAAGGTTAAAAAACCCCAGAATTTCTCCCAGGATAAACAGCTTTCCTCAGGATGGACTCCTTTATCTATCTACTAATCTACATTCGACAATGTTGATGATTTAAAATACAGTCTCTACTCAAGAATCAATTGCATAGAATAAAATGAACAAGAATTTCAAGTCGCTGTAAAACATTTTATCTTTCCAATAGAAGGCACAATATATCACGCTGCAACTTTGTACGATGCGATGAAATATTCTCTACACCTGGGCAAAGACGAGTTTTCATTTTAATACGAGGAATTCAGAAGTGGTTTTAGGCCAATGTTAAATTTTGAACCCTTTTGAATCGTCAAGCCTGTCAGTTGGTTATAAATATATCAAC
Source organism: Elymnias hypermnestra (assembly GCA_015832385.1). Taxonomy (NCBI): domain Eukaryota; kingdom Metazoa; phylum Arthropoda; class Insecta; order Lepidoptera; family Nymphalidae; genus Elymnias; species Elymnias hypermnestra. The sequence goes on along the minus strand of JACTOM010000006.1, from coordinate 1,886,547 downwards.
CGGTCAAAACGTTGAGGAAAAACTCTTACAAAATTCTGTACTTATTTCATCACAACAATTTTTACATTCAAGACATTTTACATACAAATTGATTGAACCTTAACACATCATAATTATTGTTTATTCAACTAGACTTAATCAACTCTTTTGAATGGTCAAATCTGTCCGTTGGTAACGAATCAACAGCGACTCTACCTTGACAATATCAGCAAGAAACTCAGTAGTAACACTTTTGAAAACCTACATTAATGACTCTGATATACAATTTAATTGAAATTAAACCAAAAGTTTATCTGTTAGTAATAAATATACCACCGGTTCAAAAGGTTTTCAGAATTTCTTCGAGAAAATACCTGCAAGTGTCTCTGTGGTTACCCAGTTTGAGAACAATTTTGACATTAATGACATCTTTAATATAAATTTTTTGAACCTGTATATATGAAACTGGATTCAAATCCAAGCAATTCTCATATAGAAATATTACAAAACTCTGTAATACGTTTGACATATGTGAGTATTTTTTACGTATTGCTTGAATTTATGATAATACAAAAAGTTTTACCCATTAAATAAAGGGGTCGGTTAAAAAGGTAACAAAACCTTTTTAACCGACTTCAGAAAAAGGAGGAGGTTATCAATTCGTCTGTTTTTTTTATGTTTGTTGCCTCATATCTCCCGACTGGGTGGACCGATCTTGAAAGGTGGTGCTCGTCATAGGGTTCCATTTTTTTTTAAAACCATTTCTGATGATGGCATCCATGAGAAAACTGGATAAGTCTTAAATTTGCGTAAGCATGTGCGCGACAAATGGACGAATAATTCAAGATCACGCCAACCAATTTCGATGATTCTTTTTGATGATACTTTGGTAAGGTTCTGATAATGAAATCCATGACAAAGTGACGGAACTCTTCAATTCTTAGGAACTAATCCACGATACTCGGCAGAATCTTCTGTAAGCTATCCAGATATTTGAGTCGCCTACCGTAACTTCGATATGGTCAAGTGCTAGTCGTAGTTAAACATGAAGATGAATGGAACTCCTCAACGGCTTACAGTAAGAGTGTGCTTTTTGGCAAAATCTATAACTGTCTGTAATCAAATGTCAATGACCATACGTTTGTTGCTGCATTGCAATATTTGAAAGGTGAATTATGTGTGAAGCAGTGGTATAAAGGTTTCGGGTTCGATCCCGGGTGTGGCGATATTAATGTAAATTTAACTTTGTAAAGTTGTTTCATTTAAAACGCGTTTTAGGTGTACATATATTGAGACAGATTTGTTAGTTTACTTCTGATTCACTAAAAATTAAAAAATAAATATAAGTTTTAACAAAAAATGAACCGCCTTCAAAACAAACTTGCAAATACAAGGTAGGTGTTCCCCGCGTGTCCACTTGGCAGCTCCCGCATCTCTCCCACCTGCAGCTATATATGTAGGTACCTCGGCTGACACCAACTCCAAATATAACAATATGAAGAACACTATAAAAGAATACGCAATTATTTCTTACTTTTTAGAGCATATTAATGTTTTTATGTGTTTGTTTTTAAGGCGGTTCTTTTTTTGTTAAAATTTATATTTATACTATCCAAACAGGGGTAAATTTACGTTTATCTTATATGTAATAAATTAAGCATTTTAGAGATTGACGTTGTCAATATCTCATTGCTACATGAAAACTCTCTTAATTCACTTGTATATTCATTCAATTCTATTAATGCAAAATACCGTGTAGAGTGTCGGTTAATGAAGTTATATGAAAGTTAATTATATAAAATGTTGTTCTAATGCTTTATATCTTATCACGTCATATTTAAAAACCTAAATCGTGAAGACACCTATGTAAAAACCATTTTAAAATAACCTCTGTGAAATAACGAAACATAAAGATATTTCCATTATATTAAAAACATTTGAACGGATATAAGTGGTAACTTTGTCAGGTGGATACATTGAAACGATCTCAGCATCTGCGCTCTGTGGCAGAATCTAATATCTTCTCCACACCACACCTTATATTACGCCATTTTTAATATGAAAAATCGAGAGTAAAGTGGTGTACGTCGACATTGTGTTCGGATTTTTCAACGTGTAGAAAATATAATATGACGTAATAATACTTTATACATTAATTTTTGGCTACACATTCTGTATATAATTTGAAATCAACTAATAAGAAGTAATCATTCGAATATTGTCAACTCGTCATTATTATTTTCATCACCATTATAGTGTCATTATAATTTATTCTATTAAGATAGAAGGTATTTATTCACTCCCAGGCTTTTTTATCGTCTAAGTAATTCTTGAACTGATAATACGATTTCTCAATTTTATATTTTATTTTTGCTCTCGGAAATGCCTTTACGCACCCCGATGAAAGACTAATTCCATCGGGAGTATGGGACTCACTGATAACAGAATACCCACTAAAACCCCCATCCATGATTAAGATCACTAGAGGTTCCCTAACTGCATTCTACTCTAGTGACCTGGATGGTACCGACTATAAGGATCTACCACTACATAGAGTGAGGCATGAAGTGCATAAATGCGACTTCTGCCACCGAGCCTCCTCCGACGGCGAGGGATAGCTCCAGCCTCTTGCTCCCTTAGCCTCTCATTTGCCTCCTTCAGCGAGATGACGGTCTCGCAAAAGAAGGCAACCGCCCTCCACTCAACTTCACTGGAGAGCATTACCCCAATTATGCTCTGCAGTGAAAGATCTGCTCTAACCAGTGACAACAAGATATGCCGCTGGGGTGCCCACGCTGGACTCTCCGCCAGAGTATGGTGCGCCGTATCTATAGGAGCACCACACTCATGACAGACGGGCGTTTACTCACGGCCAACGATCTGGTGAAAGTTCTTGCTGAAGCAACCATGACCGGCAAGCACCTGCACCAGACGGTAGCTCAATGAATTGCCATTATTTTATCACAATAAAACCTTATATCTTATATTCATTTCAATTATTTCTTAAAAAATTACAAGTGCGTGCATATAAAGTACCCATGTCAGAATTGAAACTTCTTTGGCAAACTAATTTTTATATTTTGTTTATATTTATACTTTAGATTTCTGAGACTTAGAGGGAAGGAAAAAGATATGATATGTTCGGAATTTTATTGTCATTTTTATATTAAAGTGTCCAAAAGTAATACAAATAAGTTATTGGAATCTCAAATGACGAATTGTAAATTATTCCTCAAAACATTAAAAGTGCGTGCACATAAAGTATCCATGTCAGAAGTGAAACTTCTTTGGCAAACTAATTTTTATATGATGTTTATTTTTATACTTTAGATTTCCGAGACTATGGGAAGGGAGGAAAAAAGATATGATATGTTCGGAATTTTATTGTCATTTTTATACTAAAAGTGTCGAAAAGTAATACAAATAAGTTATTGGAATCTCAAATGACGAAACCATAATATAAAAATGAATGGCGAATTGTTGGTAAGCGCACATAACTCAACAACGCCTGGGTCAAGATTGACAATTCTTTTTTTTAAATGTTCGTTGAAGTCCAAGGATGGTTTTTACGGAGTAATTTGGGGAATACTCTAAAACAGCCCTTTTCTGTTTTCCATACAAACGTTTTCTAACTAAAATGTAGAGTCAATTTGACCTTTATTCCTATTTAATAAAGTTCATAATAAATTACAAGTACCCTCAGTTGTGTAAGCAATGTAGGAGTGCTCCTAAAGCCCAAGAGTTAATTTGCACATTATTACCGCTGTACAAAGTTCAAAATCAATTGAATAGTCACAATCCGACCAAATTAAATGGTCACAAAAATGTAAGAGCTATCGATATTTAGTACTGCTGTAATTTCATTTCGAAAATCATTCGTTTAACTGATATCTCCCACATTCCAAATCTTTTTAACAGAATGAAGTCTGTCGGGTCTACAAGTTGTAAATAAAAATGCCACGTGTTTTTGTCAATATTAGAAATTATTAATTAAATTTAATTTATGAATTTAAAACTTGTAAAAGAAAGTATATTAAATCATTAAATAACGAGTGACAAATTAAAATGCCACACGTTATTTATAAATATTAAAATTACCTAATTTTCAAATGAATTAGCATAAAAAACGCGGCACATCTTCGTGACGCTAATCATGCGTTTCATTCGTAAAAATGTCATCCATATGCGCCTAAAGAAGTTTCACTTCAAAAGTACCATTTCTTTTATTACGGCAGAGCTGATTTAAAGAAAATGTATCATTCTACCTCTAATTTACGGGCTCATGACTCTTATCGAGACATACATAAGGAAAGTAGGAGATAACGATTTTTATTTCTGTATATAACCAACATTGTCTTATATGTTCGTAAATATATTCACTTATATAATATGGAAAGTGAATTATATAATACAAGAACGAATAACAATGTTGTGGAACTGTTTCCTATATATGTTTTGTTATAGATACATGTCTATAATAAAATACAACAATAAACTTTATTAACCATTAGTTCAAGCAATATGTAAAGAGTTAATATTCCACGTAGAGTTTTTTTACAGTTGAGGAATATCTTAACGACAGAAACGTTTAGAAATAATCGTTAATTCTTTAACGATGCAAAAGAGATTTTTAAGCCTAGTTGAACAAAGAATATATAAATTTCGATTTTAAATATTCATAGAGACGATATATAAATATCTTGTACGATTTTTGTTAAAGTTAAAAATGATTGCTGTTTTTTCTTAACAGACGTTTAGTTTATTACAGTAAATACAAATTTCCTTGCAAAAACAAAAGTAAATTAGACGTAGCCGTGTCTAATGGCAGCCATTATGCAGATGAGGTCAGAGGTATCACGGCGACGACTATTTCGTAATTTCATAACATTACGATGGAAAAGTTTCTAGACAGGATTAATTTCAATTAAAATTAATGAGTGTAACCATTTCTAATTATGACATATTACTTTGCTAGCTAAATAGATAACAAATATGTTGTATCCCAAAAGTATTTCAAAGGAAAAAAGCCTAGAAAATCGTAGTATCAAGTATTAAGTTACATTATAAAGAACAGTTTTTAACAAACGATTCTTACATCAAAATCTCTTTACACGTTTTAAAACACATTTTTAAACTATTGCACTTCAATAGTTATGTGTTTTGAGTTATTGATATGTGCTGTACTTCGTTTAATATTATTTAAATCAAATATTAAGTACCCTAAGTACAAGCCTGTTATTAATGTTTATGTTATATATTTCTCGTCCTTTTTCTTTCCTTATGTATCTATATAACTTCACGCATAATTATTGTTGGCTTACCTAACAATGTGAATAAAATTTGGTTGACTTTATAGAAGAGATAAAAGTAGAGTAAATTTTATTTCAATCCATTCTGTACTTAACTGATTAACGTATATTATGAAAATCATAACGCAAGATTATCTTCAAATTTATACCTAAAACATAAAGATATTAACACAAAGAGTGAGTGATTGACTAACTAGAGAACTATTTATTATTTTCATTAAAAAGAGGTATAATATTAGTAAACGATTTAATAATATTTGTACATTTTAAATAACGTAAGGATTTTCATAATTATCATATTATTATTTCATATTATCTTTGAAATATTATTTTTCAAATTAGTATCATCAACTGATAATATACTTCTGAATAAACCGGGAAATAAATTTCTTCTACATCGCTTAAATATGTCGTAAGATTATCTATTCGATGGAAGAAACCATCCTCTGGAAAATTAAGAGACATTTTAAACGGAAGTAAAACTTTTGCCCTAACTTCGCACAATTACTTTATACTTTACGACATCTGGAACGTCTTTTCATGCTCTTCTAAGCTCCTAATGGCCTACGGGTTAAATCTTGAATATCTATTTATGCGTCCTGCGCTCGAATTCTAAGATATCTTCTTAACGGACGTAAACCTTATTGCTTCAACATCCAAGGATCGAGCTAATTATAATAGTGTTGAGGGTTTTTCTAATAATGTTATTTATAGTGTAAAAATGATTTATTACTACTAACTAAACCTATGCCTGCTAACTAATCCTATAAACTAACAAAGCAACTAAAAGTACTAAACCAACTAGAGCTCAGGTTAGACGACAGGAGAATTTTTTGTTCTATTTCAATAAACCTTCGATTGGGTGCCTATTGTTAGGAATTTTATCAAATCCAAGCCGCCATCACTGCAATATTAATAGTGATGGTGTCGTTACTCAAAAAAAGCGTTGCGGTTTGCTGTGACAATAAAACAAACATTATTGTATTTGTTATTATCACAAGCGACATGAAGTATACATATCAAAGAAGCAACTTGCCCCTTTCTTGCACCACACTTTAAATTACATATATGAAATCAAAATATATGACAAATCAATAAATATATAAAGTAAATTACTTTAACAATCTTAAATTCGGTCCTAATTGTCCCAATACACTCGGTTGTTAATTTACTCCTCTTTTATTTTTATCTACCTTCAATTTTGAATAGCGACGCATATTTTATATTTTTCCTGCGATATGCTAGTCTGACATGAAGAGAAAGCACCAATTCCTTGCAATACTATAATATTCTTAATAATAGGTTGCAATTTTTATTAAATCTTAAAGTAGGAAGATTACTACAATCTCATGTTGTACCTCTATTTTCATTTTATCGTCGTATCATTTACGCTAGCGTCATCTTATAGATCATAGATGAATGTTATTTTCTAATTCGTCTATTGCTTTGATTGTGGATAAAAAACTACTATATACTGCAAAAATCATATGCTACTCTATGAAGAGGCAACCGTCGAAAAATTGGATATTTACTTTCGCAGTCGAAAGAATGTACGTGTAGAAAATAAGGCGTTTTTCTAGAAAGAATTATTGTTATTTCCTCCAACACATTCGATGACAGCGTTATTTATAACTCTCCAAAGTGCTGCCCGTGTGCGTTTGAAAGAGAGAAAAAAACAAGGAAAATAATGGTCTAGATATTTAACTGCCTCGACGGTGTAATGGAAACTCTGGGTTGGGTACAAGGGGATCGGAGTTTGTTTTGCGATGGGTAAATTTTAGACAATTGTATTTGTAATATTAGCAAGGCCCCGCAGTTTCACCTCTATATACCGACCTTGTGGCAGTGGAAAGTTTACTAAGCCGAACTATAGATGTATTTATGACAGTTCACTGCGTATACATATTAGAAAACTTGTTGTACGTACATAAATACGTATATGATATACATTGGCTCTTTTAATGAAAAGAGTGAATGTATATCATATTACTTACGAAACAAAAACAAACATGTTATAAATTTTTAGTAGACTACATAAAATTAACAACTCATTTCAGGGTAACTGTATACGTTTCTATAATAAACTCCCAGAAGACGTTTTAAAAGTGTCAACCCCCCTTGCGGCTGGGTTTCGTAAAATCCGTTCTCTGCTGACCTCTACTCGGTAAAAGGAATAATCCTACCAAATTTCAAGTCTCTTCGCCTTATGGTTCCAGAGTGGTGTGTCAATAGATATCTCTTATATATATATATAAGTTCAGTTCTTTACGTTATATTATTCTTACGTACATTACTTCTCGCAATAATTCAACGTGTCAATTCAATCCATTAGATAGGTCCGTTTTATCGGACCTAATCGTATAATAAATCTGTATGCAATTTCTGTATAAATTTAATCTTTTACAAGGATTATGCAAGTTAATATATTGTTTTTTACCCTTACTTTTATAATTGCTTGAATTGAGCACCGAAAAACGGATATGAGTACTCATTCTAAGTAGAATAAATTGTCAAAGTGACTACGATTCGCAGAATTACATATTCCTGCTATATAATTTTCATTTTGTAACAAGAATATCATATATATGTATTTCCACTTTATATTTAGCTTACATATACATTGCAGCAAGTTTTATCTAAAAACCGAAGCTTTTTGTGTGATCAAAACCCTCATTCAACAAGTACGTTCGTTGTGCGACCAAACGAAAAGCTGTCCTTTCACAAAGGTTTTATGCAGCTTGAATGAAGTGCTCCATTTGAACTTTTGCTTTACATATTATGTACAGTACGGGAATAAAACTGTAACAGACAATGAGAATATTATAGAAATATAAGGCAGTACACTGATGTTGAAACTGCTAAAATGAGGTATTTCGCTTATTTTCATAGCATTATGTCCTACGAAATACTGTTCTGGAGTATGGCGGCGGACATTGAAAGCATCTTTATATTACAAAAAAGAGCAATTCGTGCAATATATCAATTAGGATCTCGCGTATCTATAAAAAAATGCAAAGAAATATCAATTCTCACAGTACCGTCGCTATATATAATTAATAACATTTTATATATCCGTAATAATATTCATTTATGCAGCAAATAAAGCGAACCACACAATTTTAACACAAGAAATAGAATCAAGCTTGTAATGCCATATTTTAGAATGAAGAATGTTCAGAAATCATTTGTCGGGTTGAGCATACGCATTTTTAATAACATACCCGAACCTGAAGTGGCAATGGGCGGGGCACATAGTCCGACGAACCGATGGACGTTGGGGTCGGAAAGTGCTGGAATGGCGACCCCGCACTGGACGACGCAGTGTAGGAAGACCCCCCACAAGGTGGACCGACGATATAAGGAGGATCGCCGGTAGCCGCTGGAGCCAGGCGGCACAAGATCGGGTCTTGTGGGCATCTTTTCGTGAGACCTATGCCCAGCAGTGGACGTCCATCGGTTGAAGCGACGACGACGACCCGAATTACAACTGAGTTTGCCTCGACATAGGTTTAAGAATTACGTTACAAACATCTTATTAGAAAAAGCATATTGTAATATTGAAGATTATTTAAGTGACAAGACGTTTGGACTTGATTCCCGTTGCACATGAAAGCTAAAACATTGTAACGTACAAAATTATCGTTAAAAGAGTAACCGTTGAGTTTCTTGCCGGTTTCTCCGCGGAATCAACTTTCCTTACTGACGATTCAAAGGTGCTTTTTTAGCCTACTTGGAAAAAAGAATATTTTGATTTTGTATAATACTATTTAACGAGTCTATAACCTGTTTTATGACGTTTACATTAAAAATATATTATAAGGTAAATAGAGAGAACAAACATTAAGAAAGTTTTTTTTTATTTCATCACAGACGGTATTACTCAAACTAATAAAAAAAGGTCTACCATCTCAATGTGATGGCAATTCAAGACTACGTGACCAACAATAAGATATACGGTCAGAAAATAAGCTTGTAATAATATAACAATTTTTTACAAATTTTCTTTAATTGACAGCATTTATTATCTATAAGATGCACATAAATATTAACTCCTTTATATAAATCTAAAAAGACATATTTACGCATATGTTAAAAAAATGTTTAAAGATGTACAAAATACAGTTATTATACGTCTATAAGTGTGGATATAAGCACATAAATAAAATTGTGAAAAACACTGAAATTATAATTCATACGGCACTTTTAAAATACATATTTGTCCCTTCAACTTCAAGTTAAGAACGCTTTTGGGTCGATCTGGGCAAAACCGATTTTAAGAGACTTCCTCTAGCATATAACTTATGTTACAGGTTCTATATTATGCCTTATAACACCTTCTAGAGAACATAAGCTTCTTCTTATCCGAAATTTCGGGATATTCTAAACGTATTATAAAAGACCCCGTGACTCTTTTTTAGGAAACCGGTATTCTGAATCTTTAGTCAGTGTCATCATCATCATCTCAACCGATGGACGTCCACTGCTAGACATAGATCTCCTCCAATAAATTCCATAATACATGATCTTGTGCGTTTTGTAACCATCGGGTTGCGGCAATCCTCCTTTGCAGGTCATCTGTCCACTTGGTGAGGGGGGTCTACTAACGTAGCGTTACTAGACCCCCCACCAAGTACCCCCACCGCTTACCGGTACATGGTCGCCATTCCAGTACTCCAGAAGGGATACTTCGAGCATAGCTCGTTCCATCGCCCGCTGTGTGACCCCCAGCTTTCTGATAAGGCGCATAGTCATTGGCCATGTCTCAGAATTGTCAGTCGTCGCTAACAACTCGCACTGTTCTTTTGTATTTACATACTTTTGTATTTAGACACTTAGGAATGTATGACAAAAAGATTTGACGTAATTTTCCAAACGCTGCCTATCCGAGTTGGATTCGGCGGTTAACCTCTTTCTCGAAATTTAATCTACCCAACTGCACTGAGTGCCCTAGGAAGATGTTCCTACTCTTTCGAGTGCACAGTTTTCATCTATTACTGGGTAGTACAGCACATGAGAGTTTGACATGATCTTCGACTTAATCATGTTCACTTTGAGGCCCACCTGCCTGGTAGGGCAGTCAGTGTACATATATATATATATATATATATTTTGTACACAAAAAGAAGTCTGATTGTCACATGTTTAATACAAGGAGAAAAGAAAAACTACAATCAGACTTCTTAAGATTAGCTTAGCCCAGAAAATCATTTATTGGCGATGGGATTTACTTTTATAATAAAAACCCAATAACGGGACTCCAAGATCCAAAATTTTGCAAGTTTAAAAAATCCTAATTCAGAAGACCTATCATAGTATAAATGACAAACGGGTCTGGACTTAGTTGGTGTATGGTACATTATATTGTAAACGTTTTAATGATAATTGTAATGATTTTTTTGTTTTTATATATCTATAGAAGTAATTTATAATAATAATTGTGTAATAAATATGACACCCCTAGCGATGTCATTCAATATTTTAAAAATATATATTCAACTCTAGAGTCATGTAACTATAACATTATAAAATTAATTAATTTACTTATAGGGCAGCACTTACATTAGCAATTCAATCTAAATCACCCTTCACATGATTTACCATAGTTCAGAGTACCTTCGTAATTTATAAACCTACGCACCGAATATAGCGGTCATTATTATTAGCTCCTGGAGGGCAGAAGCAAACCTCAATTTGGATAATGGCTTGGGCCGACTAATGTCTGAATACGTCTTTAATGATTTATGAATGGGATACGACGCTGGCGTAGTGAAATCTTTTAGGGTAAACCTATATACATAGATGGCTTCCTGATTAGATATATCGCTTTGCTTTAATAATCACACAATCTTAAAAGTTAAGGACAAAACAAAACCTATAAAAGTCGGTATTTTCTTGTGTTAAAAACTCAGGTTAAAATCGGAAAATAATAACGTAATGGCACCAAAAATTTCGTTATGTTATTGGTTAATTTAAATATTGCAAACATACATACATACATAGCATCACACCTCATTCCCATAGGGGTAGGCAGAGACAACATCCTTCCACTTGCCACGATCCTTGCATATCTCCTTCGCTTCTTTCATTTTCATTAAACCTCTCATACATAATTGCAAAAACAATGACTAATCCATTAAATTTATTTACGCATGACATAGTAAACCAAATTCAGAATTAAAATTGAAAGTGCGTGCGTACAAAGTACATATGTCAGAAGTGAAACTTCTTTGGCAAACTAATTTTTAAATCTTGTATATTTTTATACAAATCTAAAATTTTAGATTACCGAGACTTAAAAGGAAAATATATCAGGAATTTAATTGTCATTAAAATATTAAGTGATGAACATTAATACAAATAATTTATTGAAGTCTCAAATAATGAATTGTAAATAAAAATGCCACGTGGTTTTGTCAATATTAAAACTTTGTTTTTGTTTTTGAATTTAAAATTTAGAATATATGAAATATTTTTATTTTATATATTATCAAATGGCGAGTGGCAAATTAAAATGCCACATTGTATTGTACATATTTGTAAATATTAAAACCTTCAAACGAATTAGCATAAAAAACGCTGCACATCTTCGTGATGCTAATCCATAAAAATTTTACCCTCATTTACGAAAAGAATTTTCACTTCAAAAGTTAAGGACTGTACACCTCAGAATGTTTTCTTGTATAATAAAATCTCATATTAAAATCGGAAAAGATTATGCAGTGCCATAAAGAAATGCCATGCCATTTGTTGGTTAAAATTTTAGAAAATACTATTACTAATTAATAAAATTTAGTTACTGATTCAAAACGCAGTGTTAATGGCATCCAATATTAGTATTTGAGTGGATGAATAAAAAGTATTTTATTTAAGACATGTATACGATTTAATATATACTTATCGAATGTAAGTAAATTTAAAGAATGTATTATATATCGCTGACAAAGTAGTTCAGAATGTTAATATTATTAAAAAAAATTGTTACTCGTAAGTGCAAAATTTAAAAATAAATTTAAACTATTTTGCAAGTATGTACATTATTAAATTTTCTAACGTTTCTTCAATAAAATTAGCTTTTTAGAATTGTTACTATTCTTCAAAAATAGCGATATGCTTCTAAATTTGCGAGCTCGTCAAAAAAAGCTTTGCAAAAATTTATTTCCATTCGTTGTTTTCATATGTTTCAACAAACGAAATGGTAAAAAACAACCTTGGCTTAACAAAAACAGCTCTAGGTTTAAAAAAAAATGTTTTTATGCACTTTCCATTGCTATATTAACATCTGTTTCCAGCGGTGACGAATGCATAAAAACATAGGTCTCCCGTCAGTTTTCAGTCATATATATACAAGTACAAAGCTTTATAGTCTTAATGTCGTTTAAATAAGTAAATTATTACGTCAACACTTCTACGATAACTTTAAAAGAAATTCAATAAATTAATGAACACAAATGTTCAATTCCTAGGAAACCACATTCAAACCTTACAATGGTCATAAATTCTGTACATAAATTTCGAGCATAACTTTCGTACTACAATTTTGATACACTTATACTTATAAGTACACATAGAATTATTATTATATAATATATAATTTTTTAAAAGCGGGTTTTGGCATATAATTTGTTAAGGTTGTAAATAAATTATATGAAATATATCGATAATTGTTGGAGGTGTCGAAAACACTGCCTAATCTCTGTAACAAAACAATTGAGGACTACTCACTATACCCATTCTAACTTCTAAAATCACATATTGTTGTTAAAACTGTTTATATGTAAGTCGAGCGAAATTAAGCGAAAGTTATCAGTAAAATTATTATTTGTTATTGTTGAAGTGAAACTTCTTTAGGCGCATGAGAGTAATTTTACGGATGAAACGCGTGATTAGTGTCACGAAGCTGTGCAGCGTTTTTTATGCTAATTCGTTCGATTAGGTAGTTTTAAGAGTTGGTTGGCGATGTGATCCACCCCCGTGCCTCGGAGAGCACGTTAAGCCGTCGGTCCTGCGCCTGATCTCTCACTGGTCGTGTCGAATCCCGTCACATCAGACTATGAGAGTGAAGGAATAGACCGTGCACTTGTGTACTATGCCTGCCAATCCGCAGTGGAGCAGCGTGGTGGGATGCTCTAAATCCCTTGCTCCTCGGAGTGAGGAGGCCTGTGCCCAGCAGTGGGACGTTAAAGGGCTGCTACTTACTTACCTTACTTTTTACTTGTCATTTAATAATTTAATACATTATTTTTCACAAAATATAAAATAATTATCTTTTCTACATTTTAAATTCAAAAATAAAATTTCATTAATAATACCTTATATTGACAAGAAACATGTGGCATTTTTATTTACAATTCGTTATTTGAGATTTCAATAAATTTGTTTAATATTTTAATGACAATGAAATTCTTATCATATCTTCCTTTTTCCACTACCTTGAAGACTCGGAAATCTAAAGTAATAGATTTGTATAAATATAAACAAGACTTAAAAGTTAGTTTGCCAAAGAAGTTTCACTTCTGACATGAGTACTTTTTACGGACGCACTTTTGTTTTTTTTATAAGCCTTGTTTAATAATTAACGTTACTATACTTCTACTTCTATTAGTATAATCGTTACATTACATTTTACGTTACATACAACTATTTGGGAAAATTTCTTTGACAAATTTGTACTCAATCTATCATTGCGTTTCGGCATTATTATGAAATATGAAACAGACTTCTTAGTAATTGAAAAGTGAACTCAAATACATTCGACCTAACTTAACAAAGGTATTGATAATAATTGTTTTATAAAATACACTGAAATATTTCAAGTAGAGTAAATATTATATTATATTAAATTATTTACAAAAATTTTCTCGAGCAGATTTTTATTCGATCTATCCCTATTTCCATAATAAAAAACAGACCTTATAGTAAATGTAAAGTGAAGTTCAAGTACTGGAATATATTCGACCTAAGCTAACAAAGGTCTGTAATACTTTATTCCGCCGGCCACTTGGCTGGAGCATGCTTCATCTATCCGAAGGCTTAACTACTCTCGACATAATCTATTAACATAGATTATCACTGGAAGTGGTGCCGTGGTATATTTTCCATTATATAAAATGGTGTTTACTTTTAGTATGAAATAATGTTACGAAAATAATCCTTTCAAAACTTTAATCTACTTCAAAACACGTCAAGCGAGTGCATAAAATATTTTTTATAAATATAAAGTTTATATCTTATAAATTTAAGCTAATGATAAGGAAGTCTAAATGTAATACGAAAAACAAATCTAAAATAATTTTTCTATTGTAGTATCCACAGATAATAAGGAAAGAAAGAGACATCTAGCGTTGTCACTCAATCTGAAGATGAAGACGAAGAAGCATTTATATATATCAAGTTTTACTTTTTCGATACACATATAATTACACTACAACACGCATCCGCTCACACATTTATGTACACACAGATACACACCTACACACGCGCGCACTCATGCACGCACGCACGAACACTCACCAACACACACGCTCGTACAATTTTTCCTGTTTATTTCTTCACATTTTGTGAAGAAATATTCTGATAACGAAAAGCGAAGTATTCTGCCTAAGGGGTGACATCCATCCTTAAACGAAGGTTGGACCTTTTATATAGGTGTGTTAACACAATGTTGATGGTGAAATCTTAATTTTTATTATATGCCACGGTTACTATAATATTTACCAAACTGGCAAGTATTCCAAAATTGACAACAGGTAAATACACCGGTGCAAGTTTGAAGTATTTCCAATTCTAAAAGTTCATAGTCAGAATAACTTGCTATCTTTCTCTTATTTTACCTTAAACGTATTTCACAGTTACGGTATCTATTCGTTCTTATAATATGATATTATTAATTAATAAAAATACAAACTCTTTTACTGAAATTTCATAAGGTTTCTCCGAATTCCTCTTATCGGATACAATATGTCATATCACTTACAATATGTATTGATTTTTACGATAACATGCATAATAATATAAAAAGGCTTTATCGAAAATTTGACACTACATCTCCATTCTTCTCAATAACAATATGCATACACATGATACATTGTTACAAACTTCAAATTTATTCAATTATTTTGCTCAAACTAACAAAGCGGTTCGCTGCGGAGACTACTTCACTCAAGTACTCTTCATCCAGTCGAATGTTGAACTACCCTCAGAGCAATACATTATCGTAGAGTATAGGAAATATTGCTAACAAATATGGTATATTTTGTTAATTCTACAGTCAAATGTGTTTAGAAATTTCGCCTTTAAATAACCTTTATTACGGAAAAGCGAAACTCTGTCGCCATGATTTCAGGTCTGATGAATGTGATTTGGTGATTTTGGTGATTTCAGGTCTTTGGTGAAGGTGATGTTTTAAGGTCTTCAACGCACTGGATATTCCTGTACTAATAGAGTTTGATCACTTTGATCATTGAGATAAAATATATTAAAAGTTAAGTTTAACAAAATAATATAGCCCCAGCTATATTTTAAATGCCCTTGGACTTCCAAATATTCCAAGTTTTGTAGAGAATAAACTTAGCAATGCTTTAAGTGCTCATAAATTAGAAATTATACGATGACGAAGCCCAATCAAAGTTTCAATTATATCTTGCTCATATTGTTATATCTTTTTCGTTGGTCTAATTTTAATGGTCAAGGACTGTCTCGCGTGTCTAAAGGTAAAGTTGTTTGATTACCTCTTGTGAGGTTTTGTATTCGAATCCGAGAATTTGGCTAAAGTCATCCCATCGGAAAATGAGGATGATGGAACATGAAATGGCTTTTTGGCTAAATTGAGATACAGGTTAATATTGTTAGTGTTATGCAATTCCAAGAAATATTTTTATTTATTTCTATAGCGTGCTATAACAAAATGACTCCAATAAACTAAAGCCAGATTATTCGTTTGCCATTTCAAAATGGGGTTTAAGAAACGTTAAATGAGGCTACAATAGTTAAATACGTATTTAAGTTCTGTACAAATTAGTTTTACAGAAGACTTTGTTGCACGACCGTAACTTATTCACTATGGACTTCATGAAAAGAGTAAGTAAAAGATGTTAAATATTTTCAGTACTATAGTAAAGCGTAGTAATACACATCTTATTTGGTCGCACAAGTTTTAGTTGTTCTGTTCCTCTTAATATTTTTTTTTTTATAAATTCGTGACAAAGTAAGAAAAATTAAAACTGGCAACCAAATTAAGTTAATTAAGTCTTGTTTAAATTTATACAAATGTAAAGCTTTAGATTTAAATAAATTATTTGTAAATAAAATTGTCACGTGGTTTTTTTTTAGTCCATATTAGAAATTATCAATTAAGTTTTATTTTCTTTATTTAAAATTTAGAAAATAAAACTATTAAATTAGTTTTATTTTATATTTTATGAAATATAGTGTATAAAATGACGAGAGGCAAATTAAAATGCTACATGTTATTTGTAAATATTAAAACTACCTAACCTTCAAACGAAATAACATAAAAAACGCTGCACATCTTCGAGACGCTAATCACACGTTTCATCAGTAAAATTTTACCCTCAAGCGTCAAAAAAACTTCAAAAGTATATCTTGTCTTTCTTTGCTTTACCAATTCCGTAAAATCACTAATTTAAAAAATATTTTTAGTATAAACTTAACGTAGTCATTGGCCTTCAGACTTAAATATAGAATCAAATATACAATGCAATAAAGTATTTTGGATTTTAAAAAGGGTAATTGTAGATACACAAAATGTTGGACAGAAAGCAACTTTTTTAATATTGTTGAATGCTTATAAAATGGCATAGTAAAATCCTACTCTTGTATGGTGCGAGTGGGGAAACAATTGTTAACTAAACGTTAAAATCGAGCGCAGACTGCAATCAAACGGTTTGTACCAATCACGTAGTGCTTTCCAGCGTTAAATTGTTATATACTGCAAATAGAAATCACTGAAGCGGAAGGGAAAAGCTTTTAAGGAAAATAAATAAAATACCACCGAATTTATATCGGTACTGGTTTATTTTTTATTCATTACACAATAAATTTACAGGTTTTTAAACCGTAGTAAGTAAAATACCAGTTTGTGTAAGCCCAGTCTGAATTGAATCAGCGCGGTGCCGCATTTTCATTTTAGAAATCATAAATTCGAGATATACCACATTTCAACAAAAAACAGCTACGTCTAGTAAGATTCGAGATAAAAATAAGTTATTTATGTCTTTTTAAACGCAAAGCACTAACATACAGATCATTTTTGCGTACATGTAAAATGAAGTCGCTTTTGTCATCTGTATGCTTATATAAGCCTTTATTAACTGACCAAGATACGTACCCATGTATATATATATATAAACTACTACAAAAACTTTATTGCGCTTTCGTAGATTTAGAAAAGGCCTACGATCGAGTGGTGAGGAATGAGCTGTGGTCAACGTTATCTACGTATGGGGTGAGCCGTTGTCTGATTCAAGAATTGAAGTCTCTCTATGAGGTTTCTAGTGCTTGTGTCAGAATAAACGGAGCGGACACGGAGTGGTTTCCTGTCGAAAGAGGTGTTCGACAGGGATGTGTTGCGTCACCGTGGCTGTTTAACTCATGTTCTTGGATGTTTGACAGATTTAAAAGAAAGATTGAATTACTCATTAAATGTTTATTCTACGCTGATGATCAAGTAATACTTGCGTCATCCGCTAATGAGCTACAGGAGATGCTAAATATTATGAATGAAGCTTTGAAAGAAAGAATGTACACAAAACGAAAGTTATGCTTTTTGAACGAGATGAATCTATGATGAATGGCAATATTTTGATAGATGGGGAACAAGTGGAAGAGGTGAAAGAATTTGTATACTTGGGATCTAAATTTACAAAAGATGGAACATGTGAAAGTGATATCGAAAGGAGAGTGAATGCAGGAAATATGGTAAATGGTGCTCTGCACGCCTTTAGACTGGCTGTGCATGCTGGAGTGTTGGTGCCAACACTTATATATGGTAGTGAAAGTTGGGTATGGCAGAACAATCACAAAAGTAAAATAACCTATTAAATCTATAAATCTCTACCGCATGGTAGAGATGAGAGCGTTGAAAAACATGAGTGGATTAAAACTGAGTGACAGTCAATAGTAACAGTCCCGCGCGTCTCTCCAGTTCTCGGGTGACGGTCCGCCAGAGCGGTCGACTATTGAAAGTTGCGTTCCTCGTTGTTATTGTAAATGCGTTTGTTTAAATCGTTATCGAGAACATTAAGTGATTGACCATTATAATCTGAGTTAATTAATAAAGTGTTTGAATGCACCAACATTACCCAGCAACGCCCACAGTATGGAAATCAAATTATGGATGCCACTAATGACCATGTCGGCGGAGAACCCTACGTCCTTTTGCTTTATGCTTCTCCTTCTCTCATATTCTCCGACATATATTATATAAAACACCCTTTTACAAATGGCATATTATAATGTTGAACATTATTTAAGCGATAGAAATGTTTGGACTTGATTCCAGTTGCTCAAAGAAGCAAAATATTACTCATTGTAATATACACAACTATGTCTAAAAGAGTAACTGTTGAGTTTCTCGCTGGTTTCTTGTCCGGAATCAACTTTCCGAACCGGTGGTAGATTTGTTACGAACTTACAGACTACTGACTATTCAAAATTGCTTTTTGAGCCTACTTCAATAAAAAATATTTTGATTTGATTTGATATAGGACAAGTACAACCTAATATTCAATATAGAGGTATCCAGAGTTAAATAATTAAATGTTTAAACATGTAAGTGAAGTATTAATTTTACTTTCTTTTTAATTATTATAAATTTTCATTATTTGGCACGTATTATATTACATTTTGAATAAATTATGATGAATGAATAAAAATTCTTACGAGTAACAATATAAAGTATGTGCAGTTTATAATATGGGGACTGGTACTTGAACTAGGTTAAATCTGTATTTCAGGTCATCAGGCTTTTTCCTGATCTGTAATATTTAGTATTATTGTTGTAGTTATACATCATAAATATAGGAGAAAGAATAATTAAAGTTTTATTATCATGAAAAATTAGCAGCGTAGTAATGTTCTTTTTATTGAAAAAAACTATAAAATTTCCATCGTTTTAGGCTCTTATTTATATTGGTTTACATATTCACTTGTTATTTTTATTAATATTAATGTGTGTTTGTATGTGTGTGTCGGTACGTTTTTTGTGTAATGTATTTTAATGTTTTATTATAGATTTTGTATGTTTTTATTGAAATATTCTTAATACGTTTTCTGTTGTATCGTAATCCGTGGTTTTAAGCCAATTTCTGAACTTTATTTTCCACTCATGCTTTTTTAAATTGCATTCATTTAAAATTTTAAAACAGAAAACGTGGGAATTTATTTGTGAAAGTTCGCTTAAATTTGTGAATATCAAAAACTCGGTAGGTTAGTCTTTTTCCAGTATTACTTTTTACATTACCACATTGTGCATGATATTTTATTATTATTTTGTATATAAATATTTGCCTAACTTTTAGAACCTCGCCATCATGTCATACATGAATAATTTACAGCCGTTTAAATGAATTACTTATAAATAGTCAGTAAATATATAGCTTTTAAAATAGAGAGGAATTCTTTTGTATGTGTTTATGATACTGCATTGCTTTTTAATGGCTAGACTGATTTTGATTAAATGAATTTGTGAGTTTTCAAATGTATATTGATTGATATTTCGATTCTGATTTCCTTATATTTCTACAGGATAAGAAACTATGCGAGTGACATCGCCACTACACAAATTATATACTTGCGTCACATTTATTAAATGTATTATCTTTATCTCTGCTGACAAGTTACTGTGACTGTAATATTGCCTGTTTGTAACTGATAATACAGTCTAAAATGGTGACACGCTAACCTAGTAAAAGGTAATTGACCTCTTATGCCTTTTACACAGCACGGAATGCAATTTTGAAGTGAAACTTCTTTAGGCGCATGAGGGTAAAATTTTTCCGGATGAAACGCCTGATTAGCGTCAGGATGTGGCATTATAATTTGTCACGCGTCATTTAATAATTTAATATACTATTTTTCATGAAATACAAAATAAAAATATTTCATAAATTCTCTTTTCTAAAATTAAATTTAAAAAAATTTAATTAATAATTTATAATATTGACAAAAAACACGCTAAATATTTATTTACAACTAGCAGACCCGACAGACTTCGTTCTGTCAAAAAGATTTGGAATGTGAAAGATTTCAGTTTTACGAATGATTTTCGAAATAAAATTGCAGCAGTACTAAATATCTATAGCTCTTACATTTTGTGACTATTCAATTTGGTCGGTTTGTGACTATTCAATTGATTTTGAACTTTGTGCAGCGGTAATAAATAAGTCAAGTGCATTTTGACTGTTTGACGTTAGGAACCTACATTGCTTAGAGAACAGTGGGTACTTGTAATTTATTATTAACTTTATTTAATAGCAATAAAGGTCAAATTGACTCTTCAATAAATTATTTGTATTGATTTTCGACACTTAATATTTTAATGACAATTAAATTCATTAAATTCCTAACATATCTTCCTTTCGCTCTCCACCTAAGTCGCGAAAATGTAAAGTTTTTGAATTGTATAAATATAAACAAGACTTAAAAACTAGTTTGCCAAAGAAGTGTCACTGGCATGCGCACTTTGCACGCTCCCACTTTCTTTTGCTGGGGCTCGTTTTCTGTTTGCTGGTGGGGTGGTAAATAATCACGACTGAATTTGCTAAATCAAACCCAGGACCTGCTAGCGAAGCGAGTTTTGATTGCTGATCACTGAAGCCAGATTATGTTAGCGTGAAAATCAAATTTAGATTCAATCTACGTTTTAAATAGTATAATATTAACAGAATATTTCTTAAAGATTTTAAATAATGGAATTAAACAAGCCATTTCTCAACCTTACGTGTAAGGATGTCAACATGTTCAGTTTAACAGACTAGTTGTGTCAGATACAGTGTAAGACTTGACGCTCGCCTGTTAACGCTACTGTAATGATTTATGATTTTGACTAACATAGAGTGACAACGCTGAACTTCATTGTGGTGATATGACCATATCATATTATTTAACTTTAAAGTTGACATACACTTCATACATTCATACATAAATATAAAAAATATAATCAGATAAATACATGCATATACGTCGCATCGTCATTATATGGGAATAAACTAAAGATAATGATTTTTAACTAATGTTTTAAAACTATCTAAGGGAGCACGTTGAATTTCAGTTAAAAGAGCATTCTCTATTAAATGTTTACTAATTTTTTTTATTATTATTGGCTAGAGCTTAACTATCTTGCCCTGATAGTAAATAGTAATACGACCTGATAGTAAATAGTAATAATAACAAATCATTCTTAAATTCACCGGAACATATACAAATAATTCATTAAAATCGATCCAGCCGCTTTAGATGAGTTAAGTCACGTAAACATACAAGAGAAATGTGCAAGTTTTAGTGTTTCATAGATATAACTAATTTCCAAAACAACCTACAGAAATTATATACTCTAGTTTCGCTGTGTATGACTCTATAAATTCGACAAAACCTGCCAAACCGCAGTAGAGACGCGTAGTGGGTCTATGCTTTACAATCCTATTTCCTATGGGGGAGGAGGCCTGTACCTAGCAGTGGTAAGTAAATAGGCTGCTACTTATTTTATTTTATTCGTGAAAACAACATCCGTTCAGTAGTTTTTGCGTAGGTTTGTCTGTCTGTATTTTGGCGATACATACAAGCATTTAGACAAACGCGACGAAGGGTTGTTTTATGGTACGTAAAGATTGTATTCAATAAATATTAAATTGTAAAAACATGAAGGTATAATATAATTTTCTGGCACGAATAGGGGTGAAAAGCCCCCGGCAGACCTGTTGCAATATCGATTAAGCCGTTATCAATGCCGCCTGAAAGCGAGCTGCGTAACCTCTTTATATCATTTTAGAATTTCAACTTGAACATTAAATTATATTTTTCCTAATAAAATTATGGCAATTTTAGGAAATTGCATTTTCCATTATGTTTAAGTTTAAACTGGTGGGAGGCTTCGCATAAAAAATTGCGTTCCTGTACAATGATATGTATAAAACATAAGAGATAAATAATTCTTATCAGATTAGCTCGATTGCGTCTTAGACTGTATCATCCAGTTGTTATCATAGTAAAGTGATAACTTTTCAGTTATTTAAAAAAGCATTCACAGCACTTTTACTTCGTCTAGTCTTTCGTAATAAAAGCAACCTATGCAATGCATTGAAACGACAGCTTGTTTCGTCAAAATCTGTCAAGCGCTTGAATAGATTAATAAGAACAAATGAATTTCTAACACCTCTTTGAAATTTTAACTTAAAAAGTACACTATTTTATACTCTGTTATAGTAAAAACTTTTATAATTAAAGAATTTTCAAAATCTGTCGATCAAATGCCTTATATTTGTATAATAAACTAGGACCTAAAGAGAGTCAACTGACAACCAACAAAGCCCGGAGGATCAGGGCTTTAACAGACAGAACACTGATCCTAAGGTGGCATGAGGATCTTAGCTCTCCAATAGCGAGTCTGATCATGGTGGGGGCGATCCGACCCCACCCGCAGAGTTGGTTATCTAGGGGGCACGGATCTCTCTCTTACAGGCTTAACTTCATTAAATTTCAGGAGAAATACTGTTTCTTGGTAAATCATTTATATTTATTTAAACGAGAATAAGCGTATTTAAGTTTTCTTTGGAATTAGTTAATTAAGAACAAATTCTCCGCTGATGCGGTTAATTATGTTGTCTTAATATCAACATAACAAGCTAACTCTCCATTCAGTATATATCTCTGGTCTTCCCCTAATTTTATTTGGAATACTGGCTATAATTCCCGAATTCCAGTCCCCATATTAATACATTTCTGAATTATACAAGACATTATGACGAAAAGATTTAAAGGAAATCTTTAATTTTTTGAGCCTTTAGTCAGTATTAAACAAATATGCGCCTGATCTCTCTCCGGTCGTGTCCGATTGCCGTTACGTCAGACTATGAGAGTGAAGGAACAGAGAGTCCACTTGTGTACTATGCCTGCCAATCCGCAGTGGAGCAGCATGGTGGGTCTATGCTCTAAAAACTCTCTCTCATATAAGGCCTGTGCCCAGAAGTAGGACGTTAATTGGCTGCTATTTACTTACTTAAACACGTATTGGTTATAGGTTTTGAAGAGAAAATTTCTTTTGGCACGCTATGCATTTTCATTTATGGGTGTTGAATGATACTAACCCGTCACGCTAAACTACATAACACTTGTTCGAGTAAAGTCGGCTTTCCTGGAATAAGGAACGGAGTGAGTTATAATCAACGCGTCACTGCTATATTTTAGTTCAATATTTTATATAATAACATTACTGACAATAGTATTGTACATACGTCGTTACTTTATGCATAAAAAACAAAAGAATACCTGTCTTTCGTATCATTAACCTCGACTTGGTAAAGTTTTCACTTCAGTAAAGAAATACACTCACCAAATACGTCTTACAATTAGTATAAATCTAGTGTAGAATAAGCCAAAACCTAGTTCTTTATATTGCAAGCAAAATAACGCTATGACTGTAATCTTACCTGATGGTAAGTGATTATACAATCAAAGTTAGAAGGACCTATTATTTCTTATTGTTTCTACACGGAACGTAACGGAACACATATCTGTAGCTTCGCGCTTATATCTTAGCTGATAGGGCGGTAACTAGCCACGACCGAAGCCTCTCACCGGTCCAGACTCAGTCAAAATTAGAAAAAGCATATATTTTTATAAATTTTCTCGCGGTTGCTTACGCGATATATCAATAAGAATATCATATTGTATATTATCTACAAGTATATTTCTTACTGTTTATCCGGACCGGACCATATTCTCTATTATGTTGGTTCAGGCATGTGAGGAGTCCACAAAGCAATATATACGAGTACAATAGTCTTTTGAGCTTGATATACGTTTTACGAGCGGACCACATTACACTTTTGTTACGTCTAATATTAAACTTCTATTGTACAAGTTTCAATGAACATAAGACCAGCTAATACGAAGCCATCTTTGGTGATATTACATTGATTTATTATCTCAAAGAGATTTCAGGGCTACGTCAAGGGCTATATGTTGTGATAAATTTTGTAAAATTTATTAAATCAAATAGGCTTTTGTATCATCAAAAATATTGTATACCATTCATTACTTCTAATATACGACTAATGATGATATTAAATATCTACTTAGAATCCAAAGTTCTTTTTCTCAATGTTCTGAGAAGAGCCTACAACAAACGCAATCGGGTTTCACTTTTTTGTTATCATCACCTACAATGTCGTTATAATTTATTCTATTATAATTAGAGATTACCCATTCAGTCCCACGCTTTTTTATCGTCCAAGTAATGCTTCAAATTATAGTATGATTTTTCAATTAGATTTGCTTTTATAAAGTTTTTAAATTTTATTAGGGACATCTTTAAACCACTAGGAGTGAGTTATAGAAGCGAGTTCAGTTACCCCTAAATTAATTATTAATTTTATGTAGCCTACTGAATTTATAACTATTTATATTTATTTATTCTTATTGCACACATACATACAAAACTTAAAGGAAGAGAATTACAATATTATAAATATAGGTGTACAAAGGCGGTCTTATCGCTCAGAGCGATCTCCCCCAGACAACCTTGGAGATATTAGCCCATGACAGTAATGGGTAAGTGCAATAGAACAACAAATACTACTATTACAACTACAAAAGTACTAAAGTAGGTACATACAAAATGAATATAGACAATACATACATACATTTATGTAAATAGATAGATATATATTTATATACTCAATAAATTACATATACTACTTATACAATAAATTATATAAACTACACATAAACCCATATGTAATATAGTAAACATACATACACATCTAAATATACAAACATAATTATTATGCACTACCTTCATAATATTCTTTCAAACGTCTCTTGAAGATAGTCAAGGACTCAGATTGCCTAATCACTCGTGGAAGATCATTCCACAAATTCCACAGTTCTAATCGTGAAGGACTTCCAATAGCACATCGTCCGACAATAAGAAGTATTAAGCTTCAAATCACCATGGGAACGCAATTGTAAACGATCATCTTTTTCAGTAAAAGTAAAGCGTGATTTATAGTTAATTATCATGAAACAAAATTACATGTAATACCCATGGTAGAGAAGAGGTTACTTGACTGTGTTTGCTTTCGGTTCTTCTCAGAACGGGGTGCGACGGAGCTCTCGTAACTTTTGACTTGTGAATCAGTCTTTAATATCATTATCAGTCGTACTTTGGAAATAAAAAGAAAACTAATATGTTTAAATAACTATATTAAAACCCTCTCTCCTATGAGTGAGGAGGTCTTTGCCCAGCAGTGGGACGTTAATGGACTACTATTTACCTTACTATATTTAAACTACACCATTAGTTTATTGGCTAGAATATTCGACACACAGACATGAGGTCTTGAGTCCCGGGTCAGGCCAATTCAAAAATCGATAGTTTTCTATTTATTTTTCTCTTAGTAATTGGCAGTGTGCCCCACCCCCATGCCTCGGAGGGCCTGTTAAGCTGTCGGTCCTGTGCCTGATCTCACTCCAGTCGTGTCAGATTCCCGTCACATCGGACTATGAGAGTGAAGGAATAGAAAGTGCACTTGTGTACTATGTCTGCCAACCCGCAGTGGAATAGCGTGATGGCTCTATGCTCTAAAACCCTCTCTCCGTTGAGTGAGGAGGTCTGTGCCCATCAATAGGACGTTAAAAGGCTGCTACTTATACTTAACGATTCATAAATGCTGTAAAAGCCTACTTGAATAACTATTATTTCAAGTAGGTTTTCACAGCAACTGTACCTTACAAATTCTTACATAAATTATCCCAAAACTAACAAATTGTTTGATTATTAATGAATATCTTGGCCGTCCTCTTCCGCCAGTCTCCTTTGTGAATATATTTGCATATACATCACTATACTGGAGGTCAAAATTTATAAAATACATGAAGATAAACAAAAACAGTAAAGTTAGCCGATTCCGTTATCTATATTTTAGTTGGGTTAACCTGAGTAAGGACGATGATCCCTTCTGAGAAGGGATAATTATTATCTGCCTCATGTTTAATTTTAACGTATATTTCCTCCTTCTTTTGAATAATTTCCCAAGCTATGCATAAATTACATTACGATTTTTCTTTTATAAAGGATTTTAAAGGTATGTTATTATTATTATTAGCCTTTGCAGACTTACAAATAAACAATATTTATTTAAGTCGTGTATTCTAATAATTGTTATTACTAATTTTTTTACTATTTATGTAAGTTTCCCTTTTCAATTGTTTAGTAATTTAATTAAATAACATTGGATATTGTACAATTATTTGGTAGTTTTACAATAATACTCGCAATGCATATGTTAATCTTTACAAATAATAGTTTGCGTGCGGTGCTCCTACGCCAAAACTATTAGTATTAAAAAATAATTTCTTTCTAGTTTCATTTGGTATCTAAAATGAATTGCAATGAAGATATTGTCTAAGAACCACTGATAGACATCACTTTTCTAATGGCGAAGCGAGCAAAAATGATAAAGCGTTGAAAAACGAAATTATCACGATGGAAATCTATGGATTTTTACTAATAGATAGATAAATAGATGTATACTTTATTGAACATCACAAAAAATACAATAACTTCAAATAATTACATACATATATGTATATATATATACATATATGTATATATATATACATATATGTATATATTATATATATATGCCCTCCGACATATATATATGTCAGAGGGCAGGTGTCTGTGGAACGCTGGCGCCAACTATCGGCGTGGGATAGAGTCAATAGTGGTAGTCCGGCGGGAGTCTCTCGGCAGTTGTCGAGTGGCGCTCGACCGGAGCGGTCTACTGTTGGAACTGCCGCGATCCTAGCTATTATTGTTAATGAGTTTGTGTAAATTGATATCCGGAACATTAAGTGATTAAACAGTATAATCCGAGTTAATTAAGTGTTTGATTCCACCAACATTACCCACGAACGCCCACAGTATAAGAAATTAAATTATGGATCTCATTAAGAACGATGTCGGTGGAGAACCCTACGCCCCTGTGCTTTATGCTTCCTTCTCTCTTTTTCTCCGACGTATATATATCGGAGTGCAGTACTCTATGGAACGCTGGCGCCATCTATCTATTGACGTAGGACAGAGTTAATTGTGACAATCCGGCGCGCGTCTCTCTAGTTTTTGAGTCACCGCCCGCCGGTGTGGTCGATTATTGAAACTGTCGCGTGCCTAACTATGCTGGATGTCACTAACGATGATGTCGGCGGAGAATCCTATGCCCATTCTTTTGCTTCTCTCTTTCTCTCATATTCTCTTACATATATATATATATATATATATATATATATATATCTATAAATATGCTGAGAATCAGATAAAGACAGATAGTGGTCCACAGTACGCTGTTTGAAGATGGAGATACTCTGGCACTGGCAACTGATACTTGTATAAGAATTATTTAGTCATAATAGATGTGCATTAAACTTCATACCATATTGATGATTGGCAAAAGTGTATCTCCAGCAGATAAAACAAATCTCTGGGTGAAATTAAACATCACTGGCGAAATACTATCAAAACAACATTTATAATGATCGGGGAAGCCAAGCTGATGTCTTCTCTGAGCGATACCTCCCATTAAAAAATCGACAAGTCATTCCGCAGTATAGATTTTGAACTCTACGTCCACGTAATAGGATTGAAGACTATTATGTCTGTAGAATATTGCTCATTGTATTGTACCTAAGCCGCCTAATAAGAGATTCTATTGAGGATTTTCCCGACCAAATCTCCATTACATAAAAAAAAATACTTAGAGCTTCCCGTTTATATCGTCTATAACAATTACATGTACAAATATCTAAATACATATTTCTTATGTGCGTGTGTTATTTTATGTCACTGAACTCCTCTTAAAGAGCTGGACCGATTTTGTTATAAGTTTTCGAGTGTCTTCGAAAATGGTTTAGTCTGATAATTCGGTTTACAATTCCCCGATAATTCTGCGGGATCGGAAACTAGATGTTACCGCCGGGAACCGATTGTAAATATATATTATTTTTATGTGCGTGTATCTCACTCAACTCCTTAACGACTGGAAGGATTTTTTTGCAAGTACTTCAGGTGGATTGGCAAATCATGAACTACGCGGGCGACACCGACGGTAACAGCTAGTTCAGTTTAACGTTAGGGTTCAGGTGATTTCAAGATTAACATACATGCAATATATCAATTAGGATCTCGCGTTTCCTTAAGTGAAAAATTTAAAGAAATATCAATTCTCACAATACTGTCGCAATATATATTGAATAACATTTTATATATTCATTTATACAGCAAAAGAAGCGATACACAATTTTAATACAAGAAATAAAAACAGGTACAGACATCATTTGTCGGATTGAGGACGCATTTTTAATGAGATACCCGAATCAGTGTTGGATTTGTTTCCACATAATTTTTAAGAAATATGTTAAAAACGTCCTTTTACAAAAAGCGTATTAATATATTGAAGATTATTTAAGTGTTAAAGATGTTTGGACTTGATTCCAGTTGCACATGAAAGCTAAACACATTGTAACGTACAAAAACTATGTTTAAAGGAGTAACCGATGAGTTTATTGCCGGTTTCTTCAGCGGAATCACCTTTCCGAACCGATGGAATGTTACCAAAGGACAGACTACTGACGATTTTATAGTGCTTTTTGAGCCTATTTCAATAAAAAATGGTTTTATTTTGACAATTGGATTCGTACAATATTGTTACAACATTAAAAAATCTATTATGTGCTAATTTTTAATTCAAGATGTTGAAAAACCCCTTAATCTTATATTTTTTCAAAACTGTACTTCGATTCTCTCTATATTGATTATTTCTCGAGTCACTGACCATCAAAATCAAAGGGGACCTTTCGGCGATAAGTCTACGCAAAACATCGTAAAGTCTTGTTGAACAAGTCCAATTAATCCAAAAAAAGGTAAAATATCCTTATAGTTAAATAATTAAAAAGAAAAGAACCCGCCGACCGTTTTTAAAAAGGGCGAAACTTTGGATTTCTTCCATTATTTTCAGGACTATGGTGTAAGCAAGTATCCTAAATATTAATAATATTTTTAAATCAATATATTGTTAGGTTATATGGGAATTATTTTTTACGGCTTTAACTTTAATGTTAGTGCAGATGAATTCTGGTTTTCTATATATTTTATTAAATATTATAAGAAAGAATTTATTGTTTATGAACATGTAGAATTTAAAGTTGCTTTTTGACAATAGCTTAAGGAGAAAAAGAGCCAACGTTTAATTAATATTTTTTCAGAGAACTGCAAATATATGTATAAAGTAAGCTTATCATAATTTCCACAATTATATTTATTGTATTTTATTAATGTTCCTATCTTTTATAAACCACGAAGTACAAAGAAACTATTTACACGAATTAAAATATGGTTCTTCTACCTCTATTATCTGGGTAAACATAGGTTTTTGAGTGATACGATACAGGTACGTTTTCTCTTTGAAAAGGGTCAAACACTTTTGTTACCCATTCCTGAATATCTGGCGTGTAGCCCGAAAATAACAGTTTTCTGACGCCTTTGTTATTTGGTAGAAGATAATTAACACCGTTAAATGTTTTAGAAATTTATTTCATGTAGTTATTATCATTTCATTGATATATAGGCAGACAATAAAATTCGTGCGGTTTTCATTTATTGTTTACTTTTGTGAACTGTATATCACAAGCAAGATAAATTAGAGGGGTAATTTTTTATACATTTTTAAGCTGATATAAAAAAATATCATTATTAGAGATTAAGAATTCATAAAGTAACAAGCACGACTTGTATTTGACACTGACATACGTTACCAAAATTTTAAGTTAATTACAAAAAATTACTTCACTTTTTCATTTTGTTTGTGATATACAGTTCATATAAGTAAACAATATTCATTGTTTGCAAACTGCACTTTGCTAACGTATAGCTAAAATTAGTGTGTTCTTGTATAGTGAAAAAAAAACGACCAATATTTAAATGAGAAAGTAGAACTCTTTTATTGTATAGTACGATACCTAAGTACTTACAAATTTATACCATAAGAGATAAATTACCTCTAACCAGGGTTAGTGCAATTCGATTTAAGACTGTATCATTACTTAAAATGTGATTACAGACAAGCAATTAAAAAAAACTTAAAACTTAAACACCTTTCATTACTGCCTCATTGGTCCAGTGATTAGCATGTTCGACTACAGACATGAAGGTATAGGTTCAAGTCACAGGTCGGGCAAATTCAGAAATGGATATTGAGTTTTCTATTAAGATTTTCTCAATATTTTCCCAAAGTTGGGAAATTAGGGGCGTACTCCCCCTCCCCCTCGTGCCTCGTGCCTCGGAGGGCACGTTAAGACGTCCGTCCTGCACCTGATCTCTCTCCACTCGTGTCGGATTGCTGTCATCTATCGGACTATGAGAGTGAAGAAAGAGTACTGGTGTACAATGCCTTCCAACACGCAAAAGAGCAGCTTAGTAGGTCTATGCTCTAAAAACCCTCTCTCCTATGAGTAAGGAAGCCTGTGCCCAGCAGTGGGACGTTAATGGGCTGCTAATTACTTACTAACTTACCTGTCATTACTAAGATAGAATTATGAAATATAATTGTGACAAATCAA
Organism: Elymnias hypermnestra; assembly: GCA_015832385.1. Taxonomy (NCBI): domain Eukaryota; kingdom Metazoa; phylum Arthropoda; class Insecta; order Lepidoptera; family Nymphalidae; genus Elymnias; species Elymnias hypermnestra. The sequence goes on along the minus strand of JACTOM010000006.1, from coordinate 1,855,408 downwards.
GCCTTACTTCTCATTATAAATTCATATCAGGTGAAGTATATTAAGTGAAAGATGTAACACACGCGAGATGAATAGGTACATTTCCCAAGACACTAATTACTCGGATAATTTACCTCATACATTTTAACAACACGCCGAGTTACTCCAACTGCGTGTGAAAGGTGCACGTGGTGGCGAACAGTAAATTTTCTATAATAAACTTGAAAATTTTAAGCTCAAACATTATATATCATAAGGCTTTAACTTCTTGTGATAAAGTTTCAAATTCAGTCGTGAAATATAGTTTATTTTCCATATATTATTTTCAATTTAGGCGCATGAAGATAAATTTATTACGGATAAAATGCGTGATTAGCATCACGAAGATATGCAACGTTTTTGATGCTAATTCGTTTAAAGGTTAGGTAGTTTTCATATTTACAATTAACATGTGGCATTTTAATTTGCCGCTTGTCATTTAATAATTTTATGTACTATTTTTCAGAAAATATAACAAAAATATTTTATAAATTCTCTTTTCTAAGTTTTAAATTCAAAATCAAATATTCTTTATTCAAGTAGGCTCAAAAAGTCAGTATTCGTCAGTAATTGGTAACAGATCCATCACCGGCTCGGAAAGTTGAATCCGCTGAAAAGAAACCGGTAAGAAACTCAACGGTTACTCTTTTAAAGATAGTTTTGTATGCTACAATGTGTATATTGCTTCTGTGAGCAACTGGAATCAAGTCCAAACATTTATATCGCTTAAATAATCTTCAACATTATTATATGCCTTTTGTAAAATGTTTTTGATATATTCCTTAAAAATTTGTGGCGGCAAAGCTAAAACTGATTGAGGTATCTTATTAAAAATGCGTATGCTCAACCCGACAAATGATTTCTGAACCTTCTTCACTCTAAAATATGGAATTACAAGTTTGGTTTTATTTCTCGTATTAAAATTGTGTATTTCACTTTTGTTACTGTATAAATGTATATTATCACGAATATATAAGATATTATTTGAATATAATTGCGACGGCACTGTGAGAATTGATGTTTCTTTAAATTTATCTCTTAGAGAAGCACGAGATCCTAATTGATATATGGCCCGTATTGCTCTTTTTTTTAATGGCATACAATATAAAAACTTATATAATCATGCAATAGTAAGAACTCTTTTTAAGAAACTTAATGGAAAATAGTGTCAAGATAAAATAATTTATGTCAAATTGCGAAGGAATTTTGTAATATATTACATTAACATTACGTATGATATATAAAATATTTCAGTAACTATTAAATTATGAAAGTTTATAAAGAAGATATTCAAGAATAATAAATGTAAAGGCAAAGTATGGAAATTAACAGATCGGCGTGTCACACCAAATGTATTATCGATCAACTATATTACAATCTCATATTCATCTTATGACCTCACATGGTTCCAATTCACCAACTCCACAGTGTTTTTGCAAATAACAACTTCTAGTATCCAGTCAGCTAAGTTTTTGTTTTATTTACTGAAACAAATTGTTTGTTACTATATAATAACGGTTCCTTCTAATCACTCAGTGTACCTTTCAATCTTTTTCATTAGTAAACATAACCAATGAAGAAGTAGCTTTATATTCAATTATTCCACAAAAAACTTTACTACAAATCAGTCTTATTTAAGTAGGCTTTAATATTATTTTTGAATCGCCAATCATAGGATTTTCCCCATATATTAATTGACTTAAGTATATCTTACTTAGAGAAGGACTGAAAGTCCTATCCTATATGGTGTTTTTATCGTCAGCATTATCATATAATCTTAATTAGATTAACTTTGTTTTAATTTAATTCAATTTATGAACTTTAAATGTATATAATTCTATAATATATAAAAATTTCCTATAGAATTTACAATCACAGTTTTTCTTGACAATGTCACTATTTTATGCACATAAATGCTTTTAAATACATATATACAGTAAACCGTCATTATTTTCACTGCCCTAATATATTTAAGGCAATTACATCATTATTCTGACAATTCTTTAGTAAAAATTATATTAGCTTACCTTAATATGAAATGTTCCAGAGGAAAACCAACTTATAAAGTACAATCTGTTACAATTCAAATAAAATAAGTCGAAAATTAACTTCACTTGCTACGAGATTAAGAGGAGCTTAACAATTTCAAGCTTTCGTTTTCCGTGGTCGTCGAAAAAGCTTATTCAGCTTTCATCACAATTTTAACTTTGTGTAAACCACAAATGATTTACTCTAGTTCTATTTATTTTCGTTGCATATGCACAATTATTAGTTTTATGAATTATACTAGTTAGCTGGTGGTGAGATCCACCCCCGTTCTTCGGAGAGCATGTTAAGCCGTCGGTCCTGTGCCTGACCTCTCTCCGGTCGTGTCGGATTGCCGTCACATTGGACTATGAGAGTGAAGGAATAGAGATTGCACTTTTGTAGTATGCCTGCCACTCCGCAGTGGAGCAGCGTGGTGGGTCTTTGCTCTAATAACCCTCTCTCCTATGAGTTAGGAGGCCTGTGCTTAGCACTAGGACGCTAATGGGCCGCTACTTACCTTCTTGTAACTAATTGTATATGTTCTTTGTTACATATCTCTATATTATTTTACAATTATGTACAAGTGTATGTGACTGAACTCTTAAGCAGCGGGATCGATTTTGATAAAAAATATTGTGTTTGTTGATTCAAAAATGGCTCATAAAATATTATGGCTAAATATAAATACTAAATAAATTATTTATCATAAAATTAAAATATTACACAAATCCTCTTTTCTAAATTTTAAATTCAAAACAAAATATAATTAATAATTTCCAATATAGACAAAAAAAACGTGGCAATTTATTTAATTCGTCTTTTGAGATTTCAATAAATTATTTGTATTAATTTTCGACACTTAATATTTTAATGACAATTAAATTCCTAACACATCTTCCTTTTTCCCCACCTCAAAGTTTCGGAAATTAAAAGGTTTACATTTGTATAAATATAAATAAGATTTAAAAATTACTTTGCCAAAGAAGTTTTATTTTTTTTTATCTAGCCCTTTTATGTATTGTGTAATAAACACAATCGATATGCCACCCGATGTGCTTTTAAACTTATATCTCAAATTAAAACCTTCCCAATGAAGCATATAAAAATTGTCTAAGTAACTTAATTTTGTATTTACATAGATTATGTGAAATTTCTATTTTCGTGGTATCAAGATCAGACGGTGCACGATTGAGTTAGGAGTCGTAATTTCCGGTATTACGGGTACGATCCGTATTCGTTAAATAGATTCCACCCCTTGATATTCTCTTTTATGTCATTCATCTGTAATGAGGCGAGGGTTTATAAACGAGTTATATATTTTCTAAAAATCTAATCTTTGAGCATGTGTAAAACGAAGTTTATTAAGCACTTACATATGTATGGCCAAATATAAAATCCTAATTTTTTAAGACATAATTTCAATCGTAAATTATTTACTGTATTACATTCTGTAAGTTGTATATATCCATATATATTTAAATCAATTGCTGTTCGCTAGTCTCACCTAATTTTGGTTTGGATTTATTTTTGGAATTCCAGTTATGGCTTAAAAGGTGAGAAAATATTTAAAAAGTATTTGGAATATAGTAAAAACAACTATACACACCGGCATATTTAGCGCAACATAAGAAAAAATAAAGGTTTGATATCAGCATCTTAACCTTTTTTTTAGATTCTTTATTGTACACCACACAAAGTAATTATATATTAGAAAGGAGACAAACTATGTAAATTAGTAACGGACAAAAGGCGGTCTTATCGCTTTAAAACGATTATAATATAATAACCTTATATTATACTGATAACAAATAGTTTTTTTATGTTCCGCTAAATATGCCGGTTTGTATATTTCGCTTTTCCTTAGAAACTTTCTTCGCCTGTGAAACATTTGATGTTATTCCCGTCGTTTATAAATCCAATTCAATTAAAAAGTGAAATTCTTTTTTCATCTTTTTGGTTTTGAATGTCAAACGTGTGATGTTCGTCTTGTCGTTCAGAAATTAAATTAAATTGAATACTTTTGTTTTCTTTTCGTCTAGAATCTGAGTGTAAAGACAGCGTTTTTTTAAGGAGTATTATTTTCCATTTTATTTTCCAATTACGGTATCACATTTTTTATTCAAGTTTAAACATTCTGCAATTATCTTTCGGCTTTTTATTTATTGATTCTGAAACATTACGAAGTTTTCCGGGTCACCTAGTATATATCGCCGTCTCCGACAACCACTATAGTAATCGCTATTACGATAGCATCGGGTTTATTAAAGAATTGTTATCAACACACCCTATTGCATATTTGAGATATGTTTTATGATCGGGCGATGAAACTTTTGGATTTAGCCATTCAATAATGATCTTTGTTTGTTCAACGTATAACATAACTGCAAATTTACACGATCAATAACGCAAAAACCTATTACCAAATTTCAAAAGTCAACATTTAAGAGTAAGCTATTAACTATAAAATGATCATCGAATAAGCATGTAATTTATGTTTACCGTGATATTAAAGTCAGTTATATCATCGAATACGATTACAATGTCATTTTAAGCATAGAAAGCATATTCATATTTACCATGGAATAATATCAAAATGAACGATTACTATAGCAACACTGTTTTGTGATTACGTTCGAACTCTATCGCAAAGTTAATTTAAATTTTTCCATAGCATATTTGCACTAATGGACATTTTCACAATTTTCTTACCGATCAAGAAATATAATAAAAATCTGTTGCAAAAAATATTCCCTATTTTTGATAAAAGAATCTCCTTTATAGTCTTAATAGTTTCAAGATACTCAGTTTTTATTTGCTCCTGTAAAATTGTCATTTTCATACGATACATATAGTGTAAGTACACCGATTCTAACTCAAGAACCGAACAATTTTTTTATGATCACTGATGATTTATGGGGTTATTTACTTATGATTTGTCTCTGGCCCGAATAGCCGAATACTTTTAACAAAACGGAAAAGTTTAAGAAATAAAATCGTTAGCAAATTAAGTAAATAAGTCCGGTTTCCCCATATTCTTCCAAGATCGGGAATTACGCAAGTAACACACCACAAACAATAAAATCTCCTCCAAATATGTACTGTTTTCCTAAATTAACCTCTATATTTCAAGAATTGTCTTTAGTACTTTAAGTGTATTTTCTCTCATAATTTAATGTTGAATTAAACAGAAACTCTTGTGAACATAAATTATCATCACTTTTTTGTGGTTGTAGCGTTCCTTCTGCTCTGCTAATTGAAATGGGACGACGCAAAAATACTTACATAATCATTTCAAACGACTAAGTTGAATAAAATATGTTTCAAAAGAGCCATGAAATATTCTTTTACTGCCGGATTCAGTTTTAATATCATTAGTCTGTGTCCCGTTTCCTCGAAATGCCACAAATTTGAAGATCTTTTTATTACTTTCTTGTAATGAAATATACATGAAAGAAATTACAGCAGTGCAAATTGTTACAATTTTATTGTACGTTAAAGAACTTGCCGTTATTCTTTAAACTTATAAATTAACAATCAATGCCCGCGTCTCCTTCGGCCTAGAATATGTAATCATTTATTTAACGTACCATACAACTTTCATACCCCCATTTCCCTTTACATATTTAAGAGTAGCTGTTTAAGTTTCTATAACAAACTACCAGAAGACGTTCTAGATACCCATGTCATTGAATAAATTCAAATCCTTTGTTAAATGAAGAATTAATTGAAAAATCATACTGCAATTTGAAAGATTACTTAAACGATAAAACTGTGAGTGAATGAATTGCTCTTATCTAAATAGAATAAATCAATATAATATTCTCTTCAGTACCTTCATATGTTACAGAAAAAGGTTACCCCGACTGATTTTGTTATGGGCTCTTCTCAGGGCAAGGCGCAACGGAATCCTCGAAACTAGACTATAATTTGTTCTTCTATATCATCAGTCATGCACTGAAACTAATGTGTGAAACAACCAGTATTTGACAATGTGTTGTAAAGGGCTACTTGATTTATTTTTGAATTTGATTTATAAAAGTTGATGTTCCAATATGGTGCTGTAGGTGAGCAAGCTTTAAGATGTCAAATTACTCTTAAAATAAGGTTACCATGCTACCAACATAGATTGTATCTTCACTTGCCATCAAATATGATCACAGTCAAGCAATAAGCAATAAAATATGGGAGCATAGCATTTTAACCACTGCACAATTTAATTATTAATATACTTAATAAAAGCTTCAATTTACCAGTTGTTGTTTTTGTCAACATTTTATTCATTCAAGACATAGATTTAATATCTTTATTCATTTGACTATTCCAACTGGATAATAGTGGAACACAAAATTAACAATATTTAAATTTCCAGCAACTAATTTTAATGTTGGGAGATCAATATAATTAGTAATTATAAAGAAATGAGGTTTTATACTACACAGCAAGCTAATAATTTTATTCACCCATATTAAAAGAAAATCACAGTCAATAATATTTAAAAAAATAAAACAAAATTCACTGACACAAATTTACATCCTTGCGATTATAAGCTTGAAAAAAATTAAATATTTATTTACTTACTATATCTACCAAAAGACATGATTTGAAAATTCATTCCACTTACTTCTACATGTTATTGTTTAAAAATAATTGATGTCAAAATTAAAAATAAACTTATTGCACAATCTTATCTTATAAGCTATATAAGTATGCATTATATATATTCTCAAATAATTCAATAACAAAATTTTATGTCAATTTCTACTCCATCTTGCACACACTACTCAAATTTATTACATAGAATGAAACTCCTAAACATTTAACATGCACTTTCAATAGATAGTGCTATACAAGTTTTCTTAAAATAAATTATACATGTTGAATGCTACGTTAATTTTAAATGGCTTACTGGTCTGCTCAAGATTGCTTGGAATGTTTCGATACAGTTCATTGCAAATAACATGTAAGTATTACCATTATGATTACTATATTTAAATATATTATATACACTCCTCCTAAATAGTTGGGCCAATTTTGTTGAATTATTTTATCTCCTTAGATAGAATTGAGAATCATTTTACAATGAAAATTTGATCCTTAATGGGTCAAATTTTCATTGTAAAATCATTCTCAACAAATTTACTCATATTACCACAGGATCATGACCCACACAGATAACACTTGAATTATGTGTTTATACTCATCTTTGCTTTGACATTTACTGGTGGACCCCATGGCATTCAAAATGGAAATTAATAAATATGTGGAAGAGCTCTAGTACCATCAAGTGTCATTGTCTATTGGTTTAAAAATGCATTCGGGCCTGTGCAGATGATTAAAAAAGTATTTTATTAACAATTGAAAAAGTAATTATATATATATAGTGTGTACATAAAAAATTGTAGGAATTGAATTCAAAGTGTCAAATGTTAAAAAACTCAAGCAAATCATGATACATAATCAATCTTAATGTACTAAACACTTCTACTGGTCTACTTTCTATATTTTGGTAATCCCAATAATTCTATAATAATGAATAAATAATGGCTTAAATTACTAGTGTAAATACTGAAGTGGTTTCAAATATTCATGACTCAAATTCAGTAAAACGTATTGCAATAACATCAGGCATTCTTATTATCGCTGACTGCATTATTATATTCGCCGGGGTCTTGAGATCAAATACTAACATTTCTGAACCATCTGGCTTCCAGATTGAGAACAAGGCCTCAAGCTTAGACCGTTCATATGTTAAAATATGACAATTCATACCTGAAAACAGTATTTAAACAAATTATTCAGTTCCTACACCATCTAGGATGAATTTATTACATAAAAAAAATTAAAACCTATTAACTAAATTTTCAAGAGGTAGAGACACAAAATATACTACATAAATAATAATTTACTCTTACAAACTACATTTCAAATCTTGTTCTACCCAATACTAAATTGATGAGAGATGAAATACAAGGATCTACAGGAATATATTTAGGTTGTGGCTATACAGTGACCTGATTACGTTGTTTCTACAAATAGTTTGTCCGTTGTATAATATTTAAGCTTAGATATTGTAAAATGTTTAATTTCTAACGACCAAGTTTGTTGTGGGCCCTAAGTTCAGGGCGCGAAGGAACCCTCGTATCTAAATATAAGTCGGTCTTCCATATCAACATCAGTCGTACATTGGAACTAATGTGTGAAAAATTCTGTATGTGACGATTCAAGTGTTCTAACGGCCTATTTAAATAATTTTTGAATATGAATTTAAAAGCTGGTACAAGTTATTATACTACTGGTTTGTAAATTGCGGTCGTTAGTGAACTCTGTGGTAAAAAGCAATCAAAAATTAAATAAGAAGTCAATGGAAGAAAAATACATTACCTTTTAATTTTATTATTTCGTTCAAAAATGATTGTCTCAACTTATACCGCGTTTCTTGTTCTTTTGTTAATCCTTTATCAATAACCATTTTAATAAATTAGAGCAGAGGTTTTGAAATCGTCTAAATAATATATGTTATTGAACCCTTTAAAATTATATGTATTTACTATTCACAAAGCTAGTCCATTAACCATTTCACAAAGCTTTCGAGTAAGGGTGTGACTGTGGTGTGATCGATAAACATCGATGTCTATCTGAAAAACATCGATGTTTTTCGATCGATTTCGACAACATCGACATATCGATGTTATGATTTCGATACTATCGACACTTCGTCCTTGTTCCTCTTTAAACTTTGACCTGGTACCCGTGTAAGTCTTACAATATTGTTTAATCCAACATCGTTATGGCAAACATTTCAGCTTGAAAAACTATATTGCCCTAAGCTATAGCTTCTGCTGAGACCTTTGGTATGTATTCATCCGGGAACCATCAGTGTATCATATCAGGCGACCTATTGCAGGTCCTTGTTTTCCAATTCTCCTTAGTAAGTATGGTCATTTCAAAATTTTTATCATGTAACTGGTGTTATTTTGTCACATCTCATTTCAAGTATTTTTTCCAGATCCTTGTCCTCTTTAAAACACATATCTTGTTTTTAGTACGTAGTAGTAGTATTTTCGTCTCACTAATTAACTCTTTATCCTAATGAGCACATTTTATTTATATTTTTTTTTAATCCTACATTTTTTAGTTAGGTGTATAATTTTCTTATGCAAGTCAAGTCCACAGACTAAAAGATTTGGCGTGTTATCTAAAATATTACAACTTGTTAAAAGCTCATTAATAAAAATAGTAAATATGTATTGTAACATGTTGCTTAAAAAAAGGGGTGAGCGCAAATCACACATGTCGGAAGTGTAACTTCAGAAACAGTATATACTTGAATTCTCTCTCATTCTCTCGTACCCTAGTTTTTTTCTTTTTATAAGTTGGTTGGTTTCATTGGATCTCGAAATCACAACTTTGTTAAAAAAATTTCACACCAAAAAAATACGTATCTATCAATGCACGCCTGCCGGATGTGAAACCATAGGTAACCGTGGTAAATCCAAAACACTAACAGCAGCGTAGCGTGTACTATTACGAGGAGAAAACATATTGTGATACACACTCACTTGTCTTTATTCGGGTACTATCGGCGTATATTCGGTGCTCGACACAGAAATATTTTTTTTATTGTATGTAACATTTGAATAAAAGTTAAAATACAATCCAAGTTCTAAGTTGGAACAAATGTAGTGAAGTTAAAATTGTCTACAAATGACGTTAAATCGTAAAGTTATCGTCCGTAAACAATCATGTTTTTTATACCACGAATTGAGCGTCGATACAGCAATTTCATTCATAAATTAGTAAGCTTATTGAATTTTCTTTGTGTTATGGTAACATTGGCACCAGCATCGCCCATCTGTTGAATATATCTAGATAAACTATAATATATAGGTAAAATCGTTGAAGGTGTAACGACATCATCACAGGTAGTTACTGAAGCCAGCCGTAGGATTGGCCTACGTGGACATCATAAGGCGAGACCTGTATCTATAATGTCCTTATTTACGTATAGAGTTGTCTTCATGTATTTCATTTAATGCTTACATATATTATTGTTATAAGACTACAAGCCCATGGAAAAAAATAACCTGTGAAATGAACCAACATAAATAACGCTTAGAGGCCTGTTACTTTATCATAACATAACACTTAGCTCTATGCGGTCATTTCATAGCGGCACAGGTGAGTACGAGAGTAAATATATTTTCTTATCCTAATATTTTTATTTGTTACCACTTATAAAGAACGGCTATACTGTGAACAACTATATTTCATGATGTGATATAGCGATATTCACGTTGGTTCATTTCACAACTTAAATTTTTCCATGGATTTGTAGTCTAGTACTCGCAACGCACGTCATCGTTAGCGTCCGTCCCCTCCCTTCCCTTCGCCAAAGCTGAGATACAGATCTAATCATAGACTAACCACAAAGAGTTCACAGATACATGTCAATATCGATGACTACGTAGTTTTAGATTCACAGTAATTCAATAAGTGAATCTAATATGACGCATATCTTGAAGGCGTTGTATTATTCTAAAGGAGTCAATAATTATTCAAAAGGAGTGCATTTAGACAGCCTCGAATTACGTTCATTTTAAAGTCAAACATTTTTGCGAAATCAGTTGTTCCTCTTACCAAAATAATTTGGATTTACAGCTTAGGATGGTCATATCTTCAGTTATATATATTATACTTTGTATGAGGCATATAAAATTTTTTTATATGTATAATAGTCTTAACGTTATTATTGTTATATTATCTGCGCACGCTGCATTGTACCAAGTGGGCATTGAAAGCTGTTTATACACGGCGTCTCATATTTAGTCACAAAAATGTAGAATCAAGTACAAGGAATTTAATTGAATAAAACTAATCTTCACTATAATATTTTTTATTATGTTAATATTCCTAAAGTTCACACTAAATTCATACACAACAAATTAATCACAAATCTTATTTTAGCGAAATAAAAGATCGATAAATACCTGATATCACTCCTTAGACGAATCTGGTTTACAGTAATTAACTCCCTAGGGATAAAACATTTGCCGAGGTAGCTACACTTTATATGAACTTACATACTAAATTGAAAATTATAACAAAATTGTAATGCAATGCTACATGCATTCGTACAAATGTCACGTGGAATTATAGAAAAATCGTTAGACGCTTTATATCTAGGTCACCTCGGTACCGATGTCCAAGTGACAGGTTACAATGGACGAAACTGTTTACTCTTCGATGGCCGCTGTTCTCTTAATTTCAAAAGTACCTCATTGTCTATGGTCGAGCCGCCCCCCGATGATGTAGGTCTTCGTCTATGGTTTTGCAACTGAAAAGCCCATCGATTCGCTAATATCGAGAAAGCAAACATTTTTTTCATGGAATGAAACAATGATCAAGAACATTATATACGAATGAACAATCCTACTGGGATCAATCATTGTAATTTTTCCATTTGGGTTAAAGGGTTTATATATGGCACCAAGTTTTTTTTTTAAATAAATTATCATAAATATATAGAAAAGTTATCTTAAAACTCGTTGCCATAATGAAGATACCTGGAAATGCACAGTAGATGTAAATACAGCATCAGCTTTGTGAAAGTACAAGCATATAGAAAACGCTTCCTTCACTTTCCGTTATCTGTGATTTATTGGACGATAATGAAAAAAGAAACAACGACGAAGATATATCCTTTCACATCCCCTGGTAATAAAATTTTATATAAATTACATATCATTTATATATAAGGAAGTATGTCTGTCTGACTGTCTGTCTTTGTAGGACTGGATCGAGTTTTGGTATAGAGACGGAATGATATTTTTATGCGGGAAATAGAAAACTTGTTTTTAATGCTACTTAGAAGGCAATTAAGAAAAAAATAGGAACGAAGATTACAAGATTTTATAATACAATTAACATCAATAAGCTAAAACCAGTACACACGAATTCTGACACATATTGATATAAGGAGTTGTTATTGTGATAATTATAAGGAGTTTTTAAGCTGGAAACAAACCCTGGTGGAAATAAATAAAACGTTTGATACATTTATACAGTGCAACGCCGATATAACAGAATTAAATTTACGTAGAAAATAGTCGCAATTCGCCTTTATACCAATACCTCATTGAGGTACTTACAATGAGGTCTAGTTTTATAGACTTTCAATTGGATTACTATAAGTTTTAAGAAGGTATGATAAATTTTTATTTAACATCAAACAACGAGAGAATTGCTATCAAAATGTTGAATTAAATTGTAGAATTGAGATAGAATAATTAATAGGATACATTTAAGATGAATAGAAATCCACTAACAGTTTGCAATTATTAAAGTTCGTTATATAGATCTTTTGTATCATGGTATTGGTAACTTAAAGGCAGGTTAAATCAGCTTTTATGGGCAGTCATAGATTAACGTTATATTAAGGTACAACACAGTATAATTAAAAAGGGACGTCGATATTGCTTTTTTAAAGATCTCTATCGAATTTGTGTCGAAACCTAACAAATACCTGGTATTTGATCTGCAACAACGTCCCAACTGGCGACTCGAGATTGACAACGACGAAAGATATATGAAAAATACCTCCAACAAGACGGCTTTAATGCGGACAGCTTATCTAAATCACATTGGTCAATCGCCTGTCTAACATTGCCTGTCTACTTCGAGAATGCCTCTATATCGTTTCCCTAACGCACCTCAAACTAAACCTAAGCGCTACCTAGGATTTTCTTTGTTATCAGTCCAGCATTACTTTTAATTTGGTGTTTTTTTTTTTTGTTGTAAATGCGTATAATACGTTCGTGGTTATCCAATGATTTCATAAAACACAAAAACACTTTAATCATACCTTATTAAGTTCGATACAATATAAAATATAGCCTTTATGAATAGCGAGATGTTGTCTCAAAGGCCCAGACTGGCAGTGCATGGAGGAGTGTTGGTGCCAACATTTTTGTATGGTAGTAACAGTTGGGTATGGCAGAAGATGCATAAAAGTAAACTAAATGCGATAGAGATGAGAGCGTTGAGAAGTATGACTGGATTGAAACTGAGCGGACAAAGTGAGAAAAAGTGTGATAAGAGAACGTTGTGGTATAAAAGATGTAGGGAGTAAAATTGAGAAAGGTATGCTTAGATGGTTTGGGTACGTAGAGATAATGAATGAAAGGAGACTGACAAAAAGGATTTATGAGTCAAGAGTGAATGCGAAAGTTGGAAGGGGAAGACCAAGGCGAACGTTCCTGGACCAAATCCAGGACATTTTAAATAAGGGGTACTCTTAACCGACGAACTTGTATGAACGGTTTAATGAGAATGAAAGAAGCGAAGGAGATATGCAAGGATCGTGGCAAGTGGACGGATGTGGTCTCTGCCTACCCCTGGGAATGTTGCGTGTTGCTGTTTATGTACAATATAAAATAATGTATACGTTAACATGATAACATTTATATGCACATTTTAAAATCTGTATAATTTATTTGAATGGTGTATAAAACTTGTCTATGGTTGACATAAATTCAATTCTCTAATATGGCCCTTAGAGAACGTAACTTTCGAACGTTTAAAAAAATGTATGGAAATTACGTTTAATATTTCGATATAAAACGTTTTTAAGCGTTAGCGTTCTTCGAAAGTTACTTTGTCTAAAGGCTTAGGTGTGTATGTCTTAATTCCTCCCAAGTAGTTTGAACGATTTTGATAAGGAATTTGCGCGTAATATCCTATATTCCTATTATCCTACACACTTTGGATATCAAGAGCTATCTTAGTTTTGTCAACCAATAAACGGTATTTTTGCTATGTATGACTGATTACACCTAATGGTAAGTAAAAGTACTATCTAAGACATCAGAATTAAGATTTAGATATAAATTCTAATTCAATACAGCGTCGTATCGGAAAACGATCATCTGCTTGACATTATATCTTTGCTTGTAGCGTGGTATATTAGAGAGCAAAATAGATTTCATATTACTTTGACAGAAATCGAAGGCGTGTCGTTTGCTAGCAAAATAAGTACTCGCACTAATAATCTGTTCGACCATTTGTGTACTTTTTATGATGATATAGTCTAAGATGAAAGCGTGCAAACGCTTTCTAACCTGGTAATAAATAATACACATTTTATTGATTTTGAACAGTATCCTCGTTGCTGGTAAGGTGGTAACTAGCCATGGTCAAAGCCACCAGTCCCGACTCTTAAACAAATTACAAATGCAATTTGGGAATTGAACCCAAGACCTCTGAATTGGAAGCAAGTACTCGCACCATTATGCCAGCGAAACTGTTAGACATATAGATTCAATATCTAGTATTCATAACATTTTTCTGTTGTCCCTACTAGTGTTCTTATGACTTCATAAGGGAAGTCTTACATCAGCATTCTCAAAGGAGACAAGTAGCAGATTTATATATGCAATAATTGAACTCAGAAAAAAAATGCGATTGACCAAATAAACCTTCCGTTGTCGATTCCCAGCAGCTATTCATAATACATATCAAATACCTGCCAAGTCCGTCGGTGTGACGACAACTACCGAATCGAGTGCAACGGGGCATTACTCCCCATATGTTTGCCATAAACCGAAGTATTATTTTGGTAAACTAAAGCTGTAAAACAACAGTGTTCAAATTTATTACTTTATCATTTTAATAATTCGGAGATGAGATTTGTGTTTCAAATGATGGTTCAATATTGGTGGTTGATCTAAAGTGTGTTTCTATGTGGATATGTAAATATGCTTACCGTTCGGAGGTGCTTTTGTGATACCTCAGTCAAGCACTAGTGACGTTCACGGGAACGGCGACGTGGCCGCTCGTGCGATGATCCTTTGGAAAAAAAATAAAAATAAAATTTTACATTAATGTCCCGCAGGAACACAAAGCCCTTTAATAAATGAATTAAAATGTATTAACCAAACCGGCCCAAAGCGGGAGATTTGAAATCCCCCATGTCGGAGTTTTAATTTAAGAATTAAATTTTACACATCGATTTGACAATATCAAAAGATATTGAAATATTTTTGTTTTGTTTTTTATAGTTTTTGTCAACTGTACTCTTATGACGTCACATTGTAACGGTATTTTATGCTGCCTACAAATTAATTTGAGTGTGATCTCACAATCTATGACTTCAGGAATCAGATTTAAATAGATATTACATTTTAAATGTATACAGGGTTTTACCGGAAAGCCAATTTATTTGTTTGACATCACGTCTTTGCTTGTAGCGTGGTATGGCAGTTATAGAATAAGAAATTCATACCTTGACGGGAATCGAAATTGTTTTAATTTAATTACTGAATATTAAAGAAGTTACTCATTTCATATTTTGTGTAATCATAAACTTTTTCCCGTTTTAGTTGTTTATTATTGAAAGCGCAAATCGTTTAAAAATATATATTGTTTTCGATGACAAAAATCCAAATACGCAACATCTACATTTTTATTAGCAAGTTTAGTATTTCTCTCACTCTAACGCGGTGCTCTAGTAAGGAAAGAGCGAGACAAATGTACGGCATATGTATGTACGTCACAAAGTCGCCTCATCGAAGCGCAACTGTTAGAACGTGATATTCCGACGATGCCGCTTTAGATTTCCATGCAAATGAACTAGGGTATTTTGGTACCCCCGTTCGGATCACGCGTAAATATACCAATAAATCTCACTTCTTTCCCTGCGGTGTTTACGATCGCGATCTCTGTCCCGCTCCTTGTCACGATCGCGTTCCCTTTCACGCTCCTTGTCCCTGTCGCGCTCCCGTTCCCTGTCCTTGTCACGGTCACGTTCCCTTTCACGATCCTTGTCACGTTCACGTTCATCGTGACGACCGCCCCGCTCCTCGCGAGTTGTTCTGTGGTATGTTATTTTTTTAAATTTGTATTAATATAAAAATCAAATTACTTCCGACGATAAACATAACATTACATAAAATATGAAACATAACATTATGATGATGATTTTTACTATAAAAAATTCTCGTGTCACAATGTTCGGTCCCATACTCCTCCGAAAAGGCTTGACCGATTCTTATAAATTATTTATGCACATTCAATAAGTCTGAGAATCGGCTACTATCTATTTTTCAAACCTCTAAATGTTAAGGGGGATCCACCCCAAAGTGTATTTTCTTTTGACTAAATTTTTTTTATTTTTTTTATGATACAGCTTACAAAAAACATACGATCCAAAATTTTCACCTTTCTATCACAATAATTTTTAATAGCAATAATGGTAATTATATGGCAAAACAATGTTTGCTGGGTCAGCTAGTATATATGTATAACTCATAATTGGGTGTGTATGTCACTGTATCCTTCCTGTGATATCTCCGCAAAACGGCAAGAGAAAAACAGTTATTTTTTAAGTTGGAAATAAAAAAAATTAGTATTTACTAGTTTGATGGGAAAAATCATCGTACTGTTGCTACAGTATGAATATATAGATGTTAGTAGCATTACAATAAGATTCATTTTGTACTACTACTGTATACCAATTAGATAACTCACTCATTGGACTAGTTGTCAGTTTGTTTAGCTACAAAAGTCCCTGGTCCCAATAACCAAAGTAATTCATTTAAAATGAAATTTAAATTGGGGGCAAAATATCCAAGATCAGAAATGGTAACAAAAATATTGAATTCCATAGAAATTGGTTATGAAAATCAATGTATAGAATGTTAAAAACTTATTTGTGTTGGTAATCGATTTTTAAATAAAATACGAAATTTATTGGCATCTGGAAAGCCGAGTTTTTATGAAACCAGTTAACATTATGGGTGGTATGGGTCACTCTGTTCAGTGTTACACACCGGTGACGTTCCTTTTCTTTTTCTTTGTTGTCCCTTCCTTCGCGGTCCTTGTCCCTGTCGCGTTCCCGATCCCGTTCCATTCTCTCCCGGTCTCGTCTGTCTGATCCCAGACCACCGCCGCGAACGTTACGTTCCCTCTCTCTCTCTTCACGGCGCCTCCGCTCTTTCTCTTGCTGTTCCTTCTCCCTCGCCTCATTCATTTCCTCGTATGCTTGACGTAATTTGAAGTACCTATGAAGAAAAAATTAATTTTTAATTGAGACTTGATAATTCAAGCGAATTTGTGTGATTGTTTAACTTACTGGAATAAAGAATATTTTAATTTGAAGGCGAATGGAGGCCCCATTTGCCTACAAATTAATTACTAATAAAATTACCATTTCATTAGCAGAGATTAATTAACTAATTTATTGTGAAAAAAAACTAATAGATTTCTTTACATTCACAAAGATTGGGGATCACAAAGATAATCGACCTTTCCCCGATCTTTGTAAAATTCATGGCATACACCATAAATTTCTTATCGAAGCCAGCAATGTTTATTGTATTGTAGATACACACAGACAGACCAAGATCTCTTAGATATAATTCATTGCAATTACACAATATGCACTTTCATAAACTTAAAGGTTTATATTCCCTTCCTTGATATCTAACAGTGTATATTCTGTTTTAAACTTAAATTTTCGTGGTTTATTAACATATTGACTATTTGAACGGGTACATATCACGATGGCGATTTTTAACGCCAGTAACGTCGTGACCACGATCCAAGCAACTGGGTCGAAATATCGGCAAAATAGTAATTAAATGAGTAACGTCGTGACCACGATCCATGCAACTGGGTCGAAATATCGGCAAAATTAAAAATCGCCATCGTGATATGTACCCGTTCAAATAGTCAATAAGTGTATATTCTGATTTTTTGTTTAAAAAAGCAATGGCAAGAAATCTTCCACTCAGTTCAATGAATGAATATAAAATTAGAAACAAACTTCCAAATTTTTTTTTAATGTTTCATAGTCTATTGTGGTGGCCCCAGTTGTAACCTCTCTTCACTGAACCAGGCCCTAGATTTGAATATTAGCAACCTATATGACCATGTTCAATGATGAATATAAACATGTGACATCATGAGCTTAAGCAATAATCTGTATGAAATAAAAAACATTCTGTAAAATTGCTACAAAGGATATAAACAATCACAATAGACTGTCTTGTGAGCTGATTGTGAACTTTCATCTTCTTATAAAGTATTATATACCTATATTGTTTGTAAATGCTAAGTGGTGAGTTATCCATTAATGTTAGGACCAAATAAGTCACATATAGCATTAAAGGAAAGATTCAATTTCTTCTCATGTTTGAACATAGCTTGTGAACTTTACAATTATTAATAATGTCAAAAATTATCTAATTTCATAACTAAGAAAGTGAAATCTTGATATATGGGAACTGAAGGAAATTAGAACATATTTATTATACCATATAATTTGTTACAATGATGTTTTGTCACTTAAGCAAGTTTAAAAACTTTGTTACTTAGCATCAAACAATAGTTATCTTAAAAAGAAATAATGTGACTGAACATGTAGAGACATGAATTACTATTGAATTGTGAAATTAACTGGGAATAATTGGTAAGATACATTTTTAAATATAAAAACGAAAGAAAATACTAAACTATAGTGGCCCCGATCTATGGATTGGTGTTTGTGTATAAATGCAATTCCCAGTGGAAAAATGTCTTACTGGCTGAGTTATATTGAAAAATATGTTATATTGCAGCTAGTTTTATAGGTTACAGAATACATGTATAACATTAAAAAAAAAACAATAAAACATACTCACCCTACATGTTGCTTTCCAGATAAATGATCATCAATTCTTTGTTGTGCATCACCAACAATTAGAAAGGCGCCGCACACAGGACATACCTCCATTTGTTTCTCTTGCGCAGCTGCTAATTCTGCTGTCATTGACCAGTGGCTACAAAACCGAATTCATAAAAAACCAGAATCATAAGAATTCATAAAAATTACTATTGACAGAGCCTTACCTATTTTCTTGTTGCTTCAAGAGTTGATCTTTCTCTTCTTTCAATCTATCACAGAGCTTCATAAGTCCCTGTGCCTGTTCAACATTGCCACAGGTACCTGCTTCTTCAGCTTCTTGAACCAATGAAGTAATCTTTTCAGACAACAGTTGTACCTAAAATGAAAGAAAATATAATGTGGGGTATAAACAAGATGGCTAAATTTCTTTTAATATAAGAGTAGGATCAATTTTTGCATGCATAAAAATGTATGATTGGTATGAATAAAAGATTACAACTCTACAAACACAACAGTTGTTTGTTATGGGTTTAGGTTTATTAAATCATATTTAAAATATTATCTTAAAAAAATATTCTAACGATATTTCATATAGGTTTCACCAATGTGATGATAACAGTTCAAATCTGTTATTTAAATCTAATGTTACTTTTAAAAATCCATCTCTTATTTTCTTGTTAATAAAAAAAATCATTATAGAATCAACTTTGAAAAATCTATGTGAATAATTACCTGCTCTTGATTTTTCTCAGTTTGTGCTTGAGTCATAGGAGGACCCTCAGGTTTTGAATTCATGAGTTCAAGTCTTTGTTTACCCTTTTGAATTTTCCCTAAAATTAAAAGTGTTGATAATTTACATAAGCCAGAGAAAGCAATTTCTTTTATCATATCAATTTTATTAACAACAAGGAAATTGTCAATGGTTGTCCTAAAAGGGTTCAAAAATTTTATAGGATTTCTTGTATAATGTTTATTATAATATCAATCTGCTAACATTTAGTATAACACTTTAACTAAGATTATAAGTTATTCATGTATTATGTAAATTTACACATTTGCTAATATATAAGCAACAAAGTTTATATTTCCACTCAACCAGTGGCTCAACAAAATATAATTGGCTGATAAAAATACATGGTTTAATTTTTAAACAATGCTTGTGTAGATGTTCTTTTAAGAATCATCATTATACCTCTATAGCAGCAATATAATAAACATTATTATAACATAAAGTATAACTTACTCTCTACATCATTAATCATGTGACGGCAAAATCTAAGAAACTCTTCAACATACTGAGCTTTCTTATAAGAGGGCTCGGCTTTTTCAAATAACTCCTTTACTTCATCGTCGTGAACTTTTGGACAGGCTCCAAGGTCTGCCCGAGTGTTTACAAACAAGTCGTGTGGACAGAATTTAACCATGTAATATTTACAATACTGCAAAAACATTTTTGATTAATAATTACTAATGCATTGTTTTGAAAATAGTAACCAATAGGTTATAATTTGTTTTCATTTCGCAAACTCAAAATGTGATATATAAGATATTTAAAATAACTTACTTCAATGTCTTCCCAGTTAGGCTTTTTTATCTTTTCATTTGGATTGGTGTTACGATGTTTACCCATCAACTCATCAAGTAACTGGGCTGCCGCTAAGACCGCCATAGCAAATAACTTAATTACACAAGACAAATAAACTATTGCAGTAATTATACAAAAAACTCCAAACTATCATGAAAAAATAAATTAAGAGTAAATATCTGCATATATCCCATACGCATAAACGACTTTTTCTTTTCTCACATTTACGAAACTGCGAATGACACGGGCATTATAAAATCAGCCATATTTGATTTTTCAAACTTCATTAAATAATAATTCTCCCTTCTCTTCAAATAAACTATTTATTGCCCTGGGTGCTAGTCTTTTATATACTAAATATATTTCCCACGTAGCAGTATTTTACAGATGTTTAATTTTATTTCGTTATAAAAAAAACTAAACTAAATAGAATAAGTCTTTTAAAAAAGTTCTTGCAAAGTGGAAGAGAGAGAATCAATATATTGTTAAACTATTTTAAAATAATGCGCAGTGTAAAATGTTTACATCATAATCATAAAAATAATATTTTTACGGTGCAACTTTTGTTGCTATCAGTCGTCAAAAAGATAAATTATAATCAACGCGTTATAGATATTACCTTAGGAGTTATTTAGTATACGTAGAAGAAAAAACAAACCGAAGATAATGCTGTCTATATCTTGAACCTATTATAAGGCTAAATTAAAAAAAAAAATGTATTGTCAATACAAATGTGCATTTAATATCATAGATAATAACTATATATTGGTTATTTATAATATTGTCTGATTCATAGATAATGTCTGATTGCTTTAGTTTATGTCACACTCACAACCAACCTACTCACAACTAACCAGTATATATATAGGTATTATCTATGCTCACAACTTAACACAGACTATATACTTTTTGTAATATAAAAGCGTTAACTCACTATAAAAAAAGAAGTTTTATTTACATAGTTTTAGTTTTCATTTAAATTTAAGTAAATAATTTAATTTCGTGTAATGTTATCCTGTGTTATATAAAGGTGCGATCTTTTTAAAACATACGGATTATCTGCTGATTAGGGTAAGCAAAAAATGGGCGGATTATTTAGTAAAAGTAAAAAGCCAGTTAGTAGAATAACTGAGCAAGATAAGGCTATTTTACAGCTAAAACAGCAAAGGGATAAGCTAAAACAATACCAAAAGAAAATAGAACTCAATCTTGAAAAAGACAGGCAATTAGCAAAGAAACTTTTATCTGAAGACAAACGGGACAGGGCAAAACTGCTTTTAAAAAAGAAGAGATATCAGGAGAATTTGTTACAGAATACTGATGTGCAATTGGAGAAGTTAGAACAGCTTACACATGATTTAGAGTTTACTCAAATTGAAGTTCAGGTAAAATCTATATACTTTTTAGCAGCAGTTCAATTACATTGGAGACATAAAGGAGTGGGCTGTGATGGTTCTAATGGGTTTGAATATTAGGCGGGCAGCACATATTCTCTTTGTAAAATTGATGTGCCTAATAAGTGTTTAAAATTCATTGAAATGTTTTTTTAATAGGTAAACATGGAAGAAACCTACAGATTCCTGGTGCAATTCTGTACTGTGTGTACTGCAACCTATCTGTTGCTTATTATTTAAATTTATTTTATGAAAAATGTATAACATCCTTTATTAAAAAGCATTGTAAAAGGGTTTTCTAAGTAATTAGTTAAGAATTCATATCAATTCTTCATATATATCTAGACAGATTAATTTTATTCATTTACTTAATTGCTATACTGTATTTACATATTTATAATATTTACTTCAGGTGTTCCATTGTATGTCTAAGTTCTAAACCTGACTGAGTTTGTCATGGATTCTTCTCAAAATAGGGCACAAATGAACCCTTGTAGCTTCAGAATTAATGTTTTTCTTTAGGTAACATTGTCAGTTGTATATTGAAATTAAGGGGTGAAAAATATTGTTACAATCCTGTAAAAATTACAATAACAATTAATATTTAATTTAATATTTTTTAGATAAATTATCATATTTTAGTACTCTATTTTAGGTAGTAAACTACCTAGTCAAAGTTGTATTACTTGTAGGCTAGATTGTAATTTTACATAATCATTTTTTTCAGGTACTTGATGGTTTGAAGAATGGGAATGCAGCATTAAAGAAAGTTCATGATATTCTTAATATTGATGAAATTGAGAGGATTTTGGATGAAACAAAAGAAGGTATTGAGAAACAAAGAGAAATAGATGAATTAATTTCTGGCCAATTAACTGAAGAGGATGATGAAGCCATAGAGGCAGAGTTAGAATCAATCCTCGATGTTGAAGATCAATTGCCTGATGTTCCAAAGGACAAGTTGCCTGATGTGGAAGAAGAGGCACCAGAAAGACCACAAAGAGTAAAATCTAGTTCCAAGAAAGTTGCTGTTGAAGCTTGAATATATATTTTTATTGTCTATATTAAAGTATATTTTGTTAATTTATCTTTAATTTATAAAAATATTTTTATCAGTTGCTGCTTTCATCACAATACCTATTACTGAAACAGAGAATAAATTAAAAAAAAACTTATATTTGCTTTAGATTAATTATGAGAAGGCACATTCTTCTTATGAAGCCAAGTAGTAAATATAACTTATTAACTATTGTTAGTTAAAATAACATCTTAACCTTTTCCCTATGGCTGGTATATTTTTCTCTCTTAACAATCTCACTGGTATACACAGGGGCAGTGATAAAGATGCTTCATGTATTCTAGTTTTGCACACAGATCTGTGAAATAAGACAAAAATACTTATTGTACATAGTTGTGATAAAGAAGTAGGTATTTACATGTGGACAATGGTGTTTATTTTGTTTAGTGCATAACATGATACTTAGAAATATCTGGTAACATGAATACATTATACCTATCGGAAATGAGGAGATCCGTAGCAGAACCAAAGCCACCGACATAGCCCTACGAATCGCGAACCTGAAGTGGCAATGGGAGAGGCACATAGTCCGACGAACCGACGGACGTTGGGGCCGGAAGGTGCTGGAATGGCGACCCCGCACCGGACGACGTAGTGTAGGACGACCGTGCAAGGTGGACCGACGATATATGGAGGGTCGTCGGTAGCCGCTGGAGCCAGGCGGCGCAAGATCGGGCCATGTGGGCATCATTTCGTGAGAACTATGTCCAGCAGTGGACGTCTATCGGTTGAAGCGACGACAATGACATTATATTGCATTACCTATGGCAATGCCAAATGTTGACTTAATATTTTGGATGACGTATTATTAACGAAAGAGAACCGCAGAGAACGCACATCTTTGTTGATGTAATATTCGATTCATCAAATTTATATGTAAGGGTTCCAGATGAAATGATGAAAATCTAAAATTTCCTAATTATTTAACCGACTTCAAAAAAAGGAGGAGGTTATCAATTCGTCTGTATTTTTTTTATCTTTGTTACCTCATATCTCCCCGACTGGGTGGACCGATCTTGATTTTTTTTTTAATGAAAGGTGATGCTCGTCATAGGGTCCCATTTTTTAAACTCCAGTTCTGATGATGGTATCCATGAGAAAACCGGTTAAGTGTTAAATTTGCATTAAACATGTGCGCGACGAATGGACGAATAACTCAAGATCACGCTAACCGATTTCGATGATTCTTTTTTTATTGGAAAGGATATACTTCAAGGGTTGTTTTGTGACAGTTTGGTTAGGTTTTGATGATGGAATCCTTGACAAAGTGACGGAACTCTTCAATTCTTAGGAGTAAATGAACGATACTCGACAGAATCTTCTATAGGCTATCCGGATATTTGAGTTGCCTACCGTAACATCTGTATGGTCAACTTCTAGTCGTAGTTAAATATGAAGATCAATCAATGGAGCTCCTCAACGGCTTACAGTAAGGATGCGGTTTATGGCAGAAAATAAGTGTCTGTAAACAAATAGCAATGAGCTTACGTTTGTTGCTGCATTGCAACACGTTTACTTCAGTTTCACTAAAAATAAAAAAATAAATTAAAGTTTTAACAAAAAAAGAACCGCTTTCAAAACAAACTTACAAATATATTAATTGGCTCTAAAAAGTAATAAATAATTGCGAAATTCTTTTATAGTGTTCTTCATATTCTTATATTTGGAGTCGTCGGTGTCAGCCAAAGTACCTTCATATATAGCTGTAGGTGGGGCAGACGCAGGGGCTGCCAAGTTGACACGCGGGGAACATCTACCTTGGCTGAAACCGACTCCGAATATAAAGATTATGAAGAACACTACAAAAGAATACGCAATTATTTCTTACTTTTTTAGAGCATATTAATATATTTGTTAAGTTTGTTTTGAAGGCGGTTCTTTTTTTGTTAAAACTTATTTATTTAATGGACAACTCTATCTGCAAATATTACTTCTATTTAAGGAGTGAAATATATTAAGTATTTCATTAAATGAAATTTTGATTAAGCTGTAGACCATTTAGTATAAAAAATACAATGAATTAATTTGAAAGACATGATTTAAAACTGTTGATTTTCTTAATAAATATGTTCTTTAAGGCTCCAGCTTCAACATAGCTATGCCACTAAACCAGTGGTTTTCATTCGACCCCAAAATTAAATTTATATTAGTTACTGCTCCCACAACATTCATTGTTTTATAACTGACTAGCTAAACCCGCAACTTCGTCTGCGTGGAATATTTTTTTCATTAATTTAGGCACATTTCAAGTCTCTACGCTTTATGGTTCCAGAAATATCGCAATGAGTCAATACATAACACCTCCGGAACCCCCCTTGCGGATAGATTTTCATAAAATCCTCTACTCGACAAAAGGAATATTCCCACCTAATTTAAAGTCTTCGCCTTATGATTCCAGAGATATCGTGATGAGTTAATAGATACCTGTACATCTCCTATTTTATAACTGATTAGATATGATGACATTCTAAGTTCTAATTATCAGCATGACGTAGCTACATTTTATTGAGTTGTGGAATCGAGTTGGGGTGGAAACAAGCTGGCAATATATTTTAGGAAACGCATTCAGAGCAAAAATTCTTCGCAGGTAGAAGTCTATGGAGAATTTTTTGGAAGGCATCGTTGGTACATTGGTACTAGTACTCGCTTCGCGAAATTTAGGAAGTCTCATTTTCTAATTTAGCAGTGGGAGGCATTGGCTATCATTTTTTTCATCAGGTGGTAATATCACAGTCAAGTGTACTCAACAACTCTCCACCAATAGTGTATGCGTACAATGTACACATGTCAGAAGTGAAACTTCTTTGACAAACTAATTTTTAAGTCTTGTTTATATTTATACAAATCTAACACTTTAGATTTCATAGACTTGGAGGGAAAAAGGAAGATATGTTAGGAATTAATTTAATGAAATCTCAAATGACGAATTGTAAATAAAAATGCCCCGTGTTTTTTTGTCAATATTATAAATTATTAATTAGGTCTTGTTGATGAATTTAAAATTTAGAAAAGAGAATATATGAAATAGTTTTTACTTTATACATTAAATTATGAAATGAAAGTGGCAAATTAAAATGCCACATGTTATTTGTAAATATTATAACTAACTTAACCATCAAAAGAAATTAGCATAAAAAACGCTGCGCATCTTCGTGGCGCTAATCACGCACCTTATCCGTAAAAATTTTACCTTCATGTGCCTAAAGAAGTTTTACTTCAAAAAATTGACTTCGCTTAACATAAGGTAACTGTATGCTTGTAAACAAGTTTGTTTCTATAAAAAATAATAATCAGGAGGATAAATGAAATAATTGTTTAATTTACATTTTAATGTCATCCATATCAAATTACTGAACATAATTTAAGTTTTCGTATATACTATCGTGTCTATATAAGAGAGATAAAATCTACAAACGAATAGTGGCACCATTACATTAGAGTACTAGTTAAATGGTGTATACGCCAAGGGCTGAAATGAAAAGTAAACACTCAGACGATTCAAAATCATCTTACCATGTATCATATACACATGATTCAGCAAATCAATACAAATGATAGAGAATATATTTAAGAACTAGATACAACTATATACAAGTATACAAGCTAACTTTTCACAAGCTGTTACAAGTAACCATCGAAGTGATTATAACACCACTTCTCAATACTGGTGGTACGGCTAAGCTAAGCATACAGCCACCAGATTAAATATCTATACATTACTAACTTATATTACAGGTTTATCACACTTGTACTGTACATACATGGCAAAGATATATCGCCTGTTCACGTCAATAACGTGCTATCTTCAAAAATTCGAAATATCAGACAAATTTTTTTTTCTAAAACTTAAAGATAGCAAGGTTATGATTTTGATATATTTTTTGTAAATTAACCTTGACGGACCGAAGCGGGGGATTTTATATCACCCATACATGGGTCGAGTAGTAGGAGAGATGAAAATGGTAAATTTTTTTCGAAAGCGCGTTTATAAATTTCGTTTTAAATAACCAAAACCCAAATAGTTTATACGCAACATTCATAGTATTAGCAAGTTTTGTTTAGCGACATGTTATATCTCTCATTCAGTCGCGTGGTATTACAATGACTGTTTCAGATCACCATACAAATGAACTGGAGTCTTTTTATATCCCCGTTCGAATCACGCGGATTTTTTGGATACTACGGCTAGAAAGTTTAAATCGAAATTTAACTCATTGTTTTAAAGTACCATTTGAAATAACAACAAAAAAAAGTAAAAATAACAGTAACGGGCATTTCTTAACAGCAATAGATATATTTTAAAATATACATTAAACGATTAAGTTAAGATTTGGTTTAACTTACAAAAAATTATTAACTTTGTTATTTATAATTAAAACAAATGTTTTTTTAAATATATATTTCTAATTCATCTGATATTAAAAGCGTCAAAAGTATGACGGTTTTATTTATGAATTAAAAATATACTTTTCGGATTTATCACGTTATTGAAGTAAAGAAAGGATATATAAAATAACTATTAGTTTCGAACTTACAAAAATAATTGAATAAGTTAATCATGCTGGTGAGGGCACATATATATTATTTTCACGATATATTAAGATTTTTCGCTCCCTGGTCCCTGGCTCTTCCACCTAATAAGTCAATAAAACATAGAACTTATAATAGCCATTAATTAGTAGTATACTTTGTAACGGAACAAAGACATTTTATAGAGAAGCTATAATAATAAAAATTTAACTCGGGGGTTCTCAAAGTGATCGATATCGGAACCTAAGGGGTTACAAGGGATCTATGTATACAGAAACTGATATTGGTGGTTAACAAGCTCCAAAAATAGATTCACATTAATTTATGTGTACTAACTTGTTATAAGAATAACTAATATCTACGTAGCAAGTGTTATCATTAAGTTCTCAAACAGATGGGATCACAATCAGTTTCCCCATTAACATAAACTGGCGACTGACAAAGTCTATAAATCAACCCATAAAAATGCAAGTTATGTCAATGTGTATAAGTTATATTCCGTGTACCAACTTATTATAAGAATGACTAATGTCTACCGAGTATCAGAGGGGTCCAAATTAGTTTTTAGGGTAAGATATCTACGAAAACAGATATTGGGCATCAAGGTCTAAAAATCTACTTACGTTAATTAAAACAAGTTATTTGATTCTCTCTAGATTTACATTTTGTTATGTGTAACAAACTTGTTATAAGAATATTCCAATTTGTCATAGTATAATAACTAGAACTAGGATTTTTTTTACAGTAATTTGGCTATAATGGAATCTTTACCGAAAATCGTTTGAAAATCCCTGGATCAGCTCAATACATTACACTTGTATAGTAACAATGGTTTGATTATGTTATACAAAACTTAACACTAATAAAAGAAAAATATTGACATAATTAAATTTTGGAATAATTATTCCCAGATATACCTTACCTTTTAGATGCGATAATATAGTTTAATACAAAGGTACCAAATTAAAATGCTCTATTATTCTAAATATAAATACGATTAAAGTTACCGCATAAAAAAACTCTGCCTCAGTATAGCGACATTTATTCGAGGAATGTATAAACTTACATTATAGTAAGTGTAATATGCCGCGTTATTATAAGTATTTTGTATAAAATTTATTTTCCAATACTTTTATGATAATTTAGATGTTTGAATATAGACAATATTTTAAACCAACATTTGATTTATTCCCCTAAAAAAGTAAATATATACAGTAAATATACATAATATCTTATTGAAATATTTAATCGATAATAAAATACTTTTATATTCATTACCTAAAAATGAAAATATATATGTTGTTTTACATTAGAGTACTTCAATATTTTGAGCTATACCTAATTAACGATTACCCGAAACGGAGGACTTGTAATCCCCACATGAGTATTTTTTGTAATCATAAAAGCATTAAATCATAAAAGCATTATAAAGAAAATTTTTCCCACTTTTTATTTTTTATTGACGAAAACACGAAACGCCAAACATTGTTTTAGATGACAAAAAAAAAATAGATGATACGCAACATCTATATCTATTCTCGTGACTATTATTTTTCTTACTCTGTTTAAGATTTTCAGCCAAGTAAACTGGGGTCTTTTGGTACCACCCTTCGGATCACGTGTCATTTTTTGTTACGTAGGGCCGGAAAGGTCAATTATTTTTATTTTTTTATTTATATATCTTTATTGCACACATTAAAAAAAAGTTAAAAAAAATAACACAGATTAACAATTTAGCATGAAAGTGTGCAAAGGCGGCCTTATTGCTGTAAGCAATCTCTTACAGGCAACCCTTGGTGAAGGGAATTTATTAAATGGAACGCGGGTGGGGTATTAAGATTGATTTTTTTAAATTTTTTTATTACTGACAATTTAGCGCTTAACTGTGATCTCACCTGATGGAAAGTGATGATACAGTCTAAGATGGAAGCGCGCTAATCTGGTAAGAGGCGATATACCGATGTACGGGAATACAAATCTCTTTGTTTGACGACATGTCTTTGAAAAATCACCATGAGGTTTGGAAGGTTTTTTAATATGAAAAGATTGCCACTAGAAGTTAAAAAAAGTTGTAGTAGAATGGATGAATAAAAAGGATCTTATTAACAATTGTAATTTCAGCTACCAGTATAAATTAAAAAAGAAACATCAATTACATTCAAGGGTACTTACTACTAGTACACATTCCTAACACTCTAGAATTACATCGTTTTCACATCAACTTTACATACTTTAGCAGGAAAATATAATATGTACACTATATATCACATTCTGCACAAAAAGAAAACTAAGAAATATAAAAACAGTGATTGTCTATACATGATCATCAACTCTCCAAGAAGAGAAACATGGGATCAGAAACTGAATTGGCATCTGTTTCTGAGGCAATAGGCGTATGCTAGTAATTCACAGTGACTGGATGGTGGGCAATCGTTGTCCCTGTGTGGTGTTGGCCACTGGCAGTGTGCGTGAACGTCCCAGGTTGTACGTTCGCCGCACTGGTTGCAGTGCCCGTAATAACTGGTTGCTGGAAAGTTGAAAATTGGTTTCTATGAGATGACTTTGAAACTTATCAGGGAAGTATCACTTTACGCACATTAAAATCGTCTACAATGTAGCGATAATTTCTCCATGATAATTAATATTCTCATGATATTTTATATATTAGGAGTTTAGTGACATACGAATGCATAGATATACTAAATTTATGTGGAATCGCGAGTATTCTTATAACATGTACGCTTACCTGACTCGTTATTTGCATAACAGTACTGAGTTGTGTTTGGGCTGTGTTGTTTTCAGTTACTGTTGTAACTCTGTAATAAAAAGAGAAAAACTTTTATTTTCTTATTATGCACAAGCTACTGTTTAATTTTTCTCGCTTTTAATTAGTGATGATAGCTGTTAACCTTTCCGGCCATAGTTCCCACTAATATACGCTTGCTGCAAACGGGGGTACCAAATGACCACTGTTCATTTGTACGAAAGTGTCAAACAGAGTTATAAGAACATAAACGGCCGTACAAATCGGGGAAAACGAAAACAGTGTCATACATTTGCCTCGCATTTACCTTATGGTGTTACTGCGTTTATTTGAGTTTGAGAAATAACATGCCACTAGCTGATAAAAATAAAACGCGCCTATAACACACTAGCTGAACCCGCGACTTCGTCTGCGTAGAATGTTTTTTTGGGTAGCATTTTCGTTAATTTAGGCAAATTGTTTTACAAATAAGAAACATGCGAAACCTTGTGGGTGGTATTTCTAGAAATCCATTCTTAGCTAACCTGTACTCAGCAAAAGGAATATTCCTACCAAATTTCAGTCTTATGAATCAATAGATACCTGGATATCTCTTATATATAGATTATAAATGTTGCGTATGTTTATTTGGATTTTTTATTATCAAAAACAATATTTTAAGCGATTTGCTATTTCGGCAAAAGAATAACACAAACCTATAGGGCAGGCTAGGTTAAAGTAGGATCTGATTATATATTTTTTCATATTTCTTGTTTCAATTATTAATTGTTGCTATTAATTAAGAGATGTTTATGTAAACTAACCTCACGTCGTGTTTTCGTTCAGGTATCTCAGTGGCATCCTTCTCGCACTTTGAATAATCACCACAATCCTCGTTTTCAGTAGCTGGTTCCGTATTAGTGGCATTATCGCCGCCCTCCGAGTGCGTTCGTCGATGTGCCACTAAGTGACCTAAAAGATTAAACATGTTTAGTCCTATGGAATAGTGGATTTAAAGTAACACAAGACAGAGATTTTAGAGAGTAAAGCCACTGTCTATCACTTGGGTAAGCTATGGACATTAAAAAAATGCTCCAGAAACATGTATGTCTCCTCATTGTTTTCCAAAAAGTACATACATACATACATAGCATCACGCCTCATTCCCATAGGGGTAGGCAGAGACAACATCCTTCCACTTGCCACGATCCTTGCATATCCCCTTCGCTTCTTTCATTCTCATTAAACTTCGTCCGTTTAAAGTAATCTTGACCTAGACGTTATTTAAAATGTCTTGATTTTGGTCCAGGAACGTTCGCCTTGGTCTTCCCTTTCCAACTGTCGCATTCACTCTTGACTCATAAATCCTTTTTGTCAGTCTCCTTTCATTCATTCTCTCTACATGCCCAAACCATCTAAGCATACCTTTTTCAATTTTAGTCACTACGTCTTCTTTTATACCACAACGTTCTCTTATCACACTATTTCTCACTCTGTCACTCAGTTTTAATCCACTCATGCTTCTCAACGCTCTCATCTCTACCGCATTTATTTTACTTTTGTGATTCTTCTGCCATACCCAACTTTCACTACCATACATAAGTGTTGGCACCAACACTCCAGCATGCACTGCCAGTCTAGCCCTTTGAGACACCATCTGGCTATTCATAAAAGCATGCAGAGCACCATTTACCATATTCCCTGCATTCACTCTCCTTTCAATATCACTTTCACATGTTCCATCTTTTGTAAATTTAGATCCCAAGTATACAAATTCTTTCACCTCTTCCACTTGTTCCCCATCTATCAAAATATTGCCATTCATCATAGATTCATCTCGTTCAAAAAGCATAACTTTCGTTTTGTTTACATTCACTTTCATTCCTTTCCCTTTCAAAGCTTCATTCATAATATTTAGCATCTCCTGTAGCTCATTAGCGGATGACGCAAGTATTACTTGATCATCAGCGTAGAGTAAACATTTGATGAGTAATTCATTCATTCTTAACCCATACATACTTTCTTTTAAATCTGTCAAACATTTATCCATGAATAGGTTGAACAGCCATGGTGACGTAACACATCCCCGTCGAACACCTTTCTCAACAGGAAACCACTCCGTGTACGCTCCGTTTATTCTGACACAAGCACTAGAATCCTCATAGAGTGACTTCAATGCTTGAATCAGACAACCGCTCACCCCATACGTAGAAAATGTTGACCACAGCTCATTCCTCACCACTAGATCATAGGCCTTTTCTAAATCTACGAAAGCGCAATAAACTTTTTGGTATAATGAACTTTTGGTTTTTCCAAAAAGCAGTTAAAATTAACAACAACAAAGTCGTTCAACATGGGAAATTTCCAATATCCTCATAACTTGTGTAACTCTTCTATAAAACAAAGGGTTCCGATACATGATTTAGCGCACTGTTATTAAAATAACTATACATATACTTTTACAAGGACAAGGAGGTAATAAAGGTATGTTACCAGTAGTTTTTTTTTCTTAAGATTACTGAACAAAGGCCAGGTATTGAAAAAGCAAAATCAGCTCACCTTTGCACAAGAATTCCTTAGAGCAGACTTCACAACGGAAATGTTTGTTCGCATTGCCGCTTTTGTGTGATCGTTCGTGGAACAATAGATTCCCTTTCAAAGGGAACGACTTCCCACATTCCCCACAGCTAAAGGGTCGTTCACCGCAACTGTGCGATCTTAAACATTTTGAAAATGTCATTTATTGAAGATTATAGTCACCAATATTTAACAATTACTTTAATGTAATAATTGTTTATTTATAATAATTTCGTGATTTTTTTTTAATACGGCGATTACATCGGGGAAAACTTTCTGAAATTAAGTTTTATACATAAAAACTAGCGAAAGAGCGTGATAACACTTTGAAATTCACTTCCTTAATTTTATGAATAATTATATGGAAGGCTCTCACGTATAAACAGCCTACTCGCAGTTTAGATATTTGACATTTTTGTAATTTCGTTGATTATGTCACGACCTATTTATCAACATAGGTCGTTTTTTTAAAATCATATAGCTCTTACAGCGTAATTCTTAAAAAAATATTAACATAAAAGGCAGTACAGTAATTTATCTTATCCTTGAAATAATGTCATACAAAATTATCTGTTATATATTTGCACGTTGTTCTTGCTCTAATGCTGTAATGGTTTCAATTGGCCTTTTGAAAAAGTGTTGTAAATGTTTAAATTTTTTTGTCATAAAAGTTATTAAAATAAAAATTAATTTCAAGAACCGAGTAATGAGAACATGACGACAGTACCAGAAGAAAAGTGTTTTGAGTTTTATGAGGTAAATACTTCGATTTTGTTGAAAACAATCATAAATACATAAAATTAAGAAGTCACAAGCATGGCGACCAATCATTCTACCTTTCAAAACAATGATAAAGTTTTAATATACATAAAAATATATATTTTTGAATTGAAACTTCTTTAGCCGCACGAGGGTATAATTTTTACGGATGAAACGCGTGATTAGCGTCAAGATGTGCAGCGTTTTTAATGCCAATTCGTTTGAAGGTTAGGTAGTTTTAATATTTACAAATAACATGTGGCATTTTAATTTGCCACTCTGTCATTTAATAATTTAATATACTATTTTTCATAAAATATAAAATACTTCATATATTCTCTTTTCTAAATTTTAAATGGGAAAATAAATATTTAATTAATAATTTCTAATATTGACAAAAAACATGTGGCGTTATTTTTACAATTCGTCATTTGAGATTTCAATAAACTATTTGTATTAAATTTCGATATTTTTAATGTTTTAATAACAATTAAATTCCTAACATATCTAAAGTTTTAGATTTATAGAAATATAAACGAGACTTAAAAATTAGTTTGCCAAAGAAGTTCAACTTCTGACATGTGTACATTGTACGCACACTTTTTTCAAAATTCACATTCTAACAATACCAGAGCCAACATGCTAGGTTGTTAAGTTTGTTAATACATAAATATGTTTCAACAGTAATTTTACGCGGACAAAGATTTTCCCATGAAACAAAGTTTAATGAAGCTTACCTCATATGTGTTACTAGATGTTCCTTCCTAGTGAAGTGCTTGGAGCAAATTTTGCAAGCGTGTGGGGTGTCTCCCGTGTGTTGCTTTAAATGATTTGTTAAATGCTCTTTGCGAGTGAAAGTCTTTTGACAAAATTCACAACGATGGGGCGATTCTCCAGTGTGTATTCTGTAAAATAAAGTAAATTTTAAGTATATGTGAGTTTACCCTTTATAATGAGCGCCAACGATTTTGTCTACCTAAAATTACTGAGATACCTACTTTGACGACCTCGCCGGCGCAATGGTGCGCGCTTTGCTAACAAAGGTCCCGGGGTCGACGAGCGGTAGGGCGAATTTAGTTAATTGCATTTTCTAATTTGTTCTGAGTCTGGACTGGTGGGAGGCTTCAGCTGTGGCTATATCAAGAGCAATGTTTAAATGTCAATCCACTCACCGGACATGATTGGTTAAATGTTCTCTTCTGGAGAATGTCTTTGTGCAGAACGGACATTTGTGTGGTGTTTCTCCAGTGTGCAGATGGACATGGTTGGTGAGGTGCTCTTTTCTTGAGAAGGACTTCGAACAGAATGTGCATTTAAACGGTGTCTCGCCAGTGTGTTGCCTGTTTGACAAAAAACACATTATTTTTTGGATTCTCGCGATTTTTTATGACGTGACTGAAATTTTATGACCCGTCTTCCAAACCGATGCACACATAAAAAAGCATGACTCATTGTCACGTTCCGCCCGAGACGTGCGAGCAAACGAGATTCCATTATTAGTATAATTTTTTTTTCACAATAAGTTATCATGTAAAAATATCGTCCGTAAAACGACTTTAGAGAGAACCAAATTTTTTTAATATATTTTTCAGTAGATTATTAAGTAAATACCGGTGTTTTGTTACTTAACATATAGGATCATTTTAGCTTATATATAATTGTTATCATCAAGATTCTATAGGTAATACAGATGAAAACGTTTTAACAAAATTAATATTTATTCTACTATAGATTGTTACTAATAGAACTTTAATAGTTGTTATAAGGTTGTATAAGATTGTTTTTTCAAGCGTAATAGTAGCACAATAATCTATCTTAAGGATATTAAAAAATTGAAATACGGTGAAAACTGAGACATACACACAGATGTATAACACTGTTGTATTATCTTTGAATATTTTACATTTTTTATCTAACTCCATAAAACTAAGAACAAAAATACGATCATGGAACATTGGAACTGGACAAAATTAATAATGGTAAGTATTAAATTGTGTAAAAGCTGTTTATTTATTTTTGGATTAATACTTTTTTCTAGTAATTATAGTGCATTTATCTTTCCACCTAAATTAATATATTATACTATGAAATAGTTGTTACTAGTCATATCAGTATAATTCCATGTTTTTTATAGTTATAAAGTTCGTACTTGATATATTTTATCAATTTATTTTAAAAGTAAGGCACAGCTACTGAACGCGTAACATATTATCGACTCACCACGTGCATAGTGTTTCTGATTTGATGCTTGGACGAATATAGAGTGTCGAGGTAGTGGCATTCTCGAAGGAAAATGGTAATTGTTAAATACATACCTGACGTGAGTGACAAGGTGTTCTTTCCTGGTGAAGCTCTTGCTGCAGTATGTGCAGGTGTGCGGCATGTCACCAGTGTGTTGCCTGATGTGTTGGTTGAGATGTTCCTTCCGCGAGAAAGCGCGCGGGCAGTACGTGCACTTATGGGGAGTCTCACCCGTATGCTGTCTGCGCAACAAAGTACATTCCGATTTTAATATTGCAAAGCTGTTAGCACTTATATTTAATATTGGGAACAAATAAGGTTAACTTTGAGGGAGTCCAAATCGGAATGCACAATGCTGCGCTAGAAGCTAGGGCTTGGAAACTTCCCACAAATGCTTATTGGAGACATACGTAGTAATCGGGTCGTGTCTTACCTTTGATTCGTTTTATATAGTCAAAAACATGCAAACAACATGCCCTATTTATTACTACCCTCTAATATTGTAGCACAGCATTGTGTTGTCTAATAATAAAAGAAAGATACTAACATGCTCATGCAAATTGGTAAACAATGTAACATCTATGTTAGGTAATATAATATACTACTACTTTTTAAGGACTTTACTTAATCTTTTAAAGGTTGAATTAAGGTGGTGACTTTCTGTTATCTATTCAGATTTTGTGTAAATGTATTGTTGTAATATTTAATTTTGTTATTTAGTAAAAGGTCTAATTTTTTAGTTTTGTATGTATAAAATAGTGGAGCTATTTGCAGCAATCAAATATTGTATGGAGAGGTAACTGAAATTTTCATCGTAAACATACATATATAACCTACCTGATGTGATTTGTAAGATGCTCCTTCCTTGTGAATGACTTCGAACAGAATGTACATCGATGTGGGGATTCCCCGGTGTGTTGGCGGACATGGTTAGTCAGGTGTTCCTTTCGTGTAAATGATTTCGTGCAGAATGAGCACTTGTGTGGTGATTCCCCTGTATGCTGTCGGACATGGTTCACTGAAAAAGAAGTATTGTATTTTACTAATGCTATGATAAAATTACACATTAGCTGATGTATGCGATTTTCTTTGTCCAGTATATATGTTATTTAGTTTTAAATTTAAATATTATTGAAATAGGTATTTTTTTGGTGACGGTAAATGTATGTACTAACCAAGATGATCCTTCCTGGTGAAAGCTTTGGGACAGTATCCGCATTGAAACGGAGTTTCTCCGGTATGCTGTCTAATATGATTCACCAGGTGTTCGCGGCGGGTGAAGGACTTGGAACAGAAGTTGCATCGATGAGGCGATTCTCCGGTGTGTTGCCGCACGTGATTAAGTAAATGTTCCTTCCTTGTGAAAGTCTTCGAGCAGAAGTCACAGCGATGTGGAGTTTCACCTATGGGATGTAATAACATGATTGAATGGCTAATGTTGTGTTAATATAAACCTTCATAGCTTCGTAAGGAATAAAAAAAAGTTATAATTAAAAATTTATTTCTAACTATGTACCGAAAAAATCTGAACTAAGCCGAGTGCGTGTGACGTCGTCACAAAGTCAACGATTTCTCACGGCAGTACACAGCTGTTATTATTTTGAATTCGATTTACTAATATCGTATAAACATACTATTATGACGGCAAAAACATGGCGACCAATCGATGCGCATTTATAGTTACGTGATTTTTGTAAATTTTATCGAATTGATTTTAATTACTTAAAACTATTTCGTCGCATCAATCATCAATTTTATTTATAACTAAATATTGAAATACATAAAAAAAAATCAGTTACTTTTTTTATTCAAAAAACCAAATGTTTTAATGGCATAATGGGCATTTATGTAAGTGTATTTTGCTCATATTGCCGAGTTGTTCGTGTAATTTCTCCTATTCCTACAGTTACTTAATTTATTTTCATTCTGATGTTAGTCATTTCTGGAATCTTAACATTTGTTAACATCTCAAATTGTATACAATATTCCCAAGCAAGACATATGAAGCAAATAGATCACATCAAGTAGGTAACTAACTATATCCCACTAAAACAATTTATACATAAATATACGTGTCACCTTCATTATAGTAATCCGGCTTGTAAAAATTACAAGCCGAATTCTACAGGGTTTATAACTATTGGACTGGTTGAGAAGATATTTGAAAATTTCTAATAAGCGTTCATTTTTATTAGCAACATAGTTTTTATTAAGAAATATGTTAGGCTTTGATCATTAATAAATTGTAAAAAAAATCCTATCCGTCACAAGACCTCTGGCAGATATAAAACATAATTTTTTTAAGTTGTCAACAAATAATTTGTATAGCTGTTTGTAGCGACTGACGAATCGTTTGAAAAAGAGGCGACGTTGCGACGTTACACCACAGCACGCGTCCTACAGATGTTCCAGGTCAAAAGTTGTTTTCGCTTATATGTACTCTAGGAATCAGACTCGTGAAATAGACTACGTAAACATAAAAAAATCAATAGATGTTTAAATTAATTATGTAGAAACTAAGAATCATGAAGCTCAGTTATATCCAAGCCTGCCACCAATGTATTCGTTACTATATTTAATTTGATTTATAAATACAAGCTGCCAATGGACATCTGCCTTAAGCAATATAGGTTTATATTTATATAACTGATTAACATCTCAATTATTCGTCAAGTAATCATCATTAACTAAAGTTTAATTTGCAAAATTCTTAAACCCTTTCCACAATAATAAAGAATTTACCATTAGATAAATAAAGATTGATTTTGTCATATATTAAAAGTAGCCCCTTTTGTTTGCTGTTATATACAAACATTAGTATTTGTCAATATAATTTATATAAATTTCAGTGATTTTTTTATGGATGAAACGCGTGATTAACGTCACGAAGATGTGCAGCGTTTTTTATGCTGATTCGTTTGAAGGTTAGGTAGTTTTAATATTTAGCATGTGGCATTTTAATTTGCCTCTCGTCATTTAATCGTTTATACTATTTTTCATACAATATAAATAATATTACATCAATTCTCTTTTCTAAATTTCAAATTAAAAAACAAAATTTAATTAATTATTTCTGATATTGATAAAAAAACACGTGGCATTTTTAATTTACAATTCGTCATTTGAGATGTCAATAAATTATTTGTATTAATTTTCGGCACTACTAATATTTTAATGACAATGAAATTCCTAACATATCTTCCTTTTAAATCTCGGGAATCTAGTTTTAGATTTGTATAAACAAGATTTAAAAATTAGTTTGCCAAAGAAGTTTCACTTCCGACATGTGTACTTTGTGCTTTGATAAATGGATGGTCTAAATCTGTAAAGCGCTAAAGTAACAGGTCTCCTCTACACAGCATTGTAACAAAAGGCAAATTTTCCAAATTTCCAGCAAACCCCCCAGTTCCGATATAGAAAGAATAGGTTTTGTATCCTAAATTTGCGTTGCTGAGGATCGAACCCGGGACCTATGCAGGAAAAGCAATTACTGCACCATTACGTCAAAAATTTTGGATTGTAATTAAGCTGTACTAACCAGTATGCCACAATATGTGATTGGTGAAGTGTTCCTTTCTCGTGAAGGACTTGCCACACAGTTCGCATCTGAACGGGGTATCATTCGTATGTGACCTCATATGATTCACTAAATGCTCCCTTCTAGTATACTTCTTTCCGCAAATTTGGCAATGGTGCGGCGTTTCACCTAGTTTTGCGGGGCAGAAAATAATAAATTAACAATTAATGATGCAACTGTGTTACCCGAAGTAACGCTTGCGAATTATAAGAAGTACCAATAAATACTTATAGTCTATTCCACGGGTCTAACTCTTTCGGAACAAAATGTACGCACCAAGAGATAAAGGAAGACGGTCCGCTACTATACAATGTCTTATATATTTTTAACACTAAAAGATATATAATTTTAATTGACTGATCGTTATATAATAATTCTGCCCGCGATTTCTTCTACATTAAACTGAGACTTGATTACTAACGCCACCTATTTAAATAAAAATGTGCGTGCGTGTAACAGTTACAATCGTTAAGCTACAATTTTTACCGACATATACTATATCTCTCACGTCTTATATTCTCATTTTTGTCTTAAACTAACTGTAAGAGCAATTTAAGCTAAATCTGTCCAGTTGTTTTTGGCTGATTGAGCAACAAACGCATACACTTTCACATTTTTTTTATATCAGCTTTGATAACAGAACATATTATTTTGGTAACTAATAATGCAAGCTAACCCAAACCCTTTCGGACCAACGCCTAAATTGTTAAAATTTATAATTTTAAACAAAGATTATGGATATCTTTATGATTTTGATTCAGAATTTTCCGCCGCCATTTACATAAGTATTCATACTAATAAATGCATCACACGGCCGCTCAATTTGTACGATCGATTACATCTTGACATACTCATTATGTTGTTATTTACGTTTTGGACCGTCCCGAAAGAGCGAAGCATTATTTTATAAACGAATAATTAACCCGTTTAGATTCGAGCGTCATTAAAACGACACATCGTTTGTACACGAAATTACCGCGGGTCATTTTATTGATGTATCAGTAAGTCGAAGCAGGAGAAAAAAATTCGAATACCATTTCAAATTCACAATGTTATGTTCAGAACATATTGCAAAAAAATAATGGCTCTAAAAGGGTTAAAATAAATTTAATACATTACGCACTTAGTGTAATTTGCTTTGGGAGTTCTTGTCGTGGAATGGACCATGAAGTGATAGTGTTAGTAACATGTATTCAGATTTTTTGGTATGGTTGTTTGCAAAGTCTACATTAAGAAAACATTAATGTAATAGTTGAATCATTCAATTGTTATACTTTCTGAACCACTGGTGATAACCGCTGGTTTTGGTGCAGGCTTGGATATTTGTAAAACTTTTTGGAATATGATTTGCGCACTAAATTAAGTAACACTGAATCACTACTAGAAAGAAAATGAAAGAAGTAAACTTAATATATATATTAAGTTTACTTCTTCATTTTAATCTAAATGTTATTAGGGACTAGCTAGGGCTACACTTGGTGGCTTATTGTAATGTTACTTTTATACATAAAATATGGAACCACAAAGAAAAGATTTTTTAAAAAATATAATGTAAACATTTGTATATTAAAGCACTGTATTTTATGATAAAAAGACAAATTAAATGTTTTAGGACTATGATAGCAATATACAGTTTAATATCAATTAGTATAATATTATTAGCAATTATAATTGCAAAATAACACAAGAATTATAATTGCAGTTTAATTAGATTTCACATTCTATGTAAGTATGAACATATATGCAAATCAGGTGTCACGATATGTCTTTGTGCTAATCTCCAAAACGATTATGATGAGATTTTGTAAATGAAAATAAATACATATTTTTTTAAATTTGGAGAGAACGACGTCTGCCGATCAACTAGCGAAGCAATAAATTACGTACCGGTATGCCACATAACGTGGTTCATGAAGTGTTCTTTGCGAGTAAAGCTTTTCTTGCATATCTCGCAGCGGTGCGGAGTTTCGCCCGTGTGTTTTCTCACGTGGTTCACTAAATGCTCCTTGCGAGTGAACGTCTTCGCGCAGAACTGACACCTGTGAAAGTATTGTTGTTACTTCGTGATATTAGTCTGCTTATGTAAATGAGGCAATAAAATAGAAATACTTACAGCAAAAAAAAGTAAAAGTGCAAGCGTACAAAATAAATGTCAGAAGATAAACTTCTTCGGCAAACTAATTTTCATGTCTTGTTTATATTTATACAAATCTAAAACTTTCCGATTTCGGAGACTTAAGGGGGAGGGAAAAGGGAACATATGTTAAGGATTTAATTAATTTGACATCGTATTAAAAGTATCGAAAATTAATAAAAATAATTTATTGAAATCTCAAGTGCCGAATTGTAAATAAAAATGTCTTGTTTTTGTCAATATTAGAAATTATTAATAAAATTGAGAAAAGAGAATTTATGAAATATTTTTATTTTATGAAAAATAATATATTATATTATTAAATGACGAGTCGCAAATTAAAATTCCACATGTTATTTATAAATATAAAAACTACCTAACATTCAAACGTATTAGCATATAAAAGTCTGCACATCTTCGTGATGCTAATCATGCCTTACATCCGTAAAAAGTTTACCCTCATGGATCTAAAGGAAGTTTCATTTCAAAAATCGCAATGTCTACATTCGTACTAGTAACACGTTTTGTTTAATTCTGCTAATGACATGTTATTTCTCTCAATAAAAAGCAGTTCCGCTGTAAGAAAAGAGCGAAGCAAATGTACGATGTTGTTTTCGTTCTTTTTACCGCCACGTATGTCGCTGAGTAGACTCATTTGCAAACAAATCAAGTGTGGTATTTTGGTACACCTGTTCGGGTCACGCGTAATTTTATGATACTTACGGCCGCAAAGTTTAACATCGATTGAGCGGTGTCAGAGTTAAATACTCAACTTTGTAATTATTACAAAAAATATATTAAAAAGGTAACGTATTTTTGAGCCAAACAAATAGCTGTCACGATTTAACCCAGTTGAAACAGACTTTCAGGCAACAAAATTTTATGGCTTTTTGTTTTAATAATTTTTCTAATATTACACCTGTAAGGGGTCTCTCCGGTGTGACTCCTCACGTGGTTGTCAAGATGCTCTTTCCTTGAAAATGTCTTGTGACACGTGGAACATGCATACGGTTTGTCTTGAGCCAACCTCTTCGCTTGGCGCTCAGCTGGATCGCCGGCTATAAAAAGATTTTTAAAGTTACTATAATAACATCGACAGCCCCTATATATAATGAGTCAAGTATTGAACCCTATTTTTATAAGTTTCAAAGATAAATTATTTATTACAGTACTATCTTGTGTGCTCAAAATATATTTTTTAAGCATCAGATTTTAATAGATATATGAAACAAATGACGTAAATCGTTTGATACAATTACAGACACGTCAAAATAAGTGCGGCTTCTTACGGGTCGTAGGTTTCATGTCATCCTGATTTTAATGATTTATTAAAACATTTTAAACTACACTATTTATTTTCATTATATATGAAACTAGTGAAATAAAAACCAGAGTCAGTTTTACCGATAACGATTACCATAGGTTTAATATATTTAATTATAAAGAAATTTGCGCCCAGCTCCAGCTTCGCAAGGATAGTATAATATATTATACCTACATGCCCTGTGTGTGGTAGGATCTGAGTTGGGATTATGCATAATAATTTGATACTCTGACCGGAAAGGTTAAAATTAGTTGGTATACATAGTTATTGGTTGACAAATACTTACCCAAGTGACATTTTCCGTGCTTTGATAACTCAACCGCATTGGCAAATGCTGAGCCACATACTTGGCATGTGTATGGTTTGCTTTCACCGTGATATCGTCTAAATGAGAAAATTAACCATCAATTAACTGCCGATTTTTCACACTCCCTATAACTACACATATTGTTCAAATCTTTTATCTATTATAAAATAGTTTTTTAATCATCCACTGAAGATGAAATATATTTTATTGAAAGCTTTTTTAAATGGTTTCTTTCTATATTAAGAATTGACTAAGTTTTTTAAATATTTTGTACTTGCCTTAATCCCAACGTTTGAATGTGACAAAACCTAATTTGTAGCTTGTTAAACTAGAAAGTGTTATTATCCTCCATCTTCGTCTATATTTGTATCCAATTACGACAAAATAGAACCCGCAATTTGTTGCCTTAATACGTAACATAAAGACAAACAACATCCCTAGCATATTAGTGCAAGTTCCAGCTCGCTCACTCTCTACCTAAATTAATGAGGCCATGGATATATGGTAACCTTTTTTCATACATCTTCAGCATTAGACATGGCACAATTCCCCAGAAATGCTGTGTAATAAATCATTTTAATTTTTTATGTACCAAATATACACAGAATCTTTAATCTATTAAAACAGATCCAGAAACCCTTTGATATAGAGCTTAATGCTCTATATTCTTAATTGAGATTTTGTGAACATATAAATTTTGCAGGAGAAAAATAATGTAGATAATTATACCTGTGAACAATAAGCTGGTAACGAAATTGGAATATCTTTCCACAAATGTCGCAGGCATGGTGTCCAGGTGATGTCTCTGCTTCAGACATTGCAGTGCTGGTACCGGCTACTTCAACATCCACTTCATTCATGACCTGTTGTATACAAGAATATTTTTTTTTACTAAAATAGTGATAACATTAGGGTCCCATTAATAGGTTCAGGCCTACTAACATATAAGAGACCCATTTGCTTTAATCAGAATTGCCCCCAGGATAAGCATGTTCCCTTGTCAAATTTCTTTCAAAGAAAAGCACAATGATTGAATTTAGCGCCTTTAGAATCAAGCGTCGTTAAAACGTCGATTGTACATAAGACTCCCAATGATGGCTTTAAC
This sequence comes from Elymnias hypermnestra, assembly GCA_015832385.1. Taxonomy (NCBI): domain Eukaryota; kingdom Metazoa; phylum Arthropoda; class Insecta; order Lepidoptera; family Nymphalidae; genus Elymnias; species Elymnias hypermnestra. The sequence continues at coordinate 1,811,348 of JACTOM010000006.1, read as the reverse complement.
GACTTTTAGATGAGTAAATGTTTCGCCGTATGCAATGAAAATACGCATATTGATTACCTCTTTTCCATGAAAATACCAATTTTTTTTTTATTCATACTCAAATTCACAATTTTATGGTTTTATTTGAAAAGGTCTGCTTCTATTTTCAAACCCATGAAATTTGTTTGGCAATTTTAGAAAAAATTGCAATTAAAAAACAATGTCACGTTAGAGGGTTAAAACAGTGTTTATAAAGTGTGTAAACAGGTTCTACCTGTTATAGTCCATGAAACTAAGTACAGAGCTTGTAATATATCCTGGGGATGGGGAACAGCTTGTAACAGCTAGTAATTTGTCTTCCATCGTTTTAATCAACAAAGATTAAGTATATCACTATATGTATATACTATATAAGTAGTACTGTCACCTTCATAGTAGACAATTGATCATACTGTTATTACCTTGGTTTGTTGCTGTCCTTCGGCACTGAGTTTTCCAAACACTTCATGATATGCCAAGAGTTGTGACAGATCTTCCACATTAACCTTGTACATGGTATGGAGATCATGCTCTGAGCCAGTTGATATTTTCACCACTGCCCCTTCCATACCCATTGCACTCTAAACAAGAAAATTTTTTTCTTATTAAAATTACTAGTAATCCAGTACTGTATTCGTAAATTCCTAACAAAGAAACCTTCTTTTACGGAATGCTGGCGCTGTAAATTTTTTCGCAATTATTTATTAATTAAATTCAATCAATGATTGAATATTTGACATAGCTATATAAGTAATGAAGACAAATTAAAAAAATGTATTTGGCTTTGAGTCAATGTACTTAAAAGTATATTACTAAAGATTGAAAATTTGGACAATGAATAACAGTAAAATTTTAAAAAGAATATCTAATATACAGTAATAACTAATAATATATCTCTTCGCAGACCTTCAAATCGATTCCCTTGATATCTTTGATTTCGGCAGGTATAGCGAACTGTGCCGACTCGATTTTAGCGCCGCTTTTCTCTTCTTTAATGAGCAAGGGGTCAACTGCACTGGTTTCAATAGAAGTGGTACCATCTGGGTTTTGTGTGACGAGTATATTTGCTTGCTCTCCAGTCGCTTGCTCTATGCGCACCACGCTGTCTATAACCTTTGTTAAAAAAAAATAAGTGATTGAATTTGAAGATAAAAATTAAACCACTTCAAGTTGACAACCTTATTGGTGTACTTGAGAGTTCTTGAATCGTAATCTGAGACACTGGGTTAAAAATTGATGAAAGAATTTGTTATAATTTTATGAATTATCACTATAGCAGAAAATAGACAATGTTTTCAGTATGACATGGTGAGGTAGAAACCATTAATTTTTGTCTTACTGGTTCTGTCTCGTCACCACAAGGTGAGATCCCAGTCAAATACTAACAGCGTATAAGTTCATTACTCCTGCAGAGTCAATTCACTTTCAAGGTTTTCTCAGAATATGATTGAATTTTTGTAATACAATCAATCAGTGAAATTATATTATAGTCTAAGAAATGTTTTTTGAAAAAAGGAATTAAATATTATATGATTCACATAATTTTTAAAACCAAACCTAAAACCGAAGTTTATTAAAAGACATTTCATATCAAGTATTTTTCAGTAAATAGAGTGAAATCAAAATAATAGTAAAAATAAAACTATCCCCTCGTATATATAAGGAAATAGATTATAATTTATAAGTATTCTCATACGACTTACCTGATGATGTCCTACAATCTGCTGCAACTGATGCACTGTGAGGGTGTGGTCTGAGGGCATCTTAATTGTCTCATGCAGTTCTTCCTTATCAACAAGTTTTCCGCCCGCCGGTTCCACTACAGTCACGATGCCATCCTCGCTCACAGTAAGTTGTATCTGGTTATAATAAAGAATATTAGGTGACTAAGGAAATTTCCTATATGTTAATGGGTCTTATTGTAGGTATTCAACAGTATATTCAGTGAGTATTGCTATAGAATGGCTACTAGGATAATAGGCAAACCTTCAACGTTTACATAGATATTTGCATATTCTGTGGAACTGTTAATGGGTTACCAGTTAAAAGGGCTGATGTTTATTACTTGCTCTTATACTAATCCCAAAAGGGTTAAAGGTCCCTTATTTGCTAAACAAAAACATGCAAGTATTGTAATTCCACATTGGGTTACTTCCCTTGTTAACGTTAGCGCCATTAATCCCAGCCCACAGCAGGGGATTTGAAGTGACACACGTATCAGGCTTAATTCATAACTTGGGTATCAGAAGCATTAATTTTTTTATATTTTTTTTGCAATCATAAATGCCTTATAAAGAAACCTTTTCCGTTATTTAACCTCATACATGGAAAGGCTAAGGAACCTTTTTCGCTGGAATGGTTAAGGCCAACATCAATAAAATTGTCATGTCAACGTTATAGATCAACTCTACTCACCTCACTGACCTGATGATTGATGAGGATATGCAGCATTAATACAGAAAGACATAATTTATAATAAGTTAATATAATACTTGCAGGTCTTACGTAAGAACCATTTAGTAATCGTTACCTGCCTATACAGATGTATAAAATATAAAAAGAGGATTTAAAGTAGGACTGAAGGTGTTAACTGAAATACAATGTAAAACCTTTTAAAAAATGGATTAGGAATTTAATCGTATATATATATTTGCAAATTAATCGACAAATAAATTGATGTATGCTAATACTTTTATTAAGTGTGTTACGCGTATATTAAATGACGAACTCTAATGCCAACCAAGCATTAGAGTTTGTTATATGATTAATACTTATGAGTAAAAACATTTTCATTTGTAAAAATATAAACTCATACTGAGTAGGTGTGTGTGTACGTTAAAGTGTGCACATTTGAAGTATGTTTGATTGATATTGAGTTAAAATGAAGAATAATTTATAGAGCCAAAAAATATTGAAGTAACCTGTTGATTAGCGTGGTCTGGACGAGCCGCCGCCATTAACTGTTGCTGCATGATATGTTGCTGTGAATGATGACCCTAGATACGAAAAATAATAAATTATTAGCTATTGAACAGATTGAATCATAAAATTAATGAAAAAAATATAAAGAATAATTACAAAATAAAATTATTCTAGCAATATAAGTTAATTAAATTTCTAAGATATCTTTATAATTATCATAATAATTGATAAAAGTTTGTCAATTCACATGTTACTTATAAAATGAGAACTTGTTAAAAGTCCATAAAAATGTTGACTCTTACAAAAAAAGTAATGCATTTTATATTTAAAAAAAAAAATTGCTGTAAATTTTAGCAGGCTTCATATAATTTACAATTCATTCAAGGGTAAATTTGTACGTTTCTATAACAGACTCCCAGAAGACGTGACAAACATGCCACTAAATAAATTAAATCTTTTATTAAAAGTAAACTAATTGAGAAATCACTCTATAATTTGATGGAATACTTAGAAGATAAAAAAGGTGTGGAAGAGAATGAATTTCTCTAATCAATATAGAGTAAATTCAAAATATAAATTGTAATGATGATGAGAGAACAAACATACACCCAACTGAATTAGTTGTGGGCTCTTCTCAGAACTAGGAACCCTCATAACTTTAGATTGCAAGTCATGCCTTAATATCATCATCAGGCGTATATATANAATAAATTAAATCTTTTATTAAAAGTAAACTAATTGAGAAATCACTCTATAATTTGATGGAATACTTAGAAGATAAAAAAAAGCGTGGAAGAGAATGAATTTCTCTAATCAATATAGAGTAAATTCAAAATATAAATTGTAATGATGATGAGAGAACAAACACATCCAACTGAGTTAGTTGTGGGCTCTTCTCAGAACTAGGAACCCTCATAACTTTAGATTGCAAGTCATGCCGTAATATCATCATCAGGCGTATATATAAAATTATGCATATATATATATAAAATTGTGCATATATATATATAAAATTGTGCATATATATATATAGTGTGGAGTGCAAGAGTCTGTGGAACGCTGGCGCCATCTTTGTGTCGGCGTGGGGGCAGAGTCAATAAGTGGCAGTCCGGCCCGTCTCTCCGGCCCGTGATTGAACATTATAATCCCAGTTAATTAACAAAGTGTTTGATTGCAGTAACATTACGCCCACAGAATAAGACATTAAATAATGGATCTCATTAATGACGATGTCGGCGGAGAACCCTACGCCCTTGTGCTTTATGCTTCTCCGTTCTCTCTTATTCTCCGACATATATATTATATGTTGTGTTCATATGCTGTATAAGCCTACATGAATAAAGATATTTGATACTTAGCTTATAGTAATCGCAAATATAAAGTAGAACTGCAAACCATAACATGCAATAGTACATAATAATTAAATACACACACTTGTGCCACAAACACACACCTTCATGCCATTTTGCAACAGTTATTAATAAACTCGAGTTTTAACATAGATGCTAATATTTTTATTGTCTATTTAATAATTTTGTGCAACAAAGCATTAAACAGGTTATATTCTTATTATTATATTGATGCTGATTATCAACACCCAGAGCTGGGTAATAACAGTGAATAGCATATATTTCATATAGAGATTTTATTAACAGTGACAAGTTCAAAATCTTCAACTGGTCGCTGTGAACTTGACTTTAAGATTTGATTGGTTAGGGGGTGGGGCTAGAATGATGACTAACTGCATTCTTAATGCGAACAAACTGTAAAACTTGTCCACTTTATAGAATTTAAATAAATAAAAAGCAGAAAGTATTCCAAAACATGCTTGGATACAGTAAATCCAGGCTTCGTGAAATTATTCAAAAAATTTCATTGGAAGACAGGCAAGGCATTCAGTGGAAATTGCAACAGGTCACTACAGTACAAAAATAAATGTTAAAAACTAAGGACTTTGCAGAAGACTCTACTTACAGAGCCTGCAATGAGGAAGAAAAAACAATAAGGCACCTACAGTGCAAATGAGATGGATTACTCAGGACACAAATGAGTCTACTGCAAGTGGCCTCTCTGTAACTAGATGACTTTAACAGCTCCAACCTAAAACCTATTCTCAGACTATAGTAATGGGTGTCTGGAGTATATTTAGGGGAAAATAAATGATGGGGTGCGTAAAAAAATACACATGGATTGAAGTGCATCCACTGCCTCAGTGGGCCCCACCATAAAATAATAATAATAAGATGTAAGTGCACTATTTTGGTAGGAGACAATTTACCTTTTATGTTTCTACACGTCATTGTACCAGTAAGACAAAGAAAAATTAGAAGTGCAATATCACAAGAGTGGGTCCTCCTAATACCAGTTTTCTTTTAAACTGACAGGGAGGTCTCTGCCTATTATTGACGATGAAATGAAATAATGTAATTTAATAATAAAGTTCTGCAATTTCACATACGTAAAAAAAAATGAGGTTTTTTTTAATATTTATTATTTTTATTTTATATATAGTTTTCAAATTGTTAGTTTAGTTTATATTGTATTCCTTTTTTTATAAGGTATGCCTCTATAAGAATGTCCAAAATTGTGCATATTGAGTTATCCTGTAAGTGGGGTATACAATATAGACATTCTCAATTATTATTATGTTAAGTTACAATTTATATTATATACAACATTGGCTTCCTAATAAATAAATAAATACTCATGTAACATCATTTTTACTGTAAATACAGCAGAACAAAATCTGGTAAAATATAAATTATATTTGCTACCTGAACATTTCTATAAGCAGGACTACCAATTAGTTGCTATAATTTGAAAACCATGCAGACAAAATCATGCTCTGAAGTATCATGGACATTCAAGCACATCACCAGTGAAGTATTGCTACTTCCCCTCTCCCTAATTCCACTGACAATTAATTTTATACACAGACAGTTACATATATGCATTCCTGCTACAAACTGATTGTTACCACATGATTTACCATATCAATGTTATGGTGTTGTACAAAGTCGACCCGATTATTGGCTACCTGCTGGGATGTCTGGCCTGCAACAGCCAATTGTGCAGTACCCGCTGTCGCATCTTGTTGCTGACCATGTCCCACCAAACCATCTGTAATATTAATATAATGTGATAATAGAACAGTAAAGGTACACATAGTATTTGACACTAAGTATACAGAAAACAAAAAACAATATGGTGCATTTAAATAGCAGAGGTTGAATTCCAAATAGATTTAAAAATTGGCATATTTGATTCACCCTAAGTCTGGAAGGGGAGCTTTAGCAAACCAAGCTTTTACTTATTACATGAAGAATGTAAAATTATATTTTATACACCAATAGTAAGGGCTGCAAACAGTACAGTGAGGGATACTTATAAACTAAGGTCAAGCAGACAAAATTGCTATATACTATTAATATACACTATATGCTGTATGTACTACACACAGAAAGGAGCAATAATAATAAAAAAACTTGGCAAAATGTTTGAAAATAATGTGATAAAATCATGATTACCATGTCCTTGGGTTGCCTGTGTGGCAATGATCTGTGAGACAGGAATCTGTTGTCCCGCTGCAGATACAGTGACCTGCTGCTGCCCTGCATGCCCCAATATAATGTTGGGGTCACCATTCAGTATACTAGCATGTGCTTGCCCAAGGTCCTGTAAAATTTAAACTATTAGCAAAACTAATAACTAACTGCTTAAACCATAACAGCTTAAAATGTAGAAGGAAACATTTATGGTGGTACCTTGGAATGGTAGCTTTATATTTAATCCAGCATTACATGGCGCTTTTCTGGAAATTGTCTCTTATCTACAACTTAATTTGAACTTATTGTTTTAACAAAGACAGTGATTATATATCAAGTGTGGTTTTAGAAGGAGGTATAATCAATGTGAGCGAGAGATATTCTATTCTGAGTGTGAGAAGAGTAAAGTAAGAAATATATAATTTTGTGGAATCAGAAAATAATATAATCAATCTATACATATATGGAAGGAGGAAAAAGGAGTGTCAGCTAATACTAGAAATTGAAAAAGTTTATATTACTTATCCTAATGTAGGAACATTTTAACAGTTATTACACATTACTTTTAAAATGAGCCTATTATATATGCCAAACTATTTAAACATAATATATAGAAATATCTAAAGTATATTTTGACAGCCTCCCTGGTGCAGTTGTGCAAATGTTTACTTCACTAGCAGATGATGGTAATGTGAATTTAAAATTACAAATGAAAATTTAGCAGCAATGCATTTCCTTAGACGAGAGCAGACTGCACTCAATTCAAACATTAAATATGCGACATGCTTGTAGCATAGTTAATATGTTTCAGTTCAATTATGTTCAATACCCGCAAAATATTTCACACAATGTATCTAGAGACATTTTCACTTTGAAAATATTACCGTATTTCATTAAATGATATATTGTTAGTTACGAAAATTCTAGATACAGTGTACTTGTATCTGTGTAAATGTGGAAAAGTTATACTTATATTGTATGTAATTGCCAAATGTAAGTTATTTTAAATTCATCTTATACTTAAGTATTTTGTCAGTAAATTATGACAGTACAGTAAAGACCCAACAGACAAACATATTCACACATACATACTTTGTATAACACAAATATTTACTCATCGTGCTATAACTGTCACTTTAAAGTTTAACTAAGTTTCATAGAAACCTTATGTTAAAAGGCGACACTTGCTAGAATTAATAATATATAAGCATTAATATATCACCTGTACTGGTTTTCCATTTTCAATTCTTGTACCAGGTAATCCATAGACGGAAACCTGCGGTATGGGGCCGGGAAAGAGATTTGTAAACACCCAATATTTAGCCACGCTCGACAGAGCGACGTTTACAGCTGCAGAGTTAACTCTCAAGTCAGTAGCAGATGTTGTAGGTGTTAAATTAGCTTGCTGTTGTTGTTGTTGCTGTGTAGATTGAACTCTTGCGTTTTGGGACTGTAAATTATCACGTAAAAGACGTTAGTAGATGTCTAATTAGGAAGGATCCATCATAAAACAATATATGCAAACCTCTGAATTGTTTGGAGGTTGGCCACCACCCGAACTAATACTATGGTGATCCTGGTTCATTTTTAGTCCTTTACTATGTTAATGTTATTCACTTAATCAGAATTATAAAAACAAACAATTTTCAATATTTCACGATTCGGCATTGTCATAATTTGACTGTCATCGAAATGGAGGCGCGGGGGACGCAACGGGCCGCCATTATAAAACTTAACACACAATAACATTTTCTCAATGGTCCTTGTTTAATTCATTTTAAAAACACAAACGAATTCACAGATGTCTTATTATGTTAATAATGTATATATTTTGATTTCACATAGCAGGGTAACAATTATTATGTATTATTATCCGTAATTATTAAACATTTTCGACATTTTTACACCTAATCACCGTGGAAGAGGAATGAAAGTTTTGTCATGGACAATAGTGCCAATCAAATAAACCAATACTCAATAAAAACTCTTCTACATTTTGAAATTGATTTGCAATTTACAATGGACTATTTAATGCTCATGAAATACTTTAAAACATTTTATTACATTGTCTATATTGTATATTTGTTAAAACAAGTATAAATAGTTACAAATAGATAAGACTCATATCCGCTTCAGTTTCAATATTATAGTGATAGATGGCTCTGTAAGCATTTAAGACGTAGACACTATATAGCCAACCTACTAAAACCAATCTGTAAAATTGCTAGCCTAAAAGGGAAAGTGGAATGAAAAGCGAGTTTGTCGGTGTGTATAGAGCTTAATATTATTAGTGACTCGAGTAGTAGTAACTTTTTTAAAATTTATATTAATACTTACACAATAGGCTTGTGTAAAATGTTAATGTTATAATTAATTAACTTAAAATATGTCAATGAAATAGAACTATATTATAATGCTTATTTATTAAAATTCATCAACAAGTAGGTAACGTGCGTAACAAAATAAAGTTTATAAAGTTTGCTTAAAAATTGCAAATTCAAGGGATGGTTTTAATTTTACACGTGTTATGGCGCGGAGCTTAACGCTTGACTATAATCTCATATGGTTGTAAGTGAGGAATCAGTTAAAGATGATAATATTTAAACATTGTAAAAGTAATATGTTCGTAAACTCAATGGTATCACTTAGCGATACGTCGTTGCTGGTAAGGTGGTAAATAACTTTGGTTGGTACCTTCTTCCAGTCCACGGCTAAAGAAATTAGAAAATATAATTTATTGACCTTATTTTTATTGAAATTGAACGCATTATAATAAGAATTGCTGTGAAATTATCACGATGTGTTGTTGTGTTTACGTTGTCTAATAGATTTAAATTTCCTCAGGTTGCGCATTGTAAGCACATTTTAAAGTTAGAATCTTGCGATTTTAAGTTGCGAAGTTAATAAAACAATACAGTATGTCAACTCAATCACACATTTTCTTTTGATTAGGTATTTGGGACTCCCTCATTAAATAAACATATATGTGTACATATATAGTCATTTTACAAAAATGTTCGCATTTATTTGCAGATAAATGCCTTGCCACTTTGATCCTTATTGAAGTGAAACTTCTTTAGGCGCATGAGGGTAAAATTTTTACGGACGTGTGCAACGTTTTTCATGCTAATTCGTTTAAAGGTCAGGTAGTTTTAATATTTATAAATAACATTGGCATTTTAATTTACCATTCGATGTTTATTATACTATTTTTCATAAAATATAAAATTAAAATATTTCATAAATTCTCTTTTCTGAATTTTAAATTCAAAAACAAATTTTAATTAATAATAAAATCTAATATTGACAAAAAATACGTGGCATTTTATTTACAATTCGTCATTTGAGATTTCAATAAATTATTTGTATTAATTTTCGACCCTTTTAATTCATTAAATTCCTAACATATCTTTCTTTTTTCCTCCCTTTAAGTTGCAGAAATCCGAAATCTGAGATTTGTACTTTGTACGCACGCACTTAATATTTTTACGGGTCGGTGCTGACATCGTTTACACGTTAAAAAATTATTTGTAAGGTATATTTTGTAAACAATATTAAGTTACATTTTTGTTGTGATATTTCTTTTATTAGTTATTAGTATCTGTTTCAAAATATGTAGTCGAGTGTTTCGACATTATATATTTTTGCATCAAGTAAAAAAGTAAGACCCTACCATCCCACCACTGGGCACAGGTCTATTCCCTTATAAGAATGGTTTTAAGAGTTACACCTACCACGCTTCTCCAACGCTGGCTTTCAGGCGTGTTGTATATATGTATTTCTTGAGTATTTTTATTTATCTACAACGCAGAATTTTTAAGTATTTATTGCATTGATTTAAATAATTTATTATTAAACGATACATATAATTTTAGTTATTCTAACTATAGTACAAAACTCAAATTCTCTTTCCGAAGACTAAGCTAGTGTTTTTTTTTATTTGGCAATATTGTTCGCCTATATGAAGTAATAGCTGAACCCGCGACTTCGTCTACGTGGAATGTTTTTTGGGTAGCATTGTGTATTACTGCAAAGAGTTTATAGTCCTTTTTCAGGCTCTAGATTACCGGTGCACCAAATTTCATTTAAATTTTTTAAGTGGTTATGGTGTGAAAGCGCGACAGAGTTACATTCGCATTTATAATGTTATACCTATATGTAAGTATTTTTACTTTACACCATTACCTGGATCTGACCAAGTTTTACATACCTTAAAAGATACAATTTGTAAATGAGTAGGTTGATTTTATTTTTAATGTGAAAATTTGAATATTTTTAATTAACACTTCCGTTTCTACACCTTATGGTTCCAGAGATATCGTCAATCGTGTGAGTCAATGGATAACTGGATATCTCTTATACAGATAAGTCAATACTGACTGACTATAATAATGAAATTGCTAAATGTATGGTTTTATTAATTTGAGATTAGAACTCTTTCCAATATTATTATAGCAACAAGGTTTTCGAACTGAATACCATTTGCAAAAGGAAACACCTTCAAAACATCGTCGAAAGTAGTGACGGAGTTTTGCATTTTTGATTGTGAAACCAGACAGATACATGGAGTTGTTGTTTCAATGCAATAGGGACAAAACGATTTATATTCAGGTGCACGGAAATATTGTTTGTTTCATTTAATATAATGAAAACGACGTAACATATCTGATAAATTATTTTAGTTTGTAAAAGAGGACTTTATAGAGGAGACCCACATGCATACTTACGCGCACACATACACACTGTATATTTATATATATAAATTTGATATCAGTATTATATGGTTAGGTTATGATACTGATATTAAACCTTTAATTTTTTATGTTCCGCTAAATAGGCCGATGTATATATATAAATATATATAACAAGCTGAACCCGCGACTTCGTCTGCGTTGCATGTTTTTTTTTTCATTGGTTTGAATAGGTAGCATTTTCTTTAATTTAGGCAAATTCCTTTACAAATACAAAACATACGTATAAATACTTCAATGAGTTATTTGCTGTGTATTACTGCAAAGAGCTTGTAGTCATTTTTCGGGCTCTAGATTATCGCTGTACCAAATTTCAATCAATTTCGTAAAATCCGTTCTTAGCTGACGCGTACTCGCCCAAAGGAATAATCCTACGGAATTTCGAGTCTCTACGCCTTATGGTTCCAGAGATATTCTGATGAGTCAATAGATTCCTGGGTATCTCTTTCATATATATATAGATAACTATTATCGCTATAAAAATAGGGGTTGGTTATAGAAGGATGAAAATTTATTTGTCTTTGTATGTATTTTTTAATTCCAAACCATAAAAATATTGTAATTTTTTTTTTGGCGTGAACAACCCTTAACAGTATAAAATTATTTATTATCCTGTTCTCATACCTACTGAATATACATATAAAATTTCATCAAAATCGATCAAGCCGTTTCGGAGGAGTATAACTTAAACTGTGACTTTATATATATTATTAGATGTGTATATATATACACACACACATATAGTATCCTATTCCAAAGGTCAAAAGACCTACTGATTGCAGTTGAATGTTTTAATAATACACTATACAAACATCTAATCTCTTTTCATTGCTTACTGGTTACCTTTTGACCGTGATTGTTAGCGATAGAGTCTAGTATGGCATCGTGCTAGAATCCGGTAAGAGGTAATTTACTTCTTAACGGTTTCTATATAGTCTAGTACCCGAACACAGTTTTTCTGCTTGCTGCGACGGTTTTGCTGGTAAGGTGTAACTGTCTACGGAGCCTTCCAGTAATTCAAGTCAACACAGCTTAATGAATACAATTTCCTAACTTTTTACTGTCAAAATTAAATTGGAGACTTTTGCTAGCGAAACAAATTGCATTATATCAGCGGGCCATCAAAATGTTTGTTCCCATCAAACTCTGAAACTGTAGAAACGTTTATAACGGAACTTTCAATTCCAAATAGTTAATGTAACAAATTGTTATCGGGTTTCCCAACTAATTAGTTAAAATTGAAATACATGTTTAGCAACAATGAAGACGTCTAAGTAATGGATGTAATTAATTCAATACAATGTTTAACTTTACTATGCGAATCAAATAACTACATTAGCAAAAGCAGCTCTTCTTATATGTTAATTTATTTTAAATTTTACAAAGTACACATGTCAGAATTGAAACTCTTTGACAAACTAATTTTTAAGTCGTGTTTATATTTATACAAATCTAAAACTTTAAAAAGAAGATACGAGTTAATGAATTTAATTGTCATTAAAATATTAAAAGTGTCGGAAATTAATACAAATAGTTAATTGAGATCTCTAATGACAAATTGTAAATAAAGTGTTATAATTTAGAAAAGAGAATTTTTGAAATCTTTTTTGATGAAAAATAGTGTATTAAATTATTAAATGGCAAAATTAAAATGCCACATGTTGTTATTTGTAAATATTAAAACTACCTAACCTACAAAGGGATTAGCATAAAAATCGTTACACACCTTCGTGACGCTAATCACTCGTTTCATCCGTAAACATTTTACCCTCATGCGCCTAAAGAAGTTTCGCTTTAAAAATTGTATTTTTCCTCTTACTTACATTTGTTAAATTACATTCTGCATAGTAAATAATTCAGTAGTTTTTCATTTCTATTTAATTTCATAATATAAGGTCTCTACAGGAAAATACAATGCAACAATAATTGTCCCTTTTTGTGGACATAAGTGGCCAAATTTCCGTCTAGTTCAGCCACGTGAACGTAGTAGGAACTTGAAGCAAAACCGTTCCATTCTACGAGACAAGTTTTAACTCAGTAATAACTGTGAGGCTCTCCGGACTGCGCGCTTCGCGTCCGTATGCCGCGTAAAGATTTACGTAAACTTCGCAAACTTTTAAAGTTGCTAGGAATTTTTATAAAACAATCGTGAATGTGATTCATCTACTGCACACTACATAGTTATAACTAAAATAAAAAAAGAACACGCAAAATTGAACGTTCTGCTGAAGCAGTGTCAAATTGTTTGGGTAAACACGCTCGTTGACAGTCATCATTCGCAGGTTTGTGATTGTGTTTACTTACTGATAAATATTTTGTAATTCAAATTCGTCGGTTACCCTCTTAATATGGTGGTTTTTCCATTTCTCTCAGATGAAATATTGGATTTTAAAGTTGTAAACTTTCAAACACATTCTTACGTAGAGACAAGAAACGATTGTGGTTACTTACCACAAACTTTTATGTTTATAATGAATACGGTTTGTTGAAAACATTATTTATTTTTAGCGAAAGTTTTAAATAATGTAAAATGGAATAGGTATTTTAAATATCTCTTCTATAATAAACAAGTATATATTAATTTCTATTTCGTACAGTCGAATTAATATCGTATATATTATATAACTAGGTTTCTTTTCGTATTTAAATTCCATATCAACAGGTTTTTTCTAGTAATTTCTAAGTATAAATTTTATCTAAAGGTATTAAAGGATCTTTGTTTTAAGCTCTTAAACGAATTGCAAGTAAATACAGATGCTGATGTGAGCTATTACGATGAATAGACACGAGCCTACATAATCACGTAAATTGTTTGCATTTGAGAATTGAGCGAAACGTCTCTGCGCAAACTACTCGTCGTTGTAATTGTATGCAATACGTACCTAGTTGTAATATGAAACCTTCTTCGGTAATTCTCCTTTGGTATAAAAATAAATCAAACAAATAGTAACCCGCAAATTCAAAATTGTTCACTAGAACAGAAAAACTTTTCACAACAAAGAAGTCTATAATTTCCGAATTTATAGAGATATAGAAATGCTTCAAATTAACAATACGGAAACTTATGCTAAAACTTATAAAAATAAACTATTAATCTATGTGAAGGATGGCCTTATTGCTCTAAACAATCTATGTCAGGCAATCCTTATAATCTCCAAAATAACATTAGTCTACTTGAGTGATCAAATTTGGATGATATATTTATATTTTTACGTTTAACAGGTTGACATTAGCGGCATTATCCCATTGTATATTATTTTGCGGGTTACTACGTGTTTGGTTTCCGGCGTCGACGATTTTTATGAATTTTTGTACTCCCAGAAAAAGAAAAATTTGAACAAAAATTTTAAAATCACATTGAGATTTTCTTCATTTTTGACGAATATGACAGAATAAAAATTAAATTATTCATAAATCATAGCTAAGAAATAAATTTTGTAAATCACGGCCTTGTAACCTTAATAGAAATCTTATGCCGTACTCAAAATTGAATAAGATTGAAATTTAAAGTAATCAACATTATCCTAAAAGTACATATTATTTAAAAGATTTTTTTCTTTATAAATATATAAGAGCCCTGAGTGTTTAATAGTAGTAATAGAATTTGTAAATTTAATTATAATGTTAAGCAAAAATTTATTTATAAAATTTGTATATGATAATAAAGAAATAAAAAAATATGTTTATTGATAATCCAACAGCCTTTTAAGAAACTATTACATACTTAAAATAAGGTCAATTACGGATTACATAAATTGTTATATAATAATATAAATAACAGAGTAGAGATTAAAAAGTCCGAATATGGAAACAATAAAATGAAAGAACTAAGATTTTCGCTATTTACTTATGAAAAGTTGTTATATAAACTTATATACATAGTATACTGAAAATATAAGTATTTTATTATTAATTTTAACGTGTATCGCACAAAAACATTTCTCATTAAACAATATAAAAGTATAGTATGAGGCTATAGGAATAAAAAGTTTCATAATAATTTTAAATGAACAAGTTTTATATAAATTTCATTTGGGCATTTTAATGAAAATAAAACAATATAAGATACAAAACTAGCAGCGGAATGCACATATCATTAATCTACAAAATCCACCGCAGGTTTATTTTATTTTAAGTAATATATTTATCGTTATATTTTAGTATTACAAAAACATTTGTATATTAGAACAACAGAATAGATTAATGACACAAAATCTAGGTTTGTTTATTCATTCAAAAGATATTTATTTCTTCAGATTGTTACGAAACGAAGGTTACGATATTTACTCAGCTTGACACAGCCTAAGTTGGCCTAATGAGTATTTGGCCGATTCGTGAGCCATTATCAGATCGTTTCAGTTCAAACTTTTACATAATCCAAAACTTGCTACAAATGGGTATACTGGGCCATACGATACAACTGCCGAAACTTTTAAAACTCTAATTGTCTATGAATAAGGATTATTTTCCTGAAATAATTAACGTCGCCCATTGTACAACTGGTTTATAATGTAGTTGTAAACATGCTCTGTTTATAAATTGCATTACTGCGTATTTCGTGATTGGTCAATACGATTTGATTGTTCTAATTATTGTGAATTTTCTTTGTTATACCGATCTGTTATCGCATTCTGCGTTTGTTCTTGCATTGCCTATAAATCGCGTAATGTCATAACGTCATTAATTTATACTCAATTTTTAAAACGCTTTTATTAGCTTGGGCTGTATGTATCTATGTATGTAACTAACGGAATCTTTGAGCGCGATTTTTAGGTTTCGCTTTTCGAAACTTTGGATACGTATTAGATGTCAATGGCAACGCCATATTTTGTTAAAATTTCCCATTATCCTTGTTAGGGCCGCCAGGATTAATATATTCTTTTGATAGATCTTCTATTAGGGAGTGAAAGGGACAGTGCTAGTTGGCAATCTGCCGTCTCGGCAGACTTTATCGAAAGAGTCTTCTTTGAAGGTGGTTTAATTATATAAACAAGACCAGAACTCTAATTAACTAGATGTGTGGAAAAATACTAAATCGTACTAAAAAATAAGTAATGGTTAAAAAAAAACTAAAGAAACACGCTTTTAATTTCGAAACTCTACCTTGAAAGTTTCCCAAATAAAGTTTATGTAAAAAAATACATTTTTCTTTAATGCATTATATTACTATGTATTTAGACAAATTCAATAGCGTGCAAGTAATTTACATAAAGCTTAATACAAATATTTGCTTTATAATCTGACATTGATATATTCAAATCTTACAGAATAGAATTGTATATAATTAGACTACCATTTCTTTTTAGTCTAATACGAGTATATAACCAGTAATTAATTTGTTGTACGTTAAGAATTTGTTTGTCCTTTGATGCGGAACTAAATGAGATTTCTGTTTATCGCTATACCTGATGGCAAGTGATGATACAGTCTAAGTTGGAAGCGCGCTATTCTGGTAAGAGGTGATATACTTCTTATGGCTGCTACTCAGCATGGTACCGGAACACAAATCTCTTTGTTTGGCGGTACGTCATTGCTGGTAGGGTGGTAACTAGCCGCGGCCGAAGCCTCAGACCAGTCCAGACTCAGACAAATTAGAAAATACGTTTTTCTAAATTCGCCCTACCTGGGATCGAGCCCGAAACCTCTGCTAGCAAAGCGAGTACTCGCACCACTGCGCCAGCGAGGCCCATTTTCACATACATTTCGTTTGAAATTATAAACATATTTATTAATTTATATAGATTATTATTTATAACTTTAGTTATTATTTTGGATATAGACAATTTTGATGAGTTAATTATCTTATAACATCTAACAATTACATTCAGTTCCCTTCTCAATGTAAACGAAAGTCGGTCTGATTGAAATTCCAAGTAATATCTATAACTGCTGAAACAGTCGCCAAAGAAACTTAAACAACATTGGTATATTCTGTGAACTTAGTAACTTCTCTATTGTATATTTAGTTTGCTGAAGTGTGGTAGGGAAGCGATCTTTTGATCAAATTTATATTAGAGCCTTAGAAGAGAGTTTCTAAGACATTATGGTTCATACAAGTTTTCAGTAAAATCTTCCCCACGGTGATAATGAGCGTCTATTGCGAAAGGACATAACTGGTACATTGCAAGTCAATTGGGTAAGTTTTGAAGATGATGATGAGTTATTGAGTTGTCGTAAACGATCTTCGCATTATTGCCTTTCTAATTAAATCGATTATATGGATAGATTGCTGTTCACATTAATAATACACAGACTGAAACAAGGTAGAGTAGTATACAATTTCTTTTGAAACATTACCTGTAAATAATACAAAGTGCAGGGACAGAGATAGCTTTAAAACCATTAATATATACATATGTCGGAGAAAAACATAGCTTTCCGTCGACATCGTCATTAGTGGGGTCCATAATTCAGCTTCCAAAGTATGGGCGTCGGTGGGTAATGTTGGTGCAATCAAACACTCAAGACAAAATACTAAATAACTAATAAAATATAAAAAAGCTTAAGAACAAACTCTGACCATCACGTCAGAGGTCATTGTAGCACACTAGTAAATATATAATTATAATAGTGTAGAAATTATTATATTTATTCAAACGAACTTAACTAAACTTAACAAAAGCGAAGTTCGATCATTGTTATATGAACCGTTTCATTCAAAGATATCATAACGATGTTCTGTCGCATTTTTTAAATACTATAAAATCCCTAGTTAATACCAAGTACTGAAACTACATCAAGAAGTATATTTTTACGTCGTTTCGCACTACCTACTGGTTAATATTAATATTGTATCGTCAGTAATGTTATAAAATAAACAATTCATTTAAAGTAATGACGCGTTCAATTGTGTCAAACGCGTTGTGGTATAAAAGATGTAGTGACTAAAATTGAGAAGGAGATGCTTAGATGTTTTGGACACGTAGAGAAAATGAATAAAAAGAGACTGGCAAAAAGGATTTATGAGTCAAGAGTGAATGGGAAAGTTAGAGGCGGAAGACCAAGGCGAACGTTTCTGGACCAAATCCAGGACATTTTAAATAAGGGCCAGGTCAAGAGTACTATAAAAGTGTTAATTAAACGCGTACATACTTAGGTATGTACGCGTTTAATTAACACTTTCGCTCGCTTAGTCGACGAGAGTCGAATTTTTTCGAACGAGCGTTACATAGGTGAGAGTGACGGCTGAATCTCAGAGCACTTAAAGAAGTTTTCGCTTCACAAAAATGCCTTTTGTTCACATTTCATATTTAAATACAAGAATTCGTGTTTTTGGCAATCAACAAGTTTGAAAAAATATTAGTCCAATTTTATCTTAGCAAAATAAGAGTTCTTTAAGGTCTAACAGGTTGTTTGCTTCTGAAAAAAATGTGAGTCATGTTCGTGAATCATCCATTTACTAAGCCTAATGGAATTCATTTATGACTAGATACAATAGAGATTTATTTTCTAGTGCTTTACAAGTAGCTATTATACCTACCATTATGAATAATTTTATTTTTTGCTTATTTGTTTGATTGAATTTGTAGATACCCTAGAATTTATATAGAGATATTATTTATATAACAGAGATACGATATGTTTCATGTTTTAAAGTATTTTAATATAAGCATTTACACTTAGTTTTAAATGTGTTAACCAAGTAAAAGAATATTTATATTTTTCACTTACATTTACCCTCCTTTTCTATATTAGTTAATTTCGCTTAAACAATTAAAAAGTCTAATTCAAGCATTGTTTAAAATTCGACTGCCCAAAAGGGCTGTTAAAATTCAAATCATTTCACTTAAAACCATCGGATCGGCATTTGATCTTTCTCCTGTTGTGTAAAACTGCAGTCTAATTGAAAGTATATCTGAGAACGTATATATTGCACCACTATATAAAAATGTCTGCCGCATGAATATCTAATAACTCTTTGAGGTTGGTAGCAGTCATCAAATTTTGATGAAAACTTGTTTATGAAGCCATGTTCAGCTTTACTCAACCTTTTTTTAAGGCTGGGTAATGTTTTGACGTATGACGACGTTCCGACCTCTTTGAATAAGATTACCAAACAGTCCAGTTACCTGGTTGCCGTCGTCGATAACCTATGCTACCATTTTTTTGTTCGGATTGTCTATAGCTGTTAGCCCTACTGGCTTTTACAGCGTAATCGGAGGGAAGGAAGGGCTCTTATGGAGTCCTGAAAAAGGTTCACTCTCATGGAAACGCTGCTCCAAGGGCGTCTCCTGCAAAATCGAGCCATAAAGCTACGTTATCATTAATCATATATCCGGCATTTGGGGGAGGGTGGGAGTTATGAATTGATCAAGAGTGCCCCCGGGAACGTGGGGGAGTCCATGCCTTAGGCCTATGCTACCTTGAGGAGGAAAGTGGAACACAAAAGTGCACATTCTGTCACTTAACATCCTCCGGTGAATGAGCATCAGCCACTCTTTTGCCTCCCTTAACTTATTACTTAACGACGTATCAAATATCACACGAATTACATAGAGTAAGCAGCAGTTAAATATTCAATGGAAACGTTGCATGTATCCAACTATTAATAACCCAACAGATTCACTGCTTATATCAAAGCCAAAGTTAACATATTTTTTGTTTCAGTGACTTCCACATAAGTTTTATTATGATTACATTACTTCATAAAAGTTTAATGCATTTTCCTATTTGTACCAGAGCTCAGGGTAGATTAAGTATGTCGTGTTAATAATGGATCATTATTAATGATCAGAAGTACTAAGTCTATAATGTTTACATTTCACTTTCGAGGTAATAGTGGAGGGTCGACCTTCCATATTATTAGCCTGTACATATAGTTAGTAACCGCCTACGCAGCCAGATAGTATAATTATATGTAATTCGGTTTGTCTTATTCTTGACATGTAATTTGTCTTTGTTTCCCTTAAATTATATAGGCTACTTCTTTTCACTTTACGCATACTCGTTAATATATATTTAAAACGAAAACATTCTTTTCCGATATACCTTTTAAGTTCAATGATTTTTTTAGTAATGTTAATCAACTTGTTAATCTGTAATTCTTTCTTTATCGGAAATCTAGTTATTAAATACAGATACACGTAAGAGTTTTGTTACTATCATTTTTTTAGCAATTTCCAATTGTCACTCTTTTTACTCTCCCATTCAGTCACTCATTCTTTAATTTCAGTTTATCAATCATTCACTCATATCACTACTTGATTCCTGTAATTAAGTATAGCATAAGCATTTTAAGTTGTAATTTTAAGCGCTAAATGTGCCGCTGTCGAGTTGCGTGTAAAGGTGGCCACTGAAAATCAGCATTGGGATTATTATATCAGTCTCATGTCAGTCGCAATGGTCAAATCTTCTTATTCACACCGCGACACAAGTTTTATTTCTATGGCTTCATGTAATTTATAAAACAGTGTGTAAAAAATAAACTTATTCTTTCTAATATGCCCTAAACAAGACCAAGTATTCAACAGATTTATGTAGTTTTGATAGTCAAGTTTGAAGTTTCAGAGGATTAGCGAGGAATGGTCGTAATCATCATCCTTGATTTCTGGCTTGGAATAATTATTTATTAAAAAATGTAATTATGCATTTTCAGTTCACGTTTCTGTCAGTCTCACAACTCGTTTCCTTTTTCTTATTATAGATAGATAGATAGAACACAAGACAAACAATAATAATTCAACGATTTAACTTAAGTAATTCTAGTGTACAATGGGCGGTCTTATCGCTAGTTAGCGATCTCTTCCAGACAACCCAACGTATAGGGAGACCGTCAGAGAAGAAAGAGTAGGTAGGCAGTGTTAATAAATAAGTAGACATACGCATATTACTTAGAATATAAACATACACAAATACTTATAATATACATAATACGAATACATAAATATATATATATACATACACACACATATATATATATATACATATATAATATATATATATATATGTGTGTATATATATATATATATATATATATATATATATATATATGTGGAGATAGTCTGGCACTGCCGAATTTTGAGAGGACGCGCTCCATAGGTTTATGGCACTAACCGTGAACGATTTACCGTAGAATTTAGTTTTACAGTGCTGTGCCCTTAGCACCAATTCATCAGCACGACGCGCATTAGGAGTAGTGGTCCGTCTAAACTCAAATTGTGATTATGAAAAATCATTTTATTCAATTAATTTTTTTAAGAAAATGATCAAACATTTAAAATTGTCAACAAGCACGTTGATTACGCGAAAAAACTTTAGACTAATTCAATTGACTACACAGAGTGAATAGAAAAGTTTATTGGTGCAAAAAGCTGTTATACAACACTAGTTTTTTTAATATAAAAACAGTCAAGTTGCATTATTCTAGCTCTAAATTTGTGGTCACGGCCAACTGCACAAATTACTATAAATTCACGAAATATAATTATTGTAATGTCTATAACAACGTTGCGTCGTGGTATTGATTTAAAATTTAAATCCAAAATTATATAATTGAATTCAATACCGTTACGAGTGATATAATTTCATAATTTATCGCTATTTGGTAAATCAAATTCAATGCGGTACTTTTAAAATAATAGTAGTAATCCTTACTAATATTATAAATGCGGAAAATAACTTAGTCTGTCGCGCTTTAACGCTAAAACTACTGAACCAATTTAAATTAACTTTGGTGCATGGATAGTCGTCGTTGTCGTCGTCGTCGCTTCAACCGATGGACGTCCACTGCTGGACATAGGTGTCACGTAATGACCGCCACAAGGCCCGATCTTGCGCCGCCTGGCTCCAACGGCTACCGGCGACCCTCTTTATATCATCGGTCCACCTTGTGGGGGGTCTGCCTACACTGCGAAGCCCGGTGCGGGGTCGCCACTCCAGCACTTTCGGTCCCCAACGTCCATCGGTCCTTCGGACTATGTGCCCTGCCCATTGCCACTTTAGGTTCGAAATGATAGTCTAGAGCCTTTAAAAGGACATTAATTTGAAAAAAGGGTCGTAAGGTAATGAATTATCGTCACTTTTAGAGCTAGAAGCTTGAAACTTAGGCTGTTGGTTCGATAAAAATAAATGTGACATACAAAGTTTGTGTAAGATTTATCCTCAATATTATAGAATTAGAATGCTTACGTATATAATATGAATTCGAAAGTAATTCTTTGTACCTGCCCCGTTTTCCCGCTACTGAACCGATTGAAAAGAAATTTAGTACACAGATAGTTTAGAGCCTGTTAATGGACAATAAGCTCTTTGCAGTAAATCACTGTATATAGCTCAATAAAGTAGTTATATTTCTGTGTTTTGTTTTGTTAAATGATTAGATGAAATTATTAAAAATGCTACACTATTCCACGCGAACGAAGCCTCGGTTACAGCTAGTGAAAGATAATCATTTTTACTTTCAGTTTGTGTCATCTAAATTAATGACAATAACAAGGAAAATTTAATGTTCGTGATTCTTACTTACTACTTACAACTTTAGTTTTATTATACATTTGGTTTGTTATTTCCTTGTTTTGTCGTAATGAAGTTATCACAAAACAATTACAAGAATTCTTGCTGACATATACTCGTACATGTCGGAGTGCAAGAGTCTGTGGATCGCTGGTCCGTGTGTAATAGTCTGTGGAACGCTGGCGCCATCTGTGTATCGGCGTGGGGGCAGAGTCAATAAGTGGCAGTCCGGCGCGTCTCTCCGCAGTTCTTGAGTGGCGGTCAGCCGGAGTGATCGACTATTGAAACTGTCGCGTTCCTAGTTATTATTGTTAATGAGTTTGTGTAAATTGATATCGGGAACAATAAGTGAATGAATTTTATAATCCGAGTTAATTAACAAAGTACTTGATTGCACCAACGTTACCGACGAACGCGCACATAATAAGAAATTAAATAGTGGATCCCATTAGTGACGATGTCGGTGGAGAACCCTACGCCCCTGTGCTTTATGTGCTCCGTTCTCTCTTATTCTCCGACATATATATGTGCCTAATTGTTGTTTATATTTCACTATCTACAAGCTAAAGTAAGATATCCCAAGGTTAATTTTTGGATGTATGTTATCTTACTTGTAGCTGCGTAGTGTCTTTGCTTCCAAAACATGTCTCTCATGAGTGAATACTTTGTCCAGTAAGAACTAAGAAACAACCTCCTACCGTTATAAAACACGTAAATTTTAACGAGGCACACTATAAGTATTTATATAGGTAAATGTTTCATTTTAGTTTTTGTGGTTCCTTCTCAGAACAGGAAAAGATATTTGAAGTGATAACAAGTTTTATATTGAAAATATTGGCAAAAAAGTATAAACCAACAATTTAAACTCCAAGGGGGATAAAGAATTATTGATTGTTAATTTGACTTTAGAATATTTTAAGATATGTGGGTGGCACATATTTTTCATGGGTTTTGATCTTAAAAGAATTGAGAACATTGATAATTCTTATGCGTGTGTATGTCACTTCTAAACGAATGGACGGATTTGGTTGAATATTTTTGTGTATTTCAGGCGCATTTGAATACGGTTATGCATTAAAATTAGGTTTGCATTTCTCTGTATTTCCGGGGGTTCAAGAACTACGTGGGTGACACCGCAATAAAGCAAATCACCATATCACGTAATGATACGTTCTTTTTAACTAGAAGATTCTTTTTGTATTACTATAAAGAATAAAATTATAAATTTCAGCCGAGCTAATTAATACATCAGGTTTCACTAACCCGTTACGAATAATTCAATCAGTGAAATAATCAGAAAAGCAAGTAATCTCATCTGATTCTCCACGCGTTTAAAACAAAAGACCGTCGCAAATTAATTGTCTACTGACTTGAACGTATGAAGTATAATTAATTGGATTGGAATAGTTTTTGCCGCCACCACTGAACTCATTATTGTATTGCTTGGTTTAAATGGAATATATGTTTCATTCAGCAGGTAATTCCTTGCAATTTGACCCATATTATTAAGGAAATAAGATATCACGGCAAGTAAAGCGTATGTTTGGAACTAAACGTATTTGTTTTCCTATTATGCTGTGTGACTGCATTTACATAATAATGAGGTTGTGTGTTAGTCATTCAGTTCATAAAGATGTTTACTTCACTGCTATTAATGTATTATTGTGGATAATATAGCGAAGATTTAACTTAAGCTTAAGCTGGCCCTGCATAGCGTAATTGTTGCACCTTTACGCACGCTAGCAGGATTTCTATTTAAATATCTAAAGATTAATTTTGGGATAGGAAATCATATACAATTATGTGGTTTAATTTGATTAAGATTGAACTTATGTGAGACTTAAACTTCTGCTGGCTGACTTTCTACCAGCTAAGACATGGTATCGAGTTAAAATTTTGTTTCACATTGCTGTGTAGAAGACATTAAGATTCAAAATAAAAATCGGCTATCTTAGCTCAAAAACATTTAGACAAACATACCGAAATATAGAGTAAAAGATACCGAGAAGGCAAAAAAGCTTTACACTTTTTGCACGTTCTTTTATGTCTTATATTCAATTCATATGAAAGAAATAATGGTTTATTCAAGGCCTACTGTATAAATAACTATTATGAATGAAGAATTCACACAGAAACAAGCATTAATCAATTCTTACAGTTTTTGTTTCATGATAACTATATAATGTTTTGGTCAATTATGAATCTTCATACGAAATAATTTTATGTTTAGCGATTGAAATGCCTTCATGAACTCTAAAAGGAGTTTAAATTCCTATAGTTATGACGGTTAGATACATAATTTGGAAAAAACAGAGTTCTAGTATACTAGCAGACCTAACAGACGTCGTTCTGTCAAATATATTTGAAATCCGGCAGATTTCAGTTTTACAAATGATTTTCGAAATGAAATGAAAGCAATACCAATAATCCATACACAGGTCTTACATTTTGTGAATATTTAATTTGGTGGGTTATGACTATTCAATTGATTTTGAACTTTGTGCCGCGGCAACAAAGTGCAAATTGACTCTTTAATGCTAGGAAAACACCTACATTGCTTAGACAACAGTGTGAGTACTTGTAATTTATTCAAATTGACTGCACATCTAAGTTTAAATTTTAAAACATTTATTTCGTAATTTAACCTTATACTGATATTAAAACAATTCGTATAGGTACAGTTAAGTTTTGTTTGTTAAGATGTGTACTTATATGCGTTGCTACTAGATACTTTAATCACATACATAATATTTACTTGATCTAAAACTAGTTTACTCACAAATTACAATATCATCGGACTATAAATAGACCGAGGAAAGGTTACCCTCATCTAATAGATTCTGAAATATTTACTTAATGTCCAATTCAAAATGTCTAAAGCTAGGACATAGAATATTTATGAGCTAGGACATAGAACGTGAACAATATTTCATGTTTAGAAAGTCTTCAAAATATCCAAATGGGTCTAGCCGTTCTCAATTGATCGACGAACGCACCAGAACTAAGAGGTTATAGAAAGTCCGCTTCTATTTTTTTTCAAACATTATCTACAATGTGTGTGATATTACAGAACAACATAAAATGCAAGGGTCCTTCCACATCCTGTTGTGAGAAGAACCCACAAGAAACTCACTAACTTTTATCTCTCTGTAAACTACCGTACACACGTTTCGTAACGCTTTTGTCACGCATGCACTAGCTAACTCAACTAGTCAAGTGAGCGTAAGGAAGTTTTACTACTAAAATGAAAAAAAAAAAAAACATAAAAAGTTAACAGTAATTTCTTTGTTAGTACCAATTTTATCTATCTTAAATACGAAGTTTTATTAAATCAATAAATGGTTTGCTTTCTAGAAAGAAATGAAATTTCTTATCAAGTATAATGATACTATTCTTTTATCCTGTTGATTTACATTAATTCGATCGTAATATTCTTCCGGAGACAAGAGCAACAATCATATATTTATAACTATCATAATTTTAAAATATTTTTTAATATCATCTTATTATTTATTTGTTATGCAAATCTTAAATGCGTCATTCGTTAAAATTACATTCAGTTTACATTCAAAGGCTTATTTATACAAATATATAATAACTACAGTTAGCTTTAAGCTCTATGAAAGTTAGGTATTGTGTACATTTTAAAATTGTAACAAATAGGTTCTCACGACCATGTAAGAATACGATACTGATCATTTAACAAGATGGAAAACAATCAAACAGGTTTTACGAGATCGTGATTTATTCATAATGTTAGAACATTATGAAACACTTTTTTATTTTAAGGCAAGAACTCGGTTACTGTCTTACCTGATGGAAGGTAGCGCTAAAGATTGTAGTCTGGCGGGATTTGTTTACTTAGAAAGCATATCTGCAAAGCACATATTTAGTTACTAGCAGAACCCGCGACTTCGTCTGCGTGGAATGTTTTTTGGATAACATTTTCATTAATTTAGGCAAAAGGAATATTCCTACCAAATTTCAACTCTCTACGCCTTATGGTTCCAGAGATACCGTGATGAGTCAATAGATAACTGGATATCTCTTTTTTATATATAGATTAATTTCGAAATCTTAACAATATGTAGATAAACGCTAAAAAGGTGAAAAAGGAAATATATTTTTCAAAATAGTAAACAGTAAGTAAGTAGCAGCCCATTAACGTCCCACTGCTAGGCGCAGGCGTTCCCTCATTCATAAGAGAGAAGGTTTTAGAGCATAGACCCACCACGCTGCTCTACTACGGTTTGGCAGGCATAGTACACAAATGCAATCTATATTGCTTCACTCTCATAGTCCGATATGACGGGAATTCGTCATGACCGAAGACAGATTAAGCGGGGGTGGATCGCACCGTCAACATCCCAAAGTCGGGCAAATATTGAAAAAATCTCTATAATATCCATTTTTGAATAGGCCCGATCCGGGACTCAAAACCAAGGCCGCATGTCTATAGTCGAACATGCTTATGACTAGACCAATGAGGCAGTCAAAGACAGTGTGACCAAGACAAATTATTTATTACCTTTACTACCTTTTGAACGATGTATTTTGCAAATTATGTTTTATGAAATGAAATACTTTTTTATATTAAGGCAAGAACTTGGTCACCGTCTTACTTGTATAGGGGCCATACAAGTCACTTTCGAAGATTGCTAACGCTTAAAAAAATGTATGGGATTGACGTTTCAAAGCGAAACTTTTCGAAAAATGAAATGTCATTCCCATATATTTTTAAAGCGTTGGCAATCTTCGAAAGTGACTTGTCTATGGGCCCTGATAGAAGGTAGCCATAAAGATTATAGTCGAACGGGATTTGTTCACGCATATCTACAAACCACATATTCATTCATTCATTTTGGAATCTTAATAATATGTATTTATAAACGCTAAAAATATGAAAAAAGAAATGTCTTTTAGATTCTCAATATATTTTTCAGAATAGTAATACTTTGTTATTGGCTTATAATTACCTTTAAAGGTACCGGATTCAATATATCAAGTTCTTATTGGGTTGACCTATACAATAGATAGTTATAATGTTGTCTGCTGGACGGAACCTACGTATGAAGCCTATTCAAAAGCCACATCTGATAGTTAAAATACAACGTAGTCTTAAAAGGATATTATACTTTTGTATCTTACTTACGCTTTGGATTATTCGAAGACTTTCCATTTAATGTAAAATAAAAAGAGTTCAAAGTCCCTGCGTGCAAAGTACACATCTCAGAAGTGAAACTCCTTTTTTTTATTCTTTATTCAAGTAGGCATATTACAGCACTTTCGAATCGTCAAATTATATTTAACACAAACCTTAGACAAACAAATCTAAAACTTTAGATTTCCAAGACTTAGAGGGAGGGAAAAAGGAAGGGATGCTAGGAATTTAGCGAATTTCATTGTCATTAAAATATTAAAAGTGTCAAAAACTAATACAAATAATTTATTGAATTATAAATAAAAATGCACATGTTTTTTGTTAATATTAGAAATTATTAATTAAATTTGTTTTCGAATTAAAAATTTAGAAAAGAGTATTTATGAAATATTATTATTTTATATTTTATGAAAAATAAATGGTTTATTGAATAACGAGTGGAAAATTAAATGCCACATGTTATTTGTAATTATTAAAACTACCTAACCTTCAAACGAATTAGCATGAAGAAAGCTGCACATCTTCGTGACGCTAACCACTTGTTTCATCGCTAAAGATTTTACCCTCATGCGCCTAAAGAAGTTTCACTTCAAGAAAACAAATTAAATTAACTTAATATATGACTAAAAGACAAATAGAATATGAAACTAAAAAAAAATTTTCCATCGAAAACTAAGGATATTATCAGAGAACTGTTGTTTATAAAAAGGGAGGGTATTTTTTATTGTTCGTTATTGTTTCTAAAACAAAAAAGTATGTTAAACTGTTTTAACAATATTTAGTGAGATCGTATTGTACACAATTGTTTTCCGTTTATACGGACTTATATAAATATTTCAATAGAATTCATTTTACACTGTTTTAATGCCGGAAAAAACAAGAGGCGTACGTAGTTCGAGTTTGTTCACATTGTGCTCGTCCGTTTTTATCACAAGGGAAAGAATAGTAATATCTGCGAAATATATTGATATAACATAATGTTATTAATCGATGACGCATCTATTGTAAATTGCAAGTTATAAATTACATTTTTCTCCTTTTCTCTTTCAAACATTACATTTCATTTGATTAAGACTCCTTTTCAGATAACTTGAAATAAGTTTAAGTGAAAAATTGAACAAAGGACATCTAAAAGCGTTCGAGTTTCGCAACTAATACACCTTTTTATATTAAAAATTAACTTAACATAAATATAAAGTAGACATCAAAATCAGGAAATACAATCAAAAATTAATATATTTGTTTAAAATGAAATAAACTTCCTATATAGCCTTACTTATAACTATAATATTAAAAATATTGTGAGAAAACAATATCATATTTATATATGATACAAAAATATATGTAAATTTAACTATTATTACTATAATATATAATATAATATAATGACTATATTGAACACTGGATCATTTTAAAATAAAGCAACACATGTATTTATATGACTGCCACATTGGTCTAGTGGTTAGCATGTTCGGTTACAGACATGGGTTCGAGTCCTGGGTTGGGCGAATGCAAAAATCGATATTGAGTTTTATATTAAGATTTGTCCTAATTTGTGGGAAGTTGGCTGTGTGGTCTACCCCCGTGCCCCGGAGAGCACGTTAAGCCGTCGGTCGTGGGCCTGATCTCTATTCGGTCGTGTCGGATTCCCGTCACATCGGACTAGGAGAGTGAAGGGATAAAGATTGCACTTGTGTGCTATGCCTGCCTACCCACAGTGGAGCAGTGGGGTGGTTCTATGCTTTAAAAACCTCTCTTCTGTGAGTGAGCAGTCTCAGCAGTGGGACATTAATATGCTACTACAAACTAAGTAACCATGTATGGATATATAAAGTGTTGCCTATAGTATATACGGAAAAATATTGAAATGGAAACAGACTCATATATAAACCCGTCCCTATACGTATAGTTACTATTCGTCAGTCCGGACATGGGGTCATTTGGAGACAATTGATTCATCGAGACGTGGCAAATGTCGCTGTCAGTTTGTCGACCTATGTATATGTATGATCCCTACATAAGGAGTTTACATATTAGATATACAAACATTTGTGAAATGAAACGAAAGACATATTTAGTCATCTATTGAAGTGAAATTTCGTTAAGCGCATGAGGGTAAAATATTTACTGGTGAAACGCGCGTCACGAAGATGTGCAGTTTTTTTTTGTTAATTCGTTTGGAGTTTAGGTAATTTTAATATTTACAAATAACATGTGGTATTTTAATTTGCCACTCGTCATTTAATATACTATTTTTCGTAAAATATAAAGTAAAAACTCTCTATTTCTAAATTTTAAATTTAAAAACACGATTTATTAATAATTCTAATATTGGCAAAAAACACGTGGCATTTTTATATACACACAATTCGTCATTTGTGATTTCAATGAATTTTGTATTAATTTTCGACGCCTAACATTTTAATGACAGTTAAATTCATTAAAATCTTAACAAATCTTCCTTTTTCCCTCCCTCTAAGTCTCGGAATTATAAAGTTTAGATTTGTATTAATATAAACAAGACTTAAAAATTGGTTTACCAAAGAAGTTTCACCTCTGACATGTGTACTTTGTACTACTTTGTGTTACTTTTGTTTTTGTGTGTATTGAATGAAACTCAGTTGAGACGTTCGGCTTTATAACGCCCATTTGGGTAAAGTCGTCGATCGTCTACTAAGGAAGCGAGAGAGCCATAAATACTTTTTAAATTATTTAAAAAAATAAGTGATAAGACAATTCGAACGTAACTGGTTGTACACATAATAACTGCATGAATTACATATTTTAAAGCCCTTACAAATATGTGGAATTATTTAAAAGCAAATAAACAAACAAACATTTTAAGAACTAAAGAGTTAATACTTAGTTTTCAAAAATAAACTTTAAAAAATTAATAATATGTAGACAAAAAAAAAGTAGGTATTCCTTCCTATTTAATATACTTCATAAAGCATGAAATAAAATACAATTGCTCTGTAAGTTATCGTTTTTTACAATGAAAGCAGTTTTGTTACCACAAAAAAATATTAAGCCGAAGTATTAACGTAATATTTAAAATATAAAGAAACAAATGTATATTAAACAATATCTAATTTCGAGATAATGGACTTCTAACACTAAATCTCTTAATATTGGTCCCTGAATCGCTGCATAATACATAGGTTTGGCCGCACTTTGTACTCTATTTAATGCGTTATAAAAGAAGGTCAAAAATGTTATACGTTATTGTAGTTGCAATGACTTCGACTATTTGATCTCCATAATAACTAAGATGAATTATATAAGAATACGTTTGAATTTAAGCGCACAAAGATGTTTTCAAGACATTACATTAAAAATCGTTGAATTTTTCGGCTTATCTATTGCTAAAACGGCATTAAAATTCGGTGCAAAGGGCTTAGATAACAGACAGCATTTTTACATTTTATACTATGTAAAGATTGTAGATCAAGCAAAATCACTTCAAACGTAAAAGTAAAAAAAGTAAGTAGCAATCCATTAACATCCCACTGTTGGGCACAGGCCTCCTCACTCCGAGGAGCAAGGTTTTTTAGAGTATAGACCAATATTGATTTTTGAATTGGCCAGACCCGGGACTCGAACCCAGGCCCTCATGTCTGCAGTCGAACATGCTAACCACTAGACCAATGGGGTAGTTGCTCTATCGTATTACATATATATTAAAGTTATACATTGTATTTCTCACTTGTAGGCTAACTTGGCACGCAATACAAATATGTTACGGCTGCTATTAAACTTAAATACTAGTAAATCTAAACTTACATATAATGATAAAAAAGAATGCAAAAAATGGGTGAAAAAGACGGAAAATAAACTAGCTGTTCATCAAAAATATTTTCAGTTTAAGTTTGAATGATGTGTAGGAGTCGCCAAAGGTGTCTATATTTGTTTTTTTCAAATATTTGTTAAAAATATTCTATTCTAGAATACATGTTAAACTTTTTCAAAAGCAATTTAAAAGGTCAGTCTATAGTGAAGCACTGGATATATTACAAGAAATACTTAATAACTTAGAAAGTGAAAGTATAAATGCTTCCTAGTAATGTCTGCCGGCAAACTAACCTTGACTGATTTAAACTCGTATTTTTTATTACATCATTGCTTTATTTTGTTAGCTTGTCACTAAAAACAGTTAACCTTCGTTGGATAATCTATAAATTATAGTAAAAATGATCTGATTCTGTCCGTTAAAAGATATAATTGCCATCTTTTCAATATTTTACTTTGGATTGCAGAGTTCACCTAAAAGAGTTACTTCGAAGAAGTCTTTAAGTATAGTTTCGATAAGTATTTAACTTTTTTATTGTACTGTAGACTTAGTCTAAAGGATTCAAGGATAAAACAATAAAATTCTTTTTATATCAGATTTCATTAACGTCATATAAATGAAATAACATAAATCATTCCAAACTTGTACTAGTTTTAAAATTTATGCAAGAATGTGCTCTACTAAATTATAAATCAACCTCGTGCTATTTCCAATGCAGTTTTTATTTTTAAATTATAGAAGGAAATGTTATATAATTGTAAACGAAAGATACGATAAATACATGATACGGTGTAAACTTAAGATAACAAGTGTCGATATAACTAAGTTCTTCATATTACGAATTATCAAAATCCCGTGCAATTAAGTAAAACCGACTGATTTTTAGCTAATTACAATAAATTGTTAACCGACTTCAAAAAAAGGAGGAGGTTATCAATTCGTCTGTATTTCTTTTTTTATGTTCGTTACCTCATATCTTCCGACTGGGTGGGACGATCTTGATGTTTTTTTTATATGAAAGGTGGTGCTCATCATAGGGTCCCATTTTTTTTTATAATCCGGTTCTGATGATGGCATGCATGAGAAAACCGGATAAGTCTTAAATTTGCATTAAACGTATATGTTAGCTACAAAGTCATTTATATATT
Source organism: Elymnias hypermnestra (assembly GCA_015832385.1). Lineage (NCBI taxonomy): Eukaryota > Metazoa > Arthropoda > Insecta > Lepidoptera > Nymphalidae > Elymnias > Elymnias hypermnestra. The sequence continues at coordinate 1,778,562 of JACTOM010000006.1, read as the reverse complement.
AATTATTTTCAAAGCTTTTTAAGTCTCTCACTACTTACAAGGATCTAATTTTAATAACAATAACAATAAATGTTACAGATTAGCCTTCGCTAGCAAAGGTCCTTGGTTCAATTCCTGACAGGGCAAATTTAGGATATTCCTAATGGAATGGTAGGAGGTTTAGATCGCGGTTAATTTCCACCCTACTATCAAAGACTGGCTGCCAAGCAAAAATTTAAATTCCGGTATTGTAATATCTTACTTAATGAAGCATCTTAAACTGTATTATCACTTACAATCAAGTGCGATTATAGTTAAGCACTAACTTGTAACCTATATAAAAAAATATTTGTTTGTAAAGTCGGTTTATGGATGATAATTTTACGTGATAACATTGATAAAAAAATGCATACTTTTATGAATTTAACTAAAAATGAAGGTTGTGTGCGTTAGCTGTCTCTTTTCTAGTCGGACGTATCTGTCGATGGAGTGGAAGAGACATAGATGTGTCACAAGCCGATCGCATAGGCCGATTGCGCCTCTTTATCGCCTGTTCTCGCTTGCACGCTCGGTTCAAACGGAACGTGACAAGGAGTCATGCTTTTTCGTGTGTGCAACCGGTGTTCATCGATTTATAAAACGCTATCACGCTAATAAAACCATTTTAAATTGAATACTAACACAGAAATATATAGAAAATAATAATACACACAGAATACGTAGTTTCTTTAGTCGGTTTTCCGGTTAAGGGTCAACCAAGTCAAGGATTCTCTCGCAACACTTATCGTTACTTTTATTATTTTTTAGGTATGTTTATATATAAAAATTCAAATTACAATGTACCACTTGCAAAGAATGATTTAAATTAGTAGTTATCATTCACAAGGTCGCTTTTGCATCGCAAAAACGAAACCATAGGCATTACATGTGGTAATTAGATTTGTACTTGACGTCTTAAGTGATTATAGAGTTGTGCCATACTACTTGTTACTGTCTGTATTTGATTGTATACCGTAAACTCGTAATAAATGAATAAATCTATATAATTTGTTTATCATTATTAAAATGGTCTAACAATAAGTAATTAACATAAGGAAAGTAAATGTTAACATCATTTTAACGTAAGTTTTAAATATATCACGCTGTACAATATTCAAGGCATAATTTTTTTAGTTCATTATCAACATATTTATATTTTATTTAATATTTGAAAAAAATATATTAACATAAATCGTCATTCTCTACGAGTTTAACAAAGTATTCGAACTAGAGTGGTAGAATAAAAAGTTTTATTAACGATTGAAAATTTGAACAAGATATATGTTTTGCTGGCAGGTTAACACTTGACTGTGATCACACCTGATGGTAAGTGGTGCTATAGTCGAAGATAGAAGTGTCCTAACCTGATAAAAGGCGAATTACCTCTCATTTACCTCTACTTACAAGGAGAGTGTGAAGTAATAATATAAATTTAATTCCCAAATAACTTACAGAATTTTGCGTTCTGGATATGATAATGGTATAGAAAGAAAGATCATTTTGTATTTCTCTTGTTTTAACTTTCTCTGTACCTACAGCAGCTTATAATAAGCTAGTTGATATTTTTTGTATGTGAACTTGTATTGATAATTTGGACGTGACAAATCTTCTATATATATCTAAGTATATATATATCTCCTATATATAAATTAACTTCATGTGGTGATTAATCATTGATCGAATTGGAAATCGAACCCAACAACAGATTGTTAAAACATTTGTGCAGCAGCACTGAGGCGGCCATAATAAAGTAATGCTTAAACATATGTACTACACAGTTGAGAAATATAATAGAGTATATTATGCATTTGAGAAATAGTGTCATATACCTAGTACATGCATTTGGCCTCAATACATTATGCCAAATCGATTAGTTTTCTTCACCAAGTCTATTTATTGTTTCGCAACGAAGTTCACATCTGCAAGTGTTCATGCGCAACAAGGAAGTGAAATGTAAGAATAGTGTAGTTATAAAATTATAATCTATTACATTCTATACTAATCTATTCTATACTGAGAAATAAACTAAAATTGTCAACTTGTTTTAGCTACAATATAGCTAATATAAATATATGTACTCGGCTACAATATAGCCAATGTAAAGATATGTGTTAGGCTACAATATAGCCAAAGTAAAAATATATGTGTTGTGCTACAATATAACCAAAGTAAATATATATGTTGTGCTACAATATAGCCAACAGCCACTGAAAGATTACATTACCATGTGCGCTACAATATGGACACATCAAGGCAGACACCTTGTATTGAGTTGGTAAAGGTGAGGCTGTCGTAGTGCACCCTGTTCTGGCTTACGCTGTATTATTCATGTGCGTTACTGAGGTGGCCACATGAACACATAAAAATAAATGATATTAGCTTAGATCAGTTAAGATTAACGTTGACCGTTGAGTCTTCATAGAGACGTCTGTGACATCATGCACCTTGGCAATGAATTATATTTAAGGGTATCGCCAAATATGAATATAATGACATGACATGACATGAGGATATGGCGACAACAATCAAAATGACTCACTGAGATAATTTACTTCTTAATAGTTTCTGCATAGTATCGTAACGCGATTTTTTTTAATTGATAATTTCCAGTCCAGATTTTTGTAAAATTTTCCTACTAGTTCAGAATAAACAGGAAAATACTATTTCTTAATACGGTAATCGAACTACAGTGTATCCAATTTAAAGGGACTATCAATATTTGTAGAAAATACAATAATTATTTCGACTGTCCCTGTAATATTTATAAAAACTATGACAAATTAGAGAAAAACAACTATTATATAAACTTATTTTTGCTAAATCGCTCACACTCTCCTCTTATCAAACTCATATTAAAGATGGGAAAAGAAATTATCAATTACCATAGAAATATTTTCTACGATTAACAACACAAATTTGTTTTTTGAAACTACTTAATACAACTTAAATATTATTATAACAATTCCAATGAAAATACGTAGAAATAACCTTTCCATCAACATTTTGTTAAAAATTTGACAGATACATTTAGCGGAAGTTACACACCCATAAAAAGGGAAGTAAATAAATTCCATTATAAAGGTGCATAATTAATAATGGTAAGAAATTAGACTCCGCTTTATTATAACTAAGGTTAAATTTTAAGTGACTTTCATGGTTACAAAAACTATGTGCTTCAAGGTCATTATATTACGGTTTGATAAGTATCTACAATATATACAGTTATTAACATTCTACTAATATCATAATCATTCCTTTTAATTAGTATTTTCAATAACAAGTAAAAAAACAGTTGGATCTAGTATAGTTTATATTCTCTTCTTTTGTATTCTTATATATTCTCGCCTTTTTTAAAAATAAGCATATTGCCATTGCTGTGCATGCATATAAGAGATGCCTGTATTTTTGTTAGAACCCAAAATACTCCAAAAAAACTGACGTGAATAATATTGGCAGATCAATAAGATATCACAATAAACTGCTAATAAATAAAGCTTGCCAAAGTACATACAAAAACTGCTTACTTTGTTAGCAGTTAAATTATTTAATAATTACCACAGGAAGAGTTGAGATGAGAGCGTTGAGAAGCATGAATGGATTAAAACTAAGTGACAGAGTAATAAATAGTGTGATAAGAGAACGTTGTGGAATAAAAGAAGAGGTAGTGACTAAAATTGAGAAAGGTATGCTTAGATGGTTTGGGCATGTAGAGAGAATGAATGAAAGGAGACTGACAAAAAGGATTTATGAGTCAAGAGTGAATGCGAAAGTTGGAAGGGGAAGACCAAGGCGAACGTTCCTGGACCAAATCCAGGACATTTTAAATCAGAGCCAGTTCAAAAGTACTCTAAACCGACGAACTTGCATGAAAGGTTTAATGAGAATGAAAGAAGCGAAGGAGATATGCAAGGATCGTGGCAAGTGGAAGGATGTTGTCTCTGCCTACCCCTATGGGAATGGGGCGTGATGCTATGTATGTATGTATGTCCAACAGGAAATTAACTTAACTGCCTCATTGGTCAAGTTAGCATGTTCGACTGCAGACATGAGGTCCTGGGTTCAGTCCCAGGTCGGGCCAATTCAAAAATCAATATTGAGTTTTCTATTAAGATTTTCTTAATATTTGCCCGAAGTTAGGAAGTTGGCGGTGTGATCCACAGCCGTGCCTCGGAGAGCACCTTAAGCCGTCGGTCCTGTGCCTGATCTCTCTCCGGTCGTGTCGGATTCCCGTCACATCAGACAATGAGAGTGAAGGAATAGAGAGTGCACTTGTGTACTATGCCTGCCAATTCGCAGTGGGGCAACGTTAATGGGCTGCTACTAACTAACAGGAAATTTAAAAAATACATGGAATTACGTTAAAAAATAAGAGTTACTAGCAGAACTTTTTACGATGTAAAAGAATACTTATTATAATTTATTGTTTTTCTTTTTTATATTTTGCTATTTTAAGTTATTGTGTTGTTAATATCACTATTTTAAAAATTTTATGCAATGCAATTTCAATTATTTTGTTAACTAATTTTTTATTCTTACTTGTATTAATGACATAATTTAATGACTTCTATTTATAAAACATATTGTTCCACTCAGTAGCTGAATATTTGTTACAACGCAAACATTTTACCACCATAACATGTCAATTGTTTCTGAGCAAATAAACGATTACTTTATTCTATTCTTTTAACAAGATCGACCATGACTTTGATATCACAAAATTTCATTATAGCGTTTCTTTATCTAATTTTTTTTTTTGTATCATTTTGAAAGGGCTCTTCTGTAAATTAGCTTTTTTGAATGGTGTCGCTATTCTTCCAAAGCAGCGGCATTTGAAAGTCTAAGGAATTTCATTTAAGTGATGGTACAAGTATTTGCTTTCTAGCAGTGGCTAGCTTTAATTCTAGGCAAGGCAAAATATGGAAATTGTTTCTTCTAATGTAGCATGTAGCAAATGCCGTCAATTCAAATATTTGCGTTCCGTTACAATCCTTTGGTGATACCATTATAAACTACCGGTTTATGATTAGCTGGGCTTCCATCGCACACTATCATCACTTACAATCAGGTGAGATCACAATCAAGCTCTAACCTGCCAGCAATTAAAAAAAATATCTCCGTCGATCCGTCTGCAGTCGGTACGTTTTACTAATATTGTAACTATCCATAGTTTAAGATGTTTATCGGTTATAAAGTAGCTTGTTAAGCCTATGCAATTATTAACAATATTGTACATTATGCAAATGTTTATATAATATTTGTAATTTACCGTTTCTTCGGTCAGTGATTATTAGCTCAGAGAGACTTGTTCTGATGACACAGTCAATTTTATTGATGCACCGCGAAGCAGGGCTGGCGATTAAGTTATACCTGATATTTAAAAGTACAATCGATACATAAATACAATTAAAATGTCAGTTTTAATACCAAAAGAACAATTTTTTACTAAGCGTTTACCCGGTAATCATACTAAACTGCCTCATTGGTCTAATGGTTAGAATGTTCGACTACAGATATGAGGTCCTGGGTTCGGGTCGGGACAATTCATAATTCGATATTGAGTATTCTATTAAGATTTTTTCAATATGCACGTTAAGCCGTCGGTCCTGCGCCTGATCTCTCTCCGGTCGGTTCGGATTGCCGTCACGTCGGACAATAAGAGTGAAAGAATAGAGAATACACTTGTGTACTATGCCTGTCAATCCGCAATGGAGCAGCGTGGTGGGTCTATGCTCTAAAAACCCTCTCTCGTATGAGTGAGGAGGTCAGTGTCCAGCAGTGGGACGTTAATGGGCTACTTACATGCCAAATTATTCCAGATAACGTATTTGTTTGTTAAAATTACTTCAAAGGGACTTTCACTGGTTAATAAACAACAGTATAAGAAATAAAATAGTCAATTTTGACGTAGTTGAAGTAAAACGTACATATACAAATATTATTTCACCGTGTGTTATTAGAAATTTCAAGTTAATGAATAAATTATTATACAAATCGGACTGAGTAAAAAGATGAATGCAATCAAGATTTTATATGTTATATTAACAGGATTATACATTAAGAATACTATATTACGAATTTAAGAATATCAACTACTAAATACATAAACTTAGCTGTTGCAATACTACAAAATATATACATAAGAGATACCCGGCTTCGCATAAAAAGTATAGCGTTTTACCTTTTGTTAGTCGTAGGATTGCATCCCCTTGATGCGTCGAATTACATTAAAATGAGATTATATAGGTAAAACCAAACTAAAATACTTCTTTATTACGACATTGATATCTTCTGCTAAACGACAAGCAAATCCTCGCCTGACGGCCTCGCTGGCGCAATGGTGCAAGCACTCGCTGTGCTAGTAGAGGTTCCGGTATGATGCTGTGAAGAAACCATAAGGGGTATATTGCCTCTTGCCAGATTACCGCGCTTCCGTCTTAGATTGTATCTTAACATCAGGAGAGATGATGTGTAAAACTGTCAGCACTAAAAATAAGGTCTCTGTAAATATCTTTATTTGATAATATGTAAAAATAGATATTAATTGTGGGACATTTCCAAATAAGATTACGTTTACAGTTCCTGTCTAGTATGTAATGGATTTATTAAATTGGCTTAATTCATATTGCTTAATATACATACCGGAAGTAAACTTTAAATTTTCAATTGCAGTATGTCGCATGATTAAAGTTAAAATAAATTATTGAAGTGATACTTCTTTACGCGCATGAAGGGAAAATTTGTACGGATGAAACGCGTGATTATCGTCACGAAGATGTGCAGCGTTTGTAATGCTAATTCGTTGAGAGCTTAGGTAGTTTTAATATTTATAAATAACATGAGACATTTTAATTTGCCATGTCTTTTCTTCTTTTGAAATATCCACACAAAACACGTGGCATTATTATTAAAAACTCGTCATTTGAGATTTCAATCAATTATTTCTATTAATTTTCTACATTTAATATTTTAACGACAATTAAATTTATTAATTTCCTAACATATCATTCTCTTTCCCTCTCTCTAAGTCTCGGAAATGTAAAGTTTTAGATTTGTATAAATATAAATAAAACTTAAAAATTAGTTTGTCAAAGAAGTTTCACTTCTGACGTGTACTTTGTGTGCAAGCAATTTAAATTTTTTAATTTCTATATTTCTGTCTCAATCTATATATAGCCTATATAAATATGTGGAAAGCATCTATATGGCAAAGTATATTTTAATGTAAACCGTTGATGACAGTTAGTTAATGCGAAGGTCAATGGAAATTGCAAAAATAATCACGTACTTAGTTTTATATAAAGTAAATACATTCTCAATTGCAAAAGGCCTGTCGGAGTAAAAGAGTCTGTGGATCGCTGGCGCCATATTTGTATCGTCGTGGGGGCAGAGTCAATAAGTGGCAGTCCGGCCCGTCTCTCGGCAGTTCTCGAGTGGCGGTCGGCCGGAGTGGTCGACTATTGAAACTGTCGCGTTCCTAGCTATTAGTGTTAATGAGTTTGTGTAAATTGATATCGAGAACATTAAGTAATTGAACATTATAATTCGAGTTAATTAATAAAGTGTTTGATTGCACCAACATTACCCACGAACGCCCACAGAATAAGAAATTAAATAATGGATCCTATTAATAACGATGTCATCAGAGAACTCTACGCCCCTGTGCTTTATACTGCTCCGTTCTTCTCTTATTCTCCGACAGGGCCCAAAAAAATTGGACTGTTGCTAAATATATTAGCTATAATTAAATGTGTAGCATAATTGAATTTGAAAGCACGTGATATGTATGTCAATTAATATTAACAATTTCTTGTTTATACGATTAAGTTAGTTGCTGTAGAAATGTAAAGATTCTGCCACGGAGATTTAATTCTCTTGTATATAATACACAATAAGCCATTATACATTTTTATCAATTCCACTTTTATGCAAATTAAATTATATAAAAATCGTATGCGGTTTTGTTCCATTATTACAAGTACCTTTTGTATGATTTGCTTGAAATATTGCTGAATCCTTTTCTCATCTTTAATTAAATCTTTAATTGTAATAATCCAGTTTCTTGTATAAAATTATGATCTTAATCTCATAATCAGCGTGTTCCTAATGTGATTACTCAATCAAAATTTAAAATTAAATTAATACCGGTGTTAAATATTATAGTAGCGTATTTCCCGAAATTTAAGCCGTATTTCATATCGAAAAATAGTCTCAAATTTTAATTTAATTTTGTGGTCCATCAATAAAATATTTATTTGAATAAATCTTCTGTATATTTGAGATCCGAAAAATAAACCCTGCAGACATTAAGCAAAGCTGATATCGATAGTGAATATTGCCAGCTAAATATATTCAAAATAAATAACATTTTAGTTTTAAGAGTATTCTGTTAAAATTATATAAAGTTTTGATATCAGTCTTTATTTTTAAAAACTATAGTGCTGCTAATTTAGACATTGAAATAAACGAAAAGAATTTGAAGTCGGTAGGCTCAAAGCATTTATTAATCTTCAATATCACGCGTTGTGTAGACTATTTATTAGAAACTAGTCTAACATATTCATGTTGAAGTTGTAAATTTGAATTAATTACCATTTGGTATTCAAAATCTCGCTTTTAAAAGGATAAGAGACAACCATAAGACCGCATCGCACCGATTGGAACCAGCTATACAACTTTCGCGATTCGTCCCAAATGCAAGTGAACTATTACGTAACTTTGGCCGGGGACTTTACAAATAACAAAAGCAATTATCAAATTGGATTATTGTATCACGTAAAGGTATTGTTTTATTATACTTACATTATCTTTTTATGATCGAAAATCCAACTAAAAATTTTTCCATAATCTTTGGCCTATAGACAAGATTACATTCTAAGTTCGCTAACACCAGTAGAACGCTTAAAAATTTTATGAGAATGACGACAAATGGGAATGTATGGGAATTCGATGTAGCATTATCGAATTTAGAATGTCATCTTGGCTAGGGGGACTTGTGTAAAAGTATCAAATATTTTTGAATCAGTAAAATGTGAATGTTTGATTTTTGTTTTTATAGTTTTAAGTACATATTTCCATGTTTATTGGACTTTTTAAATACGGATATATAGGCTTTTATATGGTGCTTCGTAATACTTAGATTAACAGACCTCATCGAAAGTCTGTAATAATAATCAATGCGTAGTCTAATGAGCGAGAAAGCAAAAAGAGCGAAACACAATTTTAACACAAGAAATAAAAAAAACTTGTAATGCCATATTTTAAAGTGAAGAAAGTTCAGAAATAATTTGTCGGGTTCAGTTTACGCATAATAAGATATAACCGAATCATTCTCGGGTTTGCCTCCACATCATTTTAAGAAATATGTTAAAAATGTCCTATTACAAAAGTCATATTACGATGTTGAGGATTATTTAAGCGACAAAGATGTTTGGACTTGATTTCAGTTGCACATGAAAGCTACAACATGTTGTAACCTACATAAAACTAAATTAAAAGGTAACCTTTGAGTTTCCTGCCGGTTTATTCTCGGCGGAATCAACTTTCAGAATTGGTGGTAGATGTATCACCAAAGGACTGACTACTGACGATTCAAAAGTGCTTTTTGAGCCTACTTGAATAAAGAATATTTTTATTTTGTTTTCTTTTGGGATTTGATGTAAACATTTATAACAATCTTCGATAGGCGTCCTCATGACGATAAAATATTGATTTTTTGAGTGTTCAGGACATCGTCTTTGTGAATTTATCTGGTTTGAAATTGTAAACACGTACGCACATATATGTACACACACACACTCGTACGTTATTATTTGTTTATTTCCTTACTTTTTGTTGAGGAAGAGCGGTGTCTTCTGCTACAGAGGTGACTTAAAAGAAGGCTCCGACGTTTTAACACTTATTGATGATGAAATAATCTATTTTAATTTTAAATTAATGGTTAATTATTAAAACTTATCTATATATATAAATAACTTTTAGTAATATGACAACAGTTTCCTACTAGAAGAAACTAACTTTATTTCTATAGGAGACCGTTGTTAGTTTTGAGTCAAGAAATAATTAAAAAATAAAGTTTTTGTTTAGCGAGGAATACTTTACATACAGCATTTATTTTTTAAATTTGTTGAATATCTTAAGAAGAAACTTTAATGATATCTTTAATTTGTTTTAATTATTGGAAAACCAGCTAGTGATTAGAATCATCATTAATTTTAATACCTTGAAAATAATATTACGACACAAAATGTAATTGGAGTATTAAAGAAAGCGAACATCTTTTTTCTTTGATTTATATAGCCGGGATTTAATGTGGCCTCACTAAATTAGACTTCAAATTTCTCTTAGTGAAAAACCTGTTATACGATTTGATTAAAAGCGAATTTTGTTCTTGTTCGACAGCAGAATATAACATGATTATTCAAATAAATTTGCAGATCGAATTCATTCATTTACATTTTATTGATCACGATCCTTGAGTATATTATACCGAAATTAACGAGATCGCCTTCTAATACCTACTCTTTCACTTTCAACCTTCAGATGAACCTTAACTGTAACAAGTGTAATTAGTGTAACATTTTTAAAATATATAAATATAACGCCGCACATTTCACAACAATCGCAATATATCCAAGTAATTTGACCTGCGTTTACCAATAATTTTTATATACGCAGAGGTCTAACAATAATTTTTAAATAAACTTCTTAATTAGGTATAATGCATTACCAAGTTAACGTATATACAAGGTCATGGTCATATATAAGAGTGTGAGCATAATCGTCTGTGACTTAATAACTATTTTTACTACTAACGTAAATTATTTACTTAATGCTGACAGGTTAGCGATTGACTGTAATCTCACCTGATCATGAGTGATGATAAAATGGGCCAAAGGGTAAAAGTGGTTAGAGTGATACGGGGGTACCGTACAATTTCATGGACGGCAGCGTCTCTCCTGGCGGGCGATCCCCCTTAGGAGCTTCGAGCGGAAGTCATTGCAGTCGCCTATTAGTGCAGTGTAGCTACAAGGGCTTCCAGAGGCGCTGACTCTTACGACGACCAGGTCCGAAGGATCAGGGCTTCGCCGACAGTGCACTGACCGAAAAATGGAGGAAAGTTCTTGGGTCTCCAACTGTGGGCATAGTCACGGTGGAGGCATTCCGACCACACCTGGACAATTGACTCACCAGGGGGCACGGATCTCTTTCCTACCGTTTGGTGCAGATGCTTGCCGGCTACGGTTATTTCGGCAAGTACTTGCACCAGGTCGTTGGCCACGAAGAATCACCGCCTGTCATGAGTTTGATGGTCTTAGATACGGCGCAGCATGCCCTGGTCGAGTGTCCAGAGTCTCTTGTTGTCGCTGGTTAGAGGAGATCTTTCACAGGAGAGCATAATTGGGGTAATGATCGCCAGTGAAGTTAGATGGAGAGCGGTTGCTTTCTTTTGCGAGACCGTCATCTCGCTAAGGAGGCAAATGAGAGGCTAAGGGAATAAAAGGCGGACGCTCTCCCTCGCCCTCGCAGGAGGCTGGGTGGCAGAAGTCGCACGTATGCACTTCACGCTGCATGTACCGCATGCAATCAGTTTAAGATGCTAATGATAACCCACTTGTTAAGGGTTTCTATACAGTATCATACCTGAAATTTCTTGCTTGGCGACAAGCGACAAGTCTTAGGTTAATTAGCCACAATAGAACCCTTGCACTAAGGCAGATCTAGACATATTAGACGGTATAATTTCCCAAATTTCTTGCCAGAAATCAAACCTAGAGTCCCTGCTAGCGAAGTGAGTTTTGACACAATTACTGGAGCTAAGCCGTCTTAATATAAGCTAACCAGAAGAAAAACTATGAAATCATTAGGAATCTATGATAATGAGGTGAGATGACCTTGAATGATTTGACCTTTATGTCGTAATATAGTAAGTAATATAATAAGAACACGATGAGATGTTCATCGTGTTTTTATAATTTTATTTTGTTAAATAAGCGTTTTGCTTTTGTGGGTTTTTGTTTGTCCAGAAATAATTTGTAGCAACTTTTCCTCTAGCTTACTCTTGAGAGCTTGTGTTCCTCCTTTTTGTACTTTATATAGAGTTTAACTATGCTGAAATAATTTATTTATTCAATTTTTTTTCACTTTTTGTTGAATTCCTATTGCGGTTTGCAATTAAACATTATCTTTATGAATCTCTTTCTCTCTTATCGATCCTTCAATCTTCTCGATCGTTTACCAATTACGAAATTCCTTTCAATGCCCTTTTACACATGTAGTTATTTTGCTACGACATGCTACGACGAAACAGGTTTCAGAATTACATCGTTAGTCTATAATAATTTAGAGAGCAATATATTTATGGACTCTCGAATCTAAACGAGCTTTTTTTTTTAAACAGATGTATAAGAAAGCTGTAGTTTAATTTCTTATGGCAGTGTACGAATATTGTCGAGGTGCGATGATGACAAGCCGTGTAATATTTATTGTTGTGAAAATAAAGAATAAATAAATATGTAACACAAAGACTTCTTAAACTCATAAATAAAACATATAATCATAGAATCAAAAATAATTTATGGATTGGTGGATATCCCTGGTATCCTTGGAATATGAGCTAACTCACCAGTTGCAGGCCCAGTTATAAGGGTCGCTACAATTTTCTTTAGATTGACATTTTTAAATTCGATATCTTTTGAATGGAATGTCCAACTTTAATAACTTAAAAGGTATTTTACAGGTACTGAAACGGTCTTTAATGAAATATCATAATATGGTAAGGATTAATACAGAGGTATGAATAATATGGTTTCATTATTGCCGGCACTTTTTTTAACCTTTATAATGTATAAACGTAGTTATAATGGCATAACTACTATAGTTGGGCATATAGTGTCACAGACTTTTTGTAGATATTAATACGTTAGTATTGTAGAACATTTTTTTGTTCTTACATCAATAGTTTTCTCAGCGCAGGCGATGACAGATATTTTGGTATCAATTTTTTTATACCTTTAGTTACATTAAGGCATTTTTAATAAGGATCTGTATTTTTTTTAGTCTATGTCGCCCAGTGAAAATGCAGCTTACTAATAGTGAAAAATATATTGAAATTGGTCCAGTATTATATTTGTGTGAAAACTTGACATAAATACATACTTACATATATAAACACAAATGTTTCCTCTATATAATATTAGTTAACATATTTAACAAGATGTATATTGAGAGTGAACTAATAGTAGGAACAGAAAGAATTTCATCCAAAATATATATGCGTAATTAAACTTGAGTTTCAGATGAAACAATAAATCAGTCTAGGTGAATGAACTTTGCTTGTAATTACTATAGTCATACGAAACCGTTTGCTTAACTGCTTGTACGTTTGCAATATGTCTTTAACCTTTCACAGTAAATAGTACGTACGGATTTAAATATGATATTCTATTAACTTTAGCAATAGCCTATTTCTACAGATACCATATTAGAAACATTATTTAATACTTCTCAAACGTTATTTACACCTGTAAAGTGTATTGGATATGTAGAAAGGTAAGGTAAGTAGCAACCCATTAACGTCCCACTGTTGGGCAGTGGCCTCTTCATTATATGAGAGAAGGTTTTTAAAACGTAGACCCACCACGCTGCTCCATTGCGGATTGGCAGGCATAGTACACAAGTGTATTCTCTATTCCTTTACTCTCATAGTCCGACGTGACACAACTGGAGAGAGATAAACAAATTTTTCCCAACTTCGGGCAAATATTGAAAAAATCTTAATAGAAAACTCAATATCGATTTCGAATTGGCCCGACTTGGGACTCGAACTCTGGACCTCATGTCTGTAGTCGAACATGCTAACCACTAGACCAATGAGGCAGTGGAAATGTAATGGGTCACACTAATTACTCATAGGTCGCAAAAAGTGCATTAAAAACAAATTAGAAATGGAAAAATTCTGAAATGAAATTGTGGCAATCTGATCTATGTAATATTTATCTATTTTATTTGAGACTAGCAATGCCACGCGGTTTCACTCGCGTACATACCTATCTCGTGGCAGTGGAAAGTCTTCTAAGTCGGACTATAAATTTATTTTCTTTATATCTTTTGAATGGAATGTCCGTTTTTAATAATTTAAAAAGTATTTTAAAGGTTTCGAAACGGTGTTTAATAAAAAATATATAATAATTTGTTAGGATGAGGATAATACAGTTGTATGAATGATATGGTTTGGTTGTTGTCGGCAATTTTATTAACTTTTAAAATGTAATAAAGTAGTTAAAAATAATGGCATAACTACATTAGTTGGACATGTGTCATCGTGGACTTTTTTCTAGATATTAATACGTTCTATCTATATTGTAGAACATATTTTTGTTCTATCTTCAAGAGTTTTCGCAGCGTACGGGCTAACAAATTTTTTGTTACGCACCTTTGGTTACGAAGATGCATTTTCTTAGAATCCTTTTTTTTTTGAGAAAGTTATATAGCCTGTATCGCACAGTGAAAACACAGCTATCTAATGCTGAAAAACTTTTTGAAATCGGTCCATTAGTTTTTGTGTGAAAACGTTACAAACAGACATCCATACTTACATACAAAAACCGAAATATTCAAATTCAAATTCAAAATTCTTTATTGCAATTCAATGCCTAATGTGGCGTGCAATACAATACAGTGTTATAAAACTAAAATATAAATCTATGCACATTAAAATAAGTTTACAACGTAAATGTATACAATACTTAATAGTATTATGAATTTGTACACACAAGTTAAAATTATAATTAGAATAGTTGAAATAATGTCGAAAATATGTTGTTTTTGTATATAAAACTAAATTGGAAAAAAATTCTTTAATATTTTAAAATGTCTTCAAAAATTAAAAAGTCACACAATTTTTTTTCAAAATATGTTTATGTTATGGCATTTTCGTACATTCTGAGGTAACTTATTATATATTTTGATAGCCATAACATAGATGTTTTTATTAAAAAATGTGTTTTTATGAACTGGAATCTGAAATTTATCCCTAAAACGATCTGGGTTTGCACGAGCAAAGAGGTTATCATTATTTCTTTAAAATAGACAGAATTCTAAAATATATAAAGATGATACCGTAAGAAGATTTAGTTTTTTAAAATATGGCCTGTTTCTATCTTTTCGTTGTATTTGGCACAGCGCTCTTACGCATCTTGCTGAGCAACAAATATTTCATTAATTATCCTGGTATTTCCCCAGAAAATTATACCATAGCGTAGAATGGAAACTACTTTATTATTATTTAAGATAATCATTATTTAATTTATAAAATCATTCTAATAAAGTAATACTTAGAAAATAATTTTAAGGAAATTTGTTTCTCACGTTATAAAAATAAAACAATAATGTTGTACGACCATATAGGGTCACAATATGGTCTATGTGACAGTAAATTATTATATAAGTCTCTCAAATATTGCAGCCCGTTTTGGCTGCTATAAAAGAGAGAAATATATAAATATTACAATTTTGTGATTATATTTATAACCTCGTTTTTGTGTTTATATTTATCGCGAACCTGAAGTGGCAATGGGCGGGGCACATAGTTCGAAGGACCGATGGACGTTGGGGACCGAAGGTGCTGGAGTGGCAACTCCGCACCGGATTGCGCAGTGTAGGCAGACCCCCAACAAGGTGGACCGATGGCATAAAGAGGGTCGCCGGTAGCAGCTGGAGCCAGGCGGCGCAAGATCGGGCCTTGTGGTGGTCATTACGTGAGACCTATGTCCAGCAGTGGACGTCCATCGGTTGAAGCGACGACGACGACGACGATTTATAACATTTATTTATCTAGAGTCCGCGTGTGTGAGAATTTTGAAATATTATGAATTCAATTAATACGTGTATTTTACTTATATATTTTAAAAGACTTGTTGTAAAAAAATATAGGTTTTGTATGTTAAAGTGTTTTGATATATTATAAAACCTATCACAAATAATACATCAACTTTAATTAAAATCATTTGAACTGTTGTCATTTGACATCGCTTCATTCTGTAGATAGATTTTTTTTTATAGATATTTATTTTATTCGCTGGGTCGTAGTAGAAAAAACTATTGAATCGATTTCATTAGGGTTTTTACTAATTGAAAGTACAAGGTCGAATTATGAAACCGGTGTTTAGTTGCGTATTTTGTAAAAATGTTTTTAACCCAGCAAAATAAAGGTTTAATCGAAACACTGAATCAGAGATATGATGTTACAACATGCACTGTTCTTGATGAAACTATGATTGTTAGTGATTAGACACGTGGATTGTCTTATAGACAAGTCGCGTGTTTAAATCCAGGACAGGCATCGTTGATTTTTTTTTTAAATAAAAGAAATTACTTGATTGTACTTTCCAGTTCATCATGGTACTTTCGGTGAAGAAAATAGTGAAGAAACCCTCTTATCGTAGCTAGTCATCCAACAATGGGAGCAGTGAAATGGGTCTATAGTCCTATACTCTTAAAATCATCTCCTGACATGACTGAGGAGGCGTGTGCCCAGCAGTGGGACGTTAAGAGGCCGTTACATTCCTTTTTTTTATTGTTCTTTATGACTTTGCTACATTGAGGTTACAAACAATGACTTAAAAACGCGATAATATAAATTTCAGTACTAGACGAAAAGCACTTAATAAACAAATACATTTTTTACCTCAACACTGAAAACAAGTAATAATTTCTGGGCCATCTTGTATGAATTGTCGTGAAACCTTGTATTTTTGTTTTTTACAGTTTTTTTAAAAGTAAATACAAAAAGCATTCATTTTTAAAACTTTACCAACATTAATATTGTTATGCATATAAATATTATTTACTTACTTTAAGAAAAGCTGTAAAAAAACTAAAATAAAAGGTTTAACGGTTTATTTCTATGAATTGAGTTTAAGATATTCATACTAGATGGCCTAGAATTTTTTTTGTATAAATCCAATAAAAATCGGTCCAGGTGTTTCAAGTATTAGCAGGACCAAAGAGATAGATAAAAATTTAAAAAATATATATAATTACGGTATATATTTGTGTATGAATTTAATGAAAAGCTCTTATTTTAAAATTACTGACGCCTCAACTTTATTGCTTGATAGATTGATATAAAGGGTGAAATAATACTATAATACTGGCAATTGAAGAAATTTTCACTAAAATACGA
Source organism: Elymnias hypermnestra (assembly GCA_015832385.1). Lineage (NCBI taxonomy): Eukaryota > Metazoa > Arthropoda > Insecta > Lepidoptera > Nymphalidae > Elymnias > Elymnias hypermnestra. The sequence continues at coordinate 1,761,362 of JACTOM010000006.1, read as the reverse complement.
AAACAGAATGTAGAAATTGTAAAAACTTTATTCATTTCACGATGTAAGCGTGTAGTCAGTGTAATCAGTTTCACACCGATAATACTATGGGGATATGAAGTTAGGAATGCCAGGCCAGCTGACGTCGCTGGCATACCGCCAACAAGGTCGTCGATTTTTTTCTATATTTTTTAAACGTTTAAACATTTAAAAAAGGAAAGGAATGTGACGTCTTCATCCAATTGCAAAAATACTATTTCATTTTCAATTATTAGTTTACACTCTCTCCATATTAAATCATTTTAGATTATCGGTTTGGAAAATCAAAATGTAACTAAAACTTTTTTATATTTTTCCTGTCTGTCTCTTGGTAGCAACAAATTTCTGAAATGACTGGACCTGTTTTGGCAGAACTTTCACTGGCAAATACCTGATGATATAAAGTGTAATGTAGTGTACATTATCTACTGCTATTTCATAAAAAAAAAGAATAATGTAATAGTAATGTAAATTAGAATTGGATGATATTTCACGTTAATGCCGTATTTCAATGTGAGTTTATTAATTACATTTATTTTGCGAAAAACTGTATAGTGCTATCTATTGAAAGCTTGCTTAAAAGTCTCTATCTTTGTGATGAGTTCAAGACGTTCTTGATGGATGAACAGTATCTTAATTTATTTTTTAAATATTCGTCATTATATTTGAAACATCAATTTACAGTAAAATTTCTGAAATATTTTGTTTTAAGCATTAAATCTTTATAAAAACTTACGCTATAGCTTAATATTAAGATTTATACTTAATTTAATTTGCTTTGTAATAATTCAGTGAGGGTAGTGCACAGTTTCTAATTTTATTACATCGTTTACACCATGAGGATGAAATTATTTTGTTTTGTTTTCCGAGTTCTGATCAATTACACAACAATTCAGTTTATCTTTACAACTTTAAAGTTATTCTAAAGGCAATTTTTATATCGTAAATAAGAAAAATCTTGTATAATATATCTATATAAGTTAGAGCGTCAACATCTTAAGCAGTACCATCATTAACCTTCAGGTCCGATCCTAATGAAGCGATAATGAATGCGCAGTCTCTGATTGATAAGAAGGTGGGGTTTCCTTTATTACAATATGTATAGGATCACATTTAAAATGACTTTATCACCTACCCCTATATCCTAAAGCTCAAATGCATTTCTGCTGCAAAATTTGTGTGAATATTAGACAATTTATTTACGGAACAATAGCAGTGAGAAACGGACAATAAGCGGGGCTTAATATCCATTAAAATGAAGATAGGTTCAAGTTAAAAGTAATGTTTTCAGCTTCTCTTACATCCGTAAGGTGGCAATAACCGCGGGTACTTTTCAAGCAAAATTTTTGTGGACATTCGCAAGCTTGTTTTGGCAATCAGTGCACTGCACTCATTGACAGACTACAAACTAAGCCTTTTGTCTAATATGTGTATCCTATCAAAAGAACTGAAAGAATTTAGAAACGCTTTCTTTTTTTAGTTGTCGGTATATGAAAAAAACAGTTTGAATTAACTTGTTATAATGATAGATTGAAATTCTTTAACATTACGTCGCTAGAAAATCGTCGTTGGGTCCCTGATCAAGTATTTTTATTCAAAATTTTAAATAACAAAATTGACTGTCCAAATATTCTAGCTCATATTGACTTTTCTGTGCCACGAATAATACGTTTCACTAACTTCAAACCATTCGGTACAAAATCAAACGAATCTCGGTGGTCACAGTGTTTTAAAAAGGATCTGCCGGGAACATAATAAGCTCTTCAACTGATGTTGACATCCACTCCTCCTCCCTTCAGGATTACAAGAAATTGTTGCGTCAATTTAGTAGTGCAAAAACCACATAATATACCTATGCTTTCCATTCTTGTTTTTATTTTCAAAATTTAGATGTAGATTTTCCTTTTTCATTGTAACTTTCACATCACATCAGTGTAATTTACTACTCTCGTTTTTACATTGTTTAGTTGTTTTATATGTAAACTTGCAACCCCGCACATGTGCAATTAAAAACGCATGCAGGTTTGCCTGTAATTGGATTTACACCATAAATATACTTATTAGTTATTCTTTTAAGCTCAGTATAGTGTATATTCTGTTGGTAAATAAAAATAAATAATTAAATTAGGTTTTCAGCGTCCCTAAATCAGACGGTCGTGGAAAATGTGCGCGCTTTTCCAATAAATTTTGTGTGCAAATTATGCACTGTAATTAAGGTTAAATAGCTGTAGTCAGTGACTGACTTCAAGCTCGGTTTTATCTCTATTAAAATGTGTATGGGTTCAAATTTATAATAATGTTAACAGCTTCCCCAAAATCCGAAGGTCGCGGTGCACTTTTCCAGGCAACCTTGCCCCACGAACGGCGACATTCGCTCTCGTAATAGCTCGCGCGAGCGTGGGCGCGTACGAGCCGCTCAAAACAACTTGCGCGCTGATCGCTTTACAATTTTGAAATTTCCCTCGAATTCTCTCCTATTAAATTATTACGTTATGTGTGTGTGTGATTAATTTGATTTCAAAGTGACACGTGACAGTGATGCGATACATACAGTTCTGTATTGTGATGATTTACAGGTAAACTAATGTAATATTTCAACAATAAAACGTCCGTTGTGTTCTTTGCGAATATATTCTCAATTGTTATAATGCAACTTTAAATGCCTACCTCGATTTAAATGTCAATAACTTATACATCTGGAATCATTAATACATAAATATTTATTAATTTGATAGAATTGAAGTGAACTATTTTAGTATAGAATGTAGATTGTGATTTTTTTTTATTATCTTTTGAACAAAGTAGCTACTCTCAAACGTGTTGCTGTCGCTCCATCTGATATTATTTACAAGTTTGAAATTTTCCTGTAACATCAGTTATAAGATGTAAACTAATCAACTTGTGAAATCGCTTTGGATATTAACAGGAACATACCGACAGCCAGAAATTGTAGAATTATTTTTTAATTGGGCATTGTATAAAGATTTATATGCATTTAGCAAAAACTTGTTTTATTTATATTACACACATACTATTCAATTTTATATATTTCTGTGTTTAGATGCGATTTTTTAACATACATAACCTCAATGTTTCGCCTTTGCCTACTTGTACTTTTTTATTTCTCTACTAGTATAAATATAATGTTCATTTTTAAGACTATCGATTTGCTAACAACGAGAAATGAGGGTGTAAGTTATGTAATTATCATTCAAGTGAAAAAAATGTTTCATAACCTCGTCAGTTACTTGTCAAGCAACAATAACGGTTTAAACTGACTATATTGGAGCTGGTTATGATATTGTGAAACGTCAACTGAATGATGTAAGTACGTATTAAAATTAATTTTAGCGAAAAAATATAGAGCATTATATATAGTAATAAAATTAAAGGATTAAGTAGTTCGTGTTAGAATTGACTTTATGTAATAACTCATTGTCACGTTCCGTCTGAGCCGATGGTATAAGCGAGAGCGCGTGAAAAGTGATATGGAGGCGCGATCGGCCTAATTCTATTGTTTATTACGCCAACAATTTTCCATCAATGTTTTCTTATGACGTTAGTACGTAAAATTGTTGTGAGTATGCCGATATTACAGACGAGTATAACATGTACGAGATATTAAAATATTTGTTTAGCTCCCACTATTATTATAGTGATGGTATGATCACTTTCATCATTTAGATTACACTCGATTACTATGTATAATAGATAAACCCGTCAATAAATACTCTCTGAAATGAAAGCATTTAAAAATTTTAAACGTTTACATCATTTGGAATGATATCATCGCATACGAATATATCAAATAGTTACTGTTGACTATTGTATTTGCAACTGTATCTAGAGGAGTGATTGTTCGTAGTGATTGTGACAAAGTTGCAGTTTTAAGATATTTATGCCATAAAATAAGTTACATAAAATCTATCTATAATCGAGTACGTCTTAAACATATTATATAGAAATAAACCTTTCACGTGTACTTTCAATAGATAAAGCTTTGGCATGACTCAAGTTTTTTAAATATATTTGGGCTGGAGTAGAAAAGATTATCTATACTAGTTGATGCAAGCAACGTATCGCAACGTATCGCATCGTATTGCGATAAATAAAACTGGAGGTAAGACTTACCACTAATTATCAGACCTATTAAATATGTACAAAAAATAATAAAAATTGGTCAAACCGTTTCAGATGAGTTGGATAACAAACATTGTGACACGAATTTTTTTATATCTGAACTAATATTATAAAGAGGAAATATTTTCACACAAAAACTGGACCGATTTTAAAATTTTTTTCACCTCTAGAAAGCTGCATTAACATTGAGTGATATGGGCTATATTACTTTCTGAATAAAAATAAGGATCCCTAATAAAAATGCATTAATGTAACACAAGCTGTGAATCAAAAAAAATTGTTATCGCGTGCGTTGCAGAAACTATTGAAGATAGAAGAAGAAAATGTTCTACGGTATTATATAATGTCTACAAAAAAGTCTGCGGTACCATATGGATGTCCAACTACTTTTGTCGCTGGGAAATGCATTTACGCACCCTGCCTGGGAGACAAATGGGAGTGTGGGACTCGCCGGTAATACCAGAATACTCACTAAAACCCAGAGTAGCCCTCGTCATTTGGGAATGGAAGGACCAGAGGTTCGTTGTGGCATTCCACTCTATCCCCTCCGAATTAAGCCGGCTCAAAAGTGCTCTACAGGCGGAGGAGTTGGATAAACCTTCGTCTCCTGTCCGGGGTACTGTGCTTCAGCTGCATTCGCCCTGTCTCTTTGCCGCGCCTCCTTTAGTGAAATTATAGTTTCGCAGAAGGTGGCAACAGCATTCCAGGCCCGCTCGTTGACATTGCACCTATAATACTTGCCAGCGAGAGGTCCGCACCGATCTGCGACGTCGGAAGACGACGCTAAGGTCCGCACGCTGGACATTTGGCCACCGTGTTGTGCGCTGTGTCCACAGGAGCACCACACTTGTGACAAGTGGTCGACGGCTTACAGTCAACGGTTTGGTGGAGGTATTTTCCAATGCAGCCATGATCGGTTAGCACCTGCATCAAACGGTAGGAAAGCACTCCTTATCGTCTACCCAGTCATTGCTCCAAGTGAGGGCGTAGTGCCGATATTATGGCCCCACCGGTGCTGGGGACCCGAGGTCCTCTTTCCATGCTTGGATCAAGGCTCTGTTAGCTATAACCTTGACCCTCCTGATATGTCCAACTACTGTGGTTATGCCACTATAACTAGTATTTTACATTTTAAAAGTTAACAAAAGTGCCGACAATAATTAAACTTTATTATTCATACGTCTGTATTAATCCTTATTATATTTTATTAAATACTGTTTCAATACAACTTTAGATAGGCAGACTTAAACATACACATATACACGAACACACACACACACAGACTCACACACGCGCAGACGCACACAGACACTAACTCTCCCATTCTCCCTAGCGCAGGCATCCTCACACGAACTTTTAAACATTGTAAAAATGTAATCTACCTAACCTATGTTAATTTTTGTTTCTTTTTGTAATGAAATGGTGGTAGAACGGGGCACCCAGTAATACGGGTCTCAAACTCAGTACAGGGGCCCTTGCACCTTTTTTGTACATATTTTCGTATCGCAATAAAAACATTTTTATTTTTTTAAATATTTAAAACCTGTAAAATACTTTTTACATTATTAAAAACGGACGTACCATTCAAAAGGTATAATGAATTACAAAATGACAATAATATTATAATATTCTAGTATAATGTAAATAGCGATGGCCATCTTCATTTTCCACAGTTCTTGTGGAATATTACACATATCTGTCCTAAAGTAATTAAAAACTAAGTGAAACAAAACTATTATGTTAACAAAAAGAAATCTATATTTCGACTTAGTAGAGTTTCCATTGCCACGAGATCGGAATCTACGCGAGTGAAACCGCGGGGCATTGTTAGTTAGATTATAAAAATTGTATATACAATATTCAAATTTACATATAATATATCTTTGCATTTTTTAATATTTTCTATATATGAGAATAAGCTCAAAAGTATTTTTCACTCTCCTACCCGCATGGAATGAAGTTCCAACACTTCACCCCCTCCCCCAATTTCATCCATCCCTAGGTGGGGTCGCCACAGAAAGTTTCCTTTCGCTACTTCATTCAATTACATGTCTTCTTTCAAACAGTTTTTTTTGGTCGCCCTCTCCCGGCTCTGCCGCTTATCATCATATTTATTGCCCTCTTGCATACATGGCTACTCTCCCTTCTCATGACGTGTCCTTACCAGGATAGCCATCCACTCCTTAACTTCTCGGTCACTGGTGCTACTTTCATAATTCCCTTATCTAATTTTGTAACTCCAATAAAAAAAAAAAAACAATATTCTTATTTTTACTTGGATGCACAAAAGCAACCATTCTAGATTTATCCTGGGTAATAAAGATTCGTCAACTGAAAATGAAACGTTGTATATAATTTACGCCATTGTATTATAGACTTTGTTGAAGAGATTTTTAAGGGTTATTTAAATATGTTTACAGTGAGGTTACGAGTCTTTCGTCTGGTGTTTTATGGCGCATTCCGGTCTTTTAAACCTGTCTTCGACCTTGGTGTATGAATAACTGCCAGTAAACCGGTACTAATGGCGCTGATGTAAACAGAATGTTAATTGTACGTGACATTTCTATATGACAAGATAAAATCTACTCTGCAAGCGTAGAAAGATAAAAAGTGTGTTTCTTATTGCTGACAGGTTTGCTCACCTGATAGTCAGTGATGGTTTCATTATGATATTGAGAATAAATGGCTAAAAAATTACTAATGTGTTTCTGTGGAAAATAATCGCTTAATACTTATTAAAACTTGTAGTATTTTTATTTCACTATAAAGCAAGTGAAAACCATTGTTAAACTTAATAATGAGGAACTTGATCTAGTTGATAGTACCGTTTTCTTAGGCATTTCGTTAAATAGTAAACTACAGTGGGGGTTCCATAATAAGTGGTCTATCGAACAGGCTCAGCTCTGCTTACGCGGTTAAAAAAATTCGTCGTCTTACGGACGTTGAAACTGCCAGACTGGTTTATTTCAGTTATTTTCACAACATTGTGTCATATGCTATATTACTTTGGGGTAATGCTGATGATATAGATGCAAAATCTGTACTGCAGAAAGGGGCTGTTCGAGCGATTTATGTGGATCCAAGAAAGTCGCTAAGAAACAAATTCAGAGCAGTGAAAATAATAACGGTTCACGGCGTATATATATTAGAAAACTTATTGTACGTCCATAAAAATGTTGACTCTTTTACGAAAAAACGTGAACGCGCCTCATATAACTTAAGTAATAAAAATTAAATTGCTTTAAATTCTATTAGGCTATATAAGGATTGACAAGTAATTTAAGGGTAACTGTATACGTTTCTATAACAAGCTCCCAGAAGAAGTTACAAACATGTCTCTGAGTAAATTTAAATCTTTTATTAAAAGAAATCATCGTCATTAAAAGAAAGCTAATAGAGAAATCATTTTATAATTTGAAGGAATATTTAGAAGGCAAAAAAGCGTGGGAGTGAATGAATTGCTCTATATATATCTTGCATAGAATAAATTTAAAATATATATTGTAAAAATTATGACATAAAAAAAACGTACACCCGACCGAGTTTGTTGTGGGCTATTCTCAGATCAGGGCGCGAAGAAATCCACGTAACTTTAGATTGTAAGTCGTTCTTTAATGTTCTCATCAGTTATACATTTAAATATTCTATGAAAAAAAACGATAATTGACGATTTAAAGGTGCTGTAATAAGCCTACTTGAATAAAGATATTTTGACTTTGACTTTGACTTAAAATCGCTCTACAATCTACTCTCAAAGTTTACCTAAAGTTCTCTCTCTTATTTACCTATTTAGTTATTATATTACATTAATGAACAGTTAAACTGATTTGAATATTTTTGGCAACATATGTAAAAATAAAATACTCCTTTAATCTACTTCTTTATATGAAGACATCACAAATAATTTAAAATCATTTAACATATAACAATAAAATAAAACTAATTTATTACATTAAATTTGTATTACTGTATTAATTTGTTAAAATAGAAATTAATAGTGGCAACGACAATTCGTTACTAATATTAATTAACAACTGTTGTAGATATATTTCTGCAACCTACTAATGTTAATTTGTTTTGTAATTTTATTATATTACAAGTTCGATATGCTCTTCGCATCACATTAGCATTAAACAACGGATACTGATAGGAAAATATATTAAAATGACAAGCGTGGAAAGCTGCCCCTTTTACTCTCTCTGGTCAGACTGTTTGGATGGATAAAAATGCAATTTATCTCTTATGGTTACTTCTCTTTTTCTAAACGGCATCGTACCGGAACATAAGTCTCTTAATTGGCGGTACGTCTTTGCTGGTAGGGTGGTAACTAGCCACGGCCAAAACCTCCCACCGGTCCAGACTCAGATAAATCAGAAAATGCAATTTCCGAAATTTGCCCTACCGGTGATCGAACCCGTAAGCTCTGCTAGCAAAGCGTGTAAAATACATGTGAGAAAGATCGAAGCAATTTTTGTGTGTTACATATAGATTTGAAAATGGCAACTCAGTTTGCAGTTATTTTCGCTGATGCCCGTGATTGTGGGTGGGTTTAAGTACACTGTTTGTCTGCTAAATTTATTATTCCGAATATATATATATATTTATAAGAGATATTCAGCTATCTATTGACCCATCACGATATCTCTGGAACCATAAGGCGTAGAGAGTTGAAATTTGGTAGGTATATTCCTTTTGCCGAGTAGTGATCATATTTCTTATGTGTAAAACAATTTGTCTAAATTAATGAAAATGCTACCCAAAAAACTGTTCAGGCAGACGAAGTCGCGGGTTCAGCTAGTTTATATATATCAGAGATATCCAGGTATCTATTGATTCATCACGGTATCTCTGGAACCATAAGGCGTAGAGACTTGTAATTTGGTGGGAATATTGCTTTTGCCGAGTGGAGATCAGCTAAGAACGGATTTTACGAAATTCCACCCGCAAGGGGAGTTGCGGTGTGGTTGATTAAAAATATTCAAATTTGCACATTAAAAAAATTCAAACTTCACATTTACAAATTATATCTTTTATGGTATGTAAAACTTGGTCAGAATTTTTTTTTTGACATTATGTAAACTATCAAAATTAAATTTATTGAAAATTCCACCTTCAAAGGGTAGTGCGGGGGCGTTAAAAAATTAAAAGAAAATTATATCTTTTAATTTATAGTTCTTATGAGAATCTTTGACAAAATTTGTTTTGTTATGTTGGGAAATTTATTAAAAGCATATTTTAGGAAATGTCACCCTCATAGGGCAGTGCGCATTGACTAACATGCTAATATAAGTTTATAATATAATTTCATTATCCATTGATTTACATTATTAGTAAAATAAAACAATAATCTAAATTGTCAATTGATACAGGTGTTTTGAAACATTCATGTCAAATAATATGTTCGACATATTTTTTTTATGTCTAATATTAATCTAATTGCTTAAGCATGATTATTATGGTATTAAAATATGTACATAATTTAACATTTATATTAAAAACCATTTAATTTATTATTGTATTAAAGTAATAAATTTTTTGACATTAAATTGACTCTTTATTTTAATAATCGCATTCGATTTTGCAATTACTTTTAATTAAGAGTAAAATCCAAATCGTAAATGATTTTACTTATATAATATCGTTTTCTCATATACTCATTACGACATTTAAAAGTACAAATATTAAAGTTCGTAAACCATAGATATATTAATAAAGATTATGTTACATTTACTTTTAGATTCAATACATAATAATTGTAATTACAATTGACAATAATCAATTATTAAACATTAATTTATATTTTATGCTAAGTGTTATGACTATGATACCAGTTTATTGGTTGCTTGTACGAATGCGGTCATAATGGGTCGTTGCCCTATTATTCACCAAAAAATTATAATATAACACGTGTTTCATACTTTTGGGAAAGGAAACCGGTTATATTATTCAGTTACTACTGCTAGTTTACATTCTCCTTATATATATCTTGTAAATTCACCTTCTCTCTATTTATATATCAACGGCCCACACGTATTAAGAATATAAAGAATCAAGTTTGAAGTTCTAATTTTGTAAGACCTTGGTTTTAAGCGTAATATTTTAATAGTCATATAAAAACTAACTGCCTCATTGGTCTAGTGGTTAGCATGTTCGGGTACAGACATGAGGGCCTGGGTTCGAGTCCTGGGTCGGGCCAATTCAAAAAACAATATTGAGTTTAATATTTTCTCAATATTTGCCCGAATTTGGAAAGTTGGCGATGTGATCCACCCTCGCGCCTAAAAGAACACGTAAAGCCGTTTGTCCTGCGCTTGATCTCTCTCCGGTCGTGTCGGATTGTCGTCACGTCGAACTGTGAGGGTGAAGGAATAGAGAGTGCAATTTTGTACTATGTAAGTAAGTAGTAGCCTATTAACGGCCCACAGCGGAGCACAGGCCTCATCACTTATAAGAGAGAGGGTTTTTAGAGCATAGACTCAACACGTTGCTTTACTGCGTGTTGGCAGGCATAATACAAAAGTGCACTCTTTATTCCTTCACTCTCATAGTCCGATGTGACAGAAATCCGACACCACCAGTGAGAGATCAGGCGCAAGACGAAAGGCTTAACATGTTCTCCGAGTAGACCACCTATTTCGCAATTTTGGACAAATATTTAAAAATAGAAAACTCCATATCGATTTTTTTAATTCGCCAGACCCGGGACGCGAATCCAAGTCATATCTGTAGTCGAATAAGCTGAACACTAGATCAATGAGGCAGTCAAACATCGGGTGTAGGTATAACCTTCGAAATTACAAAAACGTCAAAATATTTAAAGGGCAAGTTGACTCTTTATATCTATTTCTTTGTCTCTTTAGTTGTCCATTCAAGTTCAAATAACAATTTTGAATTTTGTCGCGAATGACACTAGATGTTGGGACGAATCAAATAGGCAAGCTAAACTATTCTTCAATCCACTTGAAGACACAGAAAAAACGTCATCAAAATAGGTCCACGCAGAGGAAAGGTTCAAAAAGATACACACGCACAAAAGTGTTTTGCTATAACAATAACAAATATCGCTATTAAAAAATCGTGGTCGGTGGTACAAGTGTGACAATTTAGGGTTGTATGTAGTTTTGAATGTGGTATATGTAAAAAGAATATTTACGTACAATAATAAAGAACCCTTAATATTTAGGGGTATAAAAAATAGATGTTGACCGATTCTCAGACCTACACGATATGCACACAAAATTTTGTGAAAATCGGTCGAGCCACTTCGTAGGAGTTTGGCAACAAACACAACACGACACGAGAATTCTATATTAAATGAGATAATAGTGTTCGGTTGGTTTTAATAGGAATTTATAAAGACTTCTATAGTAACTAGTACTAAATATAACCTATGTTACTCAGTAATAATGTAGCTTTCTAATGAAAAAAGAATTATTAAAATCGGTCCAGTACTTTTGAGTTTATTCGGTACATACAAAAATACAAATTTTTCCTCTTTATAATATTAGTGTAGATTTATACACTAAGCGTTAACGGTGGTTCACACCAAAAATTTCTTTTTTATTCTTTGGACAAATTTATTTTTATTTATTTTTTATGGTGTGGAATTAAAAATACATTTAGGCCTAAATTTTTGCCCTCCTACCACCAACCCCTATGTTTTAATTGCGTTTTAATATACAAATACCGTTCGTAGTAAAAACAATCTCTGTGTAGAAATATTTGAAACTTTTATAATTTTTCACTTTTATTTATTTGCTACAAACAAGCTCAATTAAAAGAAACGATAGACTCCATTTCCTTCTCTTTTCATTTAGTGAAACTTAATGATACCCTTTATTTATAATAATTAACTTTATTTGGTTGTTTATTTAAAAATAGCAACCGTTACGTCAATTAGGACGAAGTTTTGTCAGTTACCCGAGTTTCTGTTTGATTTGACGTTTTTGCTCTAATGACCGCACCGTTCAAACCCCTTAATGGTTCTTGATGTCTGGAGAATATTTCTATTTATTGACATTTTAATAATGGCTTTCAATATTCATTATTATTACCTAATTTAATATCATCAACCAATTTTATGACTCGAGGTCCATAAACATCGCGTTAATGGCTGTGAATGTAGTTAGTACTAATTGCCTATAACAGATTCTAAGAACGCTATGCTTTGTGTATAAATTATAAACATAATTAATCTTTTTTTTTTTATTGGTAAGTTGTAATTTTGCAATGCATATCTATACTAAAACTAATTGACCCGCGCAATTTTGTCTGCTTAAATGTGTAAATATCGGCAAAATCAATGCCTTTGAATTTAGTTACTCTTTCTTAAAATGTTGAAGGTATGTTGATGATACAAAGGTATCTCTTAATGAACTCCAATGGACCCGATCTTGCGCCGCTTGTATCCAACAGCTGCCAGCGATCCGCCTGATGTCATCGGTCCACCTGGTGGGGGGTCTGCCGACGCTGCGTTTTCCGGTGCGAGGCCACCACTCTAGCACCTTCGGGCCCCAACGTCCATCGGTTCTGCGAACTATGTGCCCTGCCCATTGTTATTTCAGCTTTGCAATTCGGTAGGCTACGTCGGTGACTTTAGTTCTTCTATGGATCTCCTCATTTCTGATTTGATTTGAAACCCCGAGCATAGCCCTATTGCCCGCTCAGTGATTCTGAGTCTTCTTACGAGCCCCATAGTCAGCGGCCATGTCTCGGAACCATACGTGATCGCCGGGAACGCACTGTTCGAAGACCTTAGTCTTCAGGCACTGGCAGGAATTATGGATGAAAAGATGTCTCGTAGTTTTCCGAATGCTGCCCATCCGAGTTGGATTCGGCGGTGTATTGATAAGTTCTCAACAGTGACCGGGTGGGGCGAAACATGGATTTTCGACATGATTTTTGTCTTATCCATGTTCATTTTAAGGCCCACCTGTTGAGACACTTTGCAGAGGTCATCCAGCATTGTATTGAGATCTTCCAGAGTCTCTGCCATTACGACTATATCATCGGCAAACGCAAGTGAGTGTTGTACTCGCCGTTAGACTGGTATCGGCGTCCTTTTTATCTACAATTTTGTACGAAATTGGGGTGTTCGTTTGTCCCACTAATCTGCGAAACTGTTAAACAGATATTGATGACATTTCCACTCAAATATAGCTGGTAATACACGGTGTAACGTAGACTATACTATTTGAATTTTTGAAGTGTTTGGGAAGAGACTATGTATAATATATCTAATGTTAAATAGTTATTGTTGACACTTTCGTGAACGTTTTTGAAGTATCTAGGTACAATATAGTATAAGTTCTTTATACTTCGTCTACAAAATATGGCACAAAGCACGCCGTGCTTTAATACTATTCAGTGACTTAGAAGTTTCTGTACCTTTTCATATTTGAAATAGAGAAATGTTTAAAGCCAAGGAGTCACTCAAACTCTTTTGGAGATTAGTAAGAACAGATACAGTCATTCTAATAATTACTCTTTCTAATAAATTTTGGTTAAACATTCATATATTATTTACGTTATGGTTATGTATATAAAAATTTAAAGTGCGTGCGTAAATGTACACGTCAGAAGTATAACCTCTTTGGCAAACTAATTTTTAAGTCTTGTTTATATTTATACAGATCTAAAACTTTAGATTTCGCGACCTAGAGGGGGGGGGGGGGAAGGGAAGATATGTTAGGAATATAATTGTCATTAAAATATTAAAAGTGACCAAAATTAATTAAAATGCCACGTATTTTTTTGGCAATATTAGAAATTATTAATTAAATTTTGTTATATCATATTTAAAATTATGAAAAATTTTATTTATTATGAAAAATAGTATATTAAATAATGAGTGGCAAATTAAAATGTCACATGTTATTTGTAAAATATAAAACTACCAAACCTTCAAACGAATTAGCATTAAAACGCTGCACATCTTCGTGATGCTAATACGCGTTTCATCCGTAAAAATTTTACCCTCATGCGCCTAAAGAAGTTTTACTTTAAAAGTTTATATAACATGTTATTACATGTGTTATGCATTTGAATGTTAATATAATATGTTTAATATGCAAATAGACACATCATTTCTATTATGTGACTCGGTGTTCCCCGAAGTACCTCCTGCGTAGTCCCTTGGGCATATGGGGACGTGTTTAGTGAGCGACTACATCGCGAAATGAGTACGTGTGCCGTGTGATTGATCATTTTTCGTTTTCCTATATTAATGCGATTCAATTGAGGAAATTTACGTGTTTATCTATATATATAAAAGAGATATCCAGGTATCTATTGACTCATCACGATATCTCTGGAACCGTAAGGCGTAGAGACTTGAAAATTGGTAGGAATATTCCTTTTGTCGAGTAGAGGTCAGCTAAGAACGGATTTTACAAAATTCACCGGGTTGCGGGGGTATTAATTAAAAAAAATCAAATTTTCTCATTTACAAACGTTATATTATGGAATGTAAAATTTGTTCAGAAATTTTTTTTGACATAATGGAAACTATCAAAAGTAAATTTTAGAAAATTCCATCCTCAAAAGGCAGTGTAGGTATGTTTCTTATTTGTAAAAAAAAATGCCTAAATTAATGAAAATGCTACAAAAAAAACTTTCTACGCAGACGAAGTCGCGGGTTCAGCTGGTTTATATATAGACGAGTATATACGTAGATCCTAAATTACATTTTATATTACAAATTTATACTATTAGCTGCTCCGTGCAATTTCCTCTGCGTAAATTTAAATGTTGTGCAAAAAATACAGCGCTATCTATTTATTGCTCATTTATTTTAGTTGCTTATGTACCTTTTTAATATAAATTAAAATAAAACCTATTCTTTCTCTTAAGTTGGAACAAATATAGCATAATGAAATAAAACATTAAAGTCGGGTGCGTAGTTTCGGAGTTCATTGGGGTTAAATACTATGATCTGGATGTTATATTTTTGCAAAAATTTCTATGTAAAAAACGTGATTATGCAACATTAAATACCTACGTGGATAAAATACAATTTCCAAAAAACAAAACTCCAGATAATACATATGAATACAGCCATGGGCATTATGAATTATTTTTTATAGTTATTAAATAGAAATCGCTATTGTTAAACTGAAGTCTGTGGAAAAACGTATTGAAAAAACACGTAAAGATGCCGAATTTAATATAATTTTAGTAAAGTAATAACCACAATTATTATAAATATATATTTGAAGATAGATACTAATATATACCTATTCATTTTTATAAATATCATGGTATGTTCATTTTGTTTATCTGTGTATAAATAGGCGAAAACAATATTTCGGACCTTGTCCTCAAAAGACTTTCCTAAATTTTTTTGTTTAGCAAAATAAATAGTATGATTTTATGAAATGACTAAAGCTATTGCTATAAGTAAACAGACCAAAAAAAAATATATAATTTCCACTAGTCGAAGTCTTTATTTCCTTTTTTTATTGGCTAAAAATAGTATTAAAAACATGTGAATCCAAGTGTCCAGATGAAAGCTTTGTATTCATACAAGCTGATACCTGCAGCTTTCTCAAATTCTGTAATCAATAATTGTTTGATAACTCACTCAGAATAAACGCGTGATTAGCGTCACGAAGATGGGCAGCGATTTTTATGCTAATTCATTTGAAAGTTAGGTAGTTTTAAAATAGACAAATAATACGTGGCATTTTAAATTGCCACTTGTCATTTAATAATTGAATATATCGTTTTTCATAAAATAGAAAATATTTCATAAATTCTCTTTCCTAAATTTTAAATTCAAAAAGAAAAATTTAATTAATAATTTCTAATAGTGACATAAAATACGTGGCATTTTAATTTACAATTCGTAATTTTGAGATTTCAATAAATTATTTGAGTTAATTTTCGACACTTGTATGTTAATGACAATTGAATGCATGAAATATCTAACACATCTCCGTTTTTCATTCCCTCCTAGTCTCGGAAATCTAATGTTTTAGATTTGTATAAATATAAAAAAGACTTTGAAAAATCACTTTGTACTCACGTGCTTTTAATTTTTTCCGTCTCACTATCTATCTGTTTGCATGCCCTTTTATAACTCAAGAATGATTAAACCGACTTGGGAATAAGTACCATGTAAATTAGTATAAACATTTAGTTATTTGGACCTTTTCTAAAGATAAAATAAAATTTTAATTTTAAATATAAATATGTTTTGAGTGGTGTTTTAAATCGCTTTTTGTTTTTTTTTTTCAGAAATCTGGGGGCAGCACTTCTATACTGCTTTAGGTGCGTGAACAACAGATGTTTAATATATATTTATACCTATACATTTAGAATTATTATGTGCATATGATATAAGACACAAGATTTGATAGAATATTTAAAACTAGTTCTTTTGTTTTGTCTTCGTATAAATTTAGTTGAGTGAGTCAGGAGGCGTCTCCTATGAGTGAGGCCTGTGCACAGCAATGGGACGTTATTGGGCTGCTATTTACCTGTCTTAAATTTACTTAAATCCTGTTATATTTATATCTATATATATATCAGATATCCAGGTATCTATTGATCCATCACGATATATATGGAACTTTGGAAATTTGGTAGGAATATTCCTTTTGATGAGTAGAGGTCCGATAAGAACGAATTTTACGAAATTCCATCCGCAAGGGGGGTTGCGAGGGTTTTAACTATTGACTCATCACATAAGGCGTAGAGAGTTGAAATTTGGTAGGAATATTCATTCCTTTTGCCGAGTAGAGGTCAGCTAAGAACGGATTTTACGAAATTGATTGAAACTCAGCGATAATCTAGAGCCTGGAAAAGGACTATAAGCTCTTTTTAGTAATACACAGCGAAATACTCATTGACGTTTTTATACGTATGTTTTTTATTTGTAAAGCAATTTGCCAAAATTAATTAAATCAACGAAAAAACCATTCAACGCAGACGAAGTCGCGGGTTCAGCTTGTTATATATAAAACGATTATTTTATTAAGATAAAAAAGGGCTATAGCTTTTTTATCTCAATCGTATTGTTTATTCTCGGGCGAAGATAAATCAAAGTAATATTTTCACATTGATTGATGAAATAATTGAGCCCTCCTTGGAAGCGAACAATGATTTGTAGGTCGATCTCACGATAGTCCCAGTTAACTATGACAGTTACATGAGACTAGTATATCAGAGGCATACATACATTGTCGCAATCATATTCTCTATAATGATCTAGTTGGCAAGATTTTAAATATTATCGACGACCTTTACAAACGGTGAACTGGCATTTTAGACGTTTTAGTAATTTTGATCAATATGTCACCCCATTTACCTAGGTCTTTATTTTTCTGAAGTCACATATGTTACAGTAGAGACAGTTAGGTGATAACACGGATAGCTCTGAAACGTTGGGAGTTACTGAGTAATATAGTGGCAACACTCAAAAATACTAAAAATATTGTGCAATATTACGAAATGTTATGCAATGCGAGATAATATTAAGGAACGGAACAATTTCTTATTACCAGAACACCAAGTCACATTAACTTACAACCTTTATTCTCTTCACTATTTAAATATATACAACTTGCACTGTACTAATAATTACTTAACTATTTATACAATTTAACGCAAGTTTTTTTAAATAACTACTCTACGATACACAGCTCAAAAGACTATATTAACAAAAGTTGTTCCATTCTTTAATATTAACTCGCATTGCATCACATTTGTATTGTTTTTGGTATTTTTGAGTGTTGCCACTATATTACTCAATAACTTCCAACAATTCAGAGCTATCCGTGTTATCATCCAACTATCATATAGCTGTTATATAATGCTTAAAAATACATCGCTAGTACAAAAGGTAGTACAGTTATAAATAATTTATCTTGGACAAACTGTATTTGACTGCCTCATTAGAATAGTGCTAAGTTTGTTCGGCTACAGATATGAGGTCCTGGGTTCGGGCCTCAGGTCGGGCCAATTCAAAAATCGATATTGAGTTTTCGATTATGATTTTCTCAATATTTGCCCGAAGTTGGCGGTGTGATCCACCGCCGTGCTATGGAGAGCGCGTTAAGCCGTGGGTTCTGAGCCTGATCTCTCTACGGTAGTGTCGGATTGCCGCCAAACCGTACTACGAGAGTGAAGGAATAGAGAGTGCACTTGTGTACTTTGCCGGTCAATTCGCAGTGGAGCTGTGCTCTAAAAACCCCTATGAGTGAGGAGACCTGTGCCTAGCAGTGGGCCGTCAATGGGCTGACTTTTACCTTTTATTTGATTCTTTATACGTAGGGGGCATCGACATGTGTAAACATTTTCTTTGGACTACAAAACATGGAGGGAGTTTTATCGACGACTATATGTTTTTTTTATTACTCGTAGGCTACCGCTTGATTGTTATCTCACAGGTTGTAGTCTAAGTTGGATTCGGGTTGACTTGCTAAGATATATTTTCCGTCTTAGGGTTTCTACACAACACCTCAGAGGAACGTATAATATTGGTGGCACGTCTTTGCTTGTTAGCCTGGTAAACCACGGTCGAACTCTTCCACCAATCCAGACTCAGGTGAAATTAATAAATGCATTTCCTAAATTTATCTTCTGGGCATCGGGCCCCGGAACCTTTCCTGGGGAAGCGAGTACTAGTACCATTGCGCCAGCGAAGCCATTACTTTTATTGCATTATGTCGCAGCTTGGGAAGAATAATGACATAATTTAAAAAAATTCTAATATTACTAGAGAACCGTTTTTAAATTTAACAAAGTGTTTAAATCGAGTAACAATATATTGTGTGTTAATAATAGGCATTGTGTGTTAACACAATAAAATATGTCACCCCATTTATCAACCTAGGTCTTTTTTTTCTGAAGTCACATATGTTAGAGTACAGACAGTTAGGTGATAACACGGATAGCTCTGAAACGTTGGGAGTTACTGAGTAATATAGTGGCAACACTCAAAAATACTAAAAATAATGTGCAATATTACGAAATGTTATGCAATGCGAGGTAATATTAAGGAACGGAACAATTTCTTATTACCAGAACACCAAGTCACATTAACTTACAACCTTTATTCTCTTCACTATTTAAATATACACAACTTGCACTGTACTAATAATTACTTAACTATTTGAATTTATACAATTTAACGTAAGTTTTTTTAAATAACAACTCCACGATACACAGCTCAAAAGACTATATTAACAAAAATTGTTCCATTCTTTAATATTAACTCGCATTGCATAACATTTGTATTGTTTTTGGTATTTTTGAGTGTTGCCACTATATTACTCAATAACTTCCAACAATTCAGAGCTATCCGTGTTATCATCCAACTATCTACAGTCTATCATATAGCTGTTATTTAATGCTTAAAAATACATCGCTAGTACAAAAGGTAGTACAGTTATAAATAATTTATCCGCCATGCCATGGAGAGCAGGTTAACTTTAGACTTTTTGGAGATGTAGATAATACGACGAGCTATACTGTATACTTTAATTTCAATAGTATTAAAGTATAACATCATAACTATTAGTACCGCTTCTGGTAAATGGCAATTGCCCTATTACTGTCTTTAGAAAGTATGTGATTACACGTATGAATGCACTTGACTAACGAATGCCTCCGCTGTCATTATTTACTTCTTTTTATGGTAAATATATGTACAGGCTGACCAACGTTTTGATATGATATACATATATATACTAGCTCACCCGAGAAATTTTTTCATATAAGAGAAAGAGAGCGATAGGAATCGAGAAAATTGCGGAATATGAGTTGGGGTGCACAGTATTTTACGATCTATTCTCATACAAAAATATTATAATCGATTAAGCCGTCGTAGTTAAGGTCTGTGAACCCTAAACTTGCCTTGTTTACTTTAAATTTAATAAATTAATTCCTTTCGCGATGTAAATGCTCTTTAAGAACGGATTTCCCTATGTTCACGCGGGATCAGGAACTACAGGAGTGATTATACGGAGATCAGCTAGTTTCTTATAATATAATTTTTATTGCTGACAGGGTAGCGCTTGACTGTGATCACACCTGATGGTAAGTGATACAATCTAGGATGGAAACACGCTAATCTGATAAGAAGTAGTGGAACACAAATCTCTTGCTTGGTGGTACGTCTGTACTGAGAGGGTGGTAACTAGTAAGCCGTTAACCATGGCCCAAGCCTCCCACCAGTCCAGACTCATATATTATTAAATGAAATTCTTCCTATCCAGTATCACACTCATGACCTCTGTTAGAAGAAATGAATACTCACACCACTTCGCCAGCGAGGCTGTTTCAAGAGTTTCGGAATGTTGCTTCAATAAATGTAACCTTTTTAAATTTCCGATCTTAAGATTCAAGTGCATTTATTAAAAAGATGATATTCCTAAATTTCATTTTATAAAAAAGAGCAATACGGATCATATACCAATTAGGATCTCGTGCTTCTCTAAGAGATAAATTTAAAGAAACATTAATTCTCACAGTACCGTCGCAATTATATTCAAATAATATCTTATATATCCGTGATAATATACATTTATACAGTAAGAAAAGTGAAATACACAATTTTAATACAAGAAATAAAAACAAACTAGTAATTCCATATTTTACAGTGAAGAAGATTCAGAAATCATTTGTCGGGTTGAGCATACGCCTATTTAATATGATACCTAAATCAGTTTTAGATTTCCCTGCACATAATTTTAATAAACATGTCAAAAACGTTCTTTTACAAACGGCATATTATAATGTTGAAGACTATTTAAGCGATAGAAATGATTGGACTTGATTCCTGTTGCAGATTCAACTTTTCAACTGGTAGTAGATTTCTTACCAACGGACAGACTACTGACGATTCAAAAGTGCTTTTTGAGTCTACTTGAATAAAGAAGATTTTGATTAACATGTATAAATTAGTGGGATTCATTCGCACGGTTATTAACACGCATAGGAAGCGGAATAGACGGCGATGCACGCGATGTTACGAGTATGCACTCCAAACTAACGCCTTCATGATGAGGATGCATTATTAATTGCCATTATTGAAGTATAAATAGCGTACGAGTTATTAGTATTATGTATAGATTTAGTAAGTCATAATAGCTTAGTTGTAAGACGTGTTGAATTTTGTACGAGTCGTGGATTCTCTTTATAAAAGCGTTATCTACTTAACTGATTTTAAAACTTGCATATCCCGGGTGCAATGTGATAGGTCTAAGGCCCTGTCTCTTATGAGTTTTTATTAATAAATAATCATTCTATTCAACTTTATAGAAAGACTAATTAAGAAAGAAGAAAGTAAATTCCGTCTCTATCTAGCATGAACGTCTGAACATCGTTATATATAATAGAAAGTAACCTTTAAACCTATTACGTCTGCATTCAACAGATGGCATTGTATATTTTTTTCCCCAAATGTTATATATTACAAACAAAGTAAATAGAACATAAACCAAAAAAGCTTCTATTCAAAAATTACAACACTAACTGTTAAATAAACGCTTTTAAACATAATAGTATTATAATTGTCAAAAGAGCTAATTAATCTTATATAATAAATTAACATGAAGTGTCGTCCATTACAAATACTATTAATGATCGAATATTGAAGTGTTTTATTAACGATTAGAAAATTGTACAAGGTGTTTTTTATACAATACAGCTAATCCAAACGCTTTGCAAGCAAAGGTTCCGAGTTTGATTCCCGGTAGGAAGGATTTAGAAAATTGCATTGTCTAATTTGTCTGGGTCTGGACAGATGGCAGGCTTCGGCTGTGACTTCAATGCGATAGTTAGTAAAAACCATAAGAGGTAAATTGCCTCTCATCGGATTAGCGCGCTTCCATCTAAGACAGCATCATTATTTACCATCAGATGTGATCACAGTCAAGCGCTAATAGTTTTTAACTTATAAATGAAAGGTGGAATGTAGTGTCATAAAAAAATCTTAAGTTTATGTAAGTTTTGAAATCGTCGTTGACTTCACTCGTAAACTTCCTTTATCGAAACTAATCAAATTCATGCACCGTATTATTTCTTGCCCACCGAGCGTATAAACAACGATTTCACGGTGACACATAAAACTGTAAAATTTATAGCCCCCACCAATGCTTGCTTGCATTTTGCTTTTGTATTTTATTATGCTTTTATTATTACAATAAATATGTTATTGTAATACACATGTAAGAACTAGATGTATATTATTACGACTTGTGAAACATTGGAATGAAAGTAAATGATTGTTATGATATAAGGTTTATTTTAGCGTTATGTTCTCGGACTAGTCTCAGTTAACATAATGACACTTCACTGCGTATATATATTAGAAAACTCGTTGTACGTACATAAAAACATTACCTCTTTTAATAAAAAGAGTGAATGTACTTCATATAACTTAAGAAACAAAAACAAGCTTGTTATGAATTCTAGTAGGCTGCATAAGATTAACAACTCATTTAAGGGTAATTGTATACGTTTCTATAATAAACTCCCACAAGACGTTCTAAAGATGTCAATTAATAAATTAAAAGCCTTTGTTAAAAGAAAATTGATAGAAAAATCATTTTATAAGTTGCAAGATTACTTGGACGATAAAAACGCGTGGGAGTGAGCAAACTGCTCTAATTCGAATTGAAATATATTAAACTAATATGATATTGTAATGATGATGGTAAAAAAAAACAAAATACTCGACTGAGTTTGTTGTGGGTTCTTCTCGGAGCAGGGCGCGAAGGAACCCTCGCAACTTTAGATTTTAAGTCGTTCATGAGTACCATCGACGTACATTAGAATTAGAGTGTGGAAATGAAAAAAACATTTTTTTGACGATTCACAAGTGTGTAGTATATGCCTACTTGAATAAAGATATTTTGATTTGATAGACTACAGTATATTAAGAACTAGCTGGACCTGCGACTTCGTCTGCGTCGATTATTTTTTTTGAGTAGCAATTTCATTAATTTAAGCAAATTGTTTTACAAATAAGAAATATGAGCTTTACTCGGCGAAAGGAATATATGCTTCCAGACATATCGTGATGAGTCAATAGTTAACACCCCCGCAACCCCCTTTCAGGTGGAATCATAAACTACGTTCTTAGTTGATCTCTACTCGCCAAAAGGAATATTTCTACCAAATTTCAAGTCGCTACGCCTTACCGTTCCAGAGAAATCGTGATGAGTCAATAGATACCTGGACATCTATTATATAGATAAGAAAAGTAATTTTACCCATACCCATTTGCTTTATGATGTTATTGTTAGTTTCTAAAACTCAAAGGTTGTGTGGAAGAAATCCCACCAAGCTATAATGCGGCAATTTTTTAAGTGAATATGAAATATGTTGATGAGGTTGAAACGCGTTATTAGCGTTACGCTGAAGTGCAGCATTTTATGCTAATTCGTTTGAAGGTTAGGTAGTTTAAATATTTACAAATAGCATATAGCATCTTAATTTGTCACTTGTCGTTAATAAAATTTGAAATAAAAATATTTCATTAATTCTGTTTTCAAAATTTTCAATTCAAAAACAAAATTTAAATAACAATTTCAAATATTGACAAAAACGCATGGCACTTTTATTTATAGTTCATCATTTAAGATTTCAATACACTATTCGTATTCACTTTCGACACTCAATATTTTAATGACAATAAAATTCATTAAATTCCTAACATACACACTTTTCCCTCTCTCTAAGTCCCGGAAATCTAAAGTTTTAGATTTGTATAAATATAAACAAAACTTAAAAATTAGTTTGCCAAAGAAGTTTCACTTCTGAAATGCGTACTTTGTATGCACGCACTTTTAATTTTTTTTAAATAAGGTTTCACGCCTCCATTACAAATATACAACCGTTATTTCAAAGAAATTTTTGACGTAAATACATCTGTATGACATCCATAGTTACAGTTTGGTGCTGTAGCTACATATCTATCACCTCTATACGAAATTCAATTATACCACTGGACAGCTAAAGGATCAAAGAATTTATTAAGTCATGAATAGTAATATTTAATAAAGAAACTATTACCCGTTGCGTATTTACGTACAACAAACTGTCGTGTCCATAACACAGCCACACCCCATTTTTTAATATACATTCTGTCACTTTTACTAATTTAACTGAATATTTTGCGATATTACAAAATATTTAGGCACTGTTACACATTATAGATATAGATAAATCACAGAAAAATTGCATAATTAAGTGTTTTAAATTTAACATATTTATCAGTAGTTTTATTTCACTTAATACAAGACCAGTCCTACATTAATAACGTATAATTGTCGCTAACATCGTGATATTAATGACGTCAATGTGACGTAGAATATATCGTTACGTGGAGAAAAAAATCCTTGATTCATTGTCAGCTAATATTTGTTTTGGAGATAATACCGCATCTGACGTAGTGCCATTAAAAAGTTTATTTATCGTATTCTCCGTTCAGAATGTATAAATAACACTGTTACGTCGACAACGTCACGTAAAGCATATTTTTAACCGCGTTTTTATAAACTCGCTTTAAGAAGTATCTATGCATGATGATGAGTTTTGATGATGTCTTTTTAGTTAACTTATAACTAATAACAGTACCGTCGCAATATATATTAAATAACATTTTATATATATCCATAATAATGTTTATTTATACAGCAACTAGCGAAACAGACAATTTTAACACAAGAAATAAAAACAAACTTGTAATGCTACATTTTAAAGTGAAGAAAGTTCAGAAATCATTTGTCGGGTAGGGTATACGCATTCTTAATAAGATACCCGAATTACTTTTGCCTCCAGACAGTTTAAAGAAAAAATATCCTTTTATAAAAAAGGTATATGTTGTAATATTACAATGTTGAAGATTATTTCAGCGACAAAGATGTTTGGACTTGATTTCATTTGCATATGAAAGCTAAACACATTGTAACCTACAAAAACTATATTTAAAGGAGTAACTGTTGAGTATCCTGCCGGTTTCTTCTCAGCGAAATCAACTTTCCGAACCGGTGGTGGATTTATTATCAACGGACAGACTTATGACGATACAAAAGTGCTTTTTGAGCACACTTGAATTAAGAATATTTTGATTTGAGCTGTTTAATTGCTTCTTCGATTTAAAAGCAAATCAGATGAATGAAACATTTTTGTCTTATTTTTGCAATAACGTATCGTATTGTATTTCATTTAATGTGTTTTCTCTATGTATATTTCTTTGTATACAATAAAAGTGTCGTCTATCTCTCTAGCTATTTTATCATGAATCTATATCTTGAAATCCTAACATACAATATTAGGTCTAAAATTATTTCAACATTAGATATTAATGCAAACCAAAAGATAATATGCAGCATCGTTTATTCTAATATGCACCCGTGCCAAATTTAAGATATATTTCATCTTACACGTATTATTCAATTGAAATTATGATATGTCTCAACGTTGTAATTTGATGGTAATTAATGTTGTTAACTGTATAATATTTCTCGATGATATAAATAATATATTTCTTGAAATAGTAACAATTGTTATCGTTCTAAGTAGATAATAATATGTATATTTCTTTTATTGATTTTTAGCGCTTAAGTTGTGATAAAGTCTAATATGGAATCGCGGAAACCGAAATTCGTTGAAAATTAATGCTTTTTATCACGTGTATTTATTTTTCCTAGATATAATAGTATTCTAGTTGACTTATTACTCCATCTTTTAAAACCAAAATTCGTTGGGGATTATTGCTTTATATCACGTGTCTGAAATAAAATATTATGCCATGCCCTAGCAATTTTAGTTGTATTTGTTTGCCCTAGATATATTAGTATTCTAGTTTCTCTAAAACTCCATCATTTAAAACCAAAATTCGTTGGGAATTATTGGTTTATGTGACGTCTCTGAAATGAATATTATGACACGCCTTACCAATTTTAATTGTATTTGTTTGCCCTAGATATAAATAGTATTCTAGTTTTCATATAACTCCATGTTTTAAAACCAAAATTCGTTGAGGGTTATTGCGTATCACGTCTCTGAAATAAAATATTATGCCATGCCCTAGCAATTTTTATTATATTTATGTCCTAGATATAAAAGTATTTTAGTTGATCTATAACTCTATCATCTAAAACCAAAATTCATTGAAATTATTTGCTTTATATCACGTCTCTGACATGAAATTCTACGCCACGCCCTCCGAGGAAGATGCGATAGATTTCGGGAAACTCTCAGCCGTGATTTGACGATAGGTGACGATCTTTGTCTCGCTCAGTTGACGAAAACACACCCACGATAAGAGCTTCTGTTTCTCACAAGAATAAATATTTATTTTATAAGCATTTGTCTTGTAACAAGGTCCATATATAACCTACTTGTAATCCACATTTATCTTTGAATAAATATAGAATGATAAAATCCACAAGAGGAACATATAAACTTTCCAAATGATTTTATATATTTACCGCATTATTATTATATTGATGTGAAACTTCTTTAGGTGCATGAAAAACTTTTACTGATGAAACACGTGATTAGCGTCACGAAGATGTGCAGCATTTTTTATGCTTATTCGTTTAAGTGTTAGGTAGTTTTAATATTTACAAACCTTTTTTTATAAAATATAAAATATTTCATAAATTCTCTTTTCTAAATTTTAAATATAATTAATAATTTCTAATATTGATATGAATCACGTGTAATTTTTACTTACAAATCGTAATTTGAGATTTCAAATTCTTTGTATTAATTTTCGATACAACAACAATCGAAAATAAATTTTCGAACAATTTGATGACAATAAAATTCATTAAATTCTATTTTTTTTTATTCAAATAGGCCAGGACTTTTGAGCCGTCAAATATAGTTTTTTTCCATGTATTATTTCCAATATGTGACTGATGATGATATTGAAGAACGACTAACAGTCTTAAGGTACGAGTGTACCTGCGCGCCCTGTTATGAGAAGAGTCCACAACAAACAGTCGGATGTCACTTTTTTATCATCATCACTATATATTATGTTTAATTTATTCTATTTAGATAAGACAAATTCATTCGCTCCCATCGCTTTTTTATCCTCTATATAATATTCAAATTATAGATCCATTTCTCAATCAGCTTTCCTTTATTAAATATTTAACCTTATTAAGTGACATCTCTATAACTTCTTCTGGGAGTTTATTATAGAAACGTATGTAGTTACCTTTAAATGAATTGTTAATTTTGTACTGCCTACTAGAATTAATAACAATTTAACTTTTATTTCTTAAGTTATATGAGGTGCGTGCACTTTTCTTCGTAAAAGAGTCAATATTTTTATGGAGGTACAACAAGTTTTCGTATATGTATACGCAGTGAACTGTCATTATTATAACTGATTTAAATTTATACGTATAAATTGACTGGCATTTGGCTAAGTTACAACTTTTACATAAAAATAACATCTGAAGAATCTAATAACATTTATATTAAGGACTAAGTTTTTCGTTTGTTTATATATATTTACATTATCCATTATGCATAGACAATCTTCTCATAATGGATATTGATGACATAAAATTGTGTTATGATCGTAAGATGTGCATAAATCATACACATAATACACAATGGTAATACAATTTGATAATAAAATTGCTCTATGGTTTATTTTAATGGGAAAATGAAATGGATGTTACCATGCATTGCTTGTTAAGTTACTTTATAGTTAACTAATTACCATATTATTATTCACTGCTATGAATACTCGCTTCGGTGGTAGCGGTCTTGGGTTCTTGAGTCTTTGGGCTTAAAATATACGAAAAGCAAAGAATACTCTCCCGTGCGATGTTGTGCAGAAACCATTATAGAGAATAAAGAGAGATAGAGACATAAATTACCTCTTTTTAAATTAGCGCTACCATCTCCGACTCTTTGTTCACCACCAGATGAGATCACAGTAAAGGTAAGGTGAGTAGCAGCCCATCAACGTCCTACTGGTGGGCACAAGCCTTCTCACTCATATGAGAGAGGGTTTTTAGAGCACAGACTCACCAGGCTGCTCCATTACGGATTGGCAGGCATAGTACACCAGTGTTACTCTCTATTCCTTCACTCTCATAGTCCGATGTGACGGTAATCCAACACTCGCGGAGAGAGATCAGGTGCAGGAGCGACCGCTGTACGCACGTGCTGTCCGAGGCACGGCGGTGGATCACAAAGCCAAATTTTTCCCAATTCGGGCAAATATTGAGAAACTCTTAATAGAATACTCAATATCGATTTCGAATTAGCCCGACCCGGGACTCGAACGCAGGACCTCATGTCTGTAGTCGAACATGCTATCCACTAGACCAATGAGGCAATCTCAGATTTATAAATAATTAGTATTAATTTTCGACACTTTTAATATTTTAATGACAGTTAAATTCTAACATATCTTAGATTTTCCCTCCCTCTAAGTCTCGGTTCTAAGGTTTTAGATTTGTATAAATAGAAACAAGATTTAAAAATTACTTTGCCAAAGAAGTTTCACTCCTGACACTTGCATTTTGTACGCACGCACTTTCAACCTTTTTTGTTAGTGTTTGATTGAGATGTCACTTGATGGTGAGTGATGATGACAGTTGAGATCACAGTAATACGGAATCATTCCAGAAAAAAAAATTGTATCCTTTTAATCACATACTAGAACTGAGAACTTTAAGTCAAGCTTACACGTAAAAAGGGTAAATTAATTAGCAGCCTAATAACGTCCCACCGCTGGATCGATCGTCACTCATAGGAGAGAAGGTTTTTAGAGTAAAAACCCACCATGCTGCTCCACTGCAGTTTGGCAGGCTTATTTTATTTAATTAGCGATGAATGTGAAAGTTTAACCCCTGGTGCCTCATTCATGGATGAAGAGGGTTCTGCTGGGTTTAAGAGGATATATTGCCCGCCAAGTCCCACACTCCGGACTCATGGGTCGAGGCAAGTGCATAAACATATTTCCCAGCGTAAAAAAAAGATTTCATCACTCGACGCAGGAGGAGAATCCTACCGTCTCAACACTAGGCCATCGTGGTTCCGACTACGCCATCAGGGTTATTTTAGCAAACCATAGTTTAATCAAAATAAATATCAAAATACATTATTGAAATTTGGCAAGCACGAATACAGGTGTCGTCGCCCTGTTGTCGATGCTATTCATACACTATGACGATCGCAAACAGTAGGTAAAAATATCTTACAATACGTAGTCGATATTTACTTCGGCACACCAAACAACACTTATGAAGAACAAAACTTTTACAAAGTTATAGTATAAATTTTTGAAGTGAAACTTCTTTAGGCGCATGAGGGTAGCCTTTTTACAGATGAAACGCGTGATTAGTGTCACGAAGATGTGTAGCGTTTTTATGGGAATTCGTTTGAAGGTGAGATAGTTTTAATATTCACAAATAACATGTGGCATTTTTATTTACAATTCGTCATTTAAGATTTATAAATAAAAGTAGTAAGTAAGTAAGTAGCAACCTATTAACGCCCCATTGCTGGGCACAGGCCTCCTCACTCCGAGGAGTGCGGGTTTTTTAGAGCATAGATCCACCCACGCTGCTCCACTGCGAATTGGCAGGCATAGTACACAGGTGCACTCTCTATTCCTTCACTCTCATAGTCCGATGTGACGAGAAACCGACACGCCCGGCGAGAGATCAGGCGCAGGACCGACGGCTTCACGTGCTCTCCGAGGCACGGGGGTGGATCAGATCGCCAACTTCCCAAATTCGGGCAAATATTGGGAAAATCTCAATAGAAAACTGAATTATCTTAATAGAGATTTTTGAATTGGCCCGACCCGGGACTCGAACCCAGGACCTCATGTCTGTAGTCGAACACGCTAACCACTAGACCGATGAGGCAGTTATAGTCAATATACAATCAATCAATATACAATACAATAATACTCTGCTACTTCCTCAATAGTTAATTGACGATCTCAAATAATAATATAACCCTAACACACGATTGATAATGGTATTATAAAATGACTAAGAATCTAAAGTTACGAGGGTACTTACCGAGGGGGACTCTGTTCTTCAGGGAAAAAATTTCTAGTTAATCTCTGAAACGGTAGTATTTTATGACAAAATCATTGTGTCATTTTTGTCCCTCTGTTTCATAAATTTCGAGTCATTTCTGACAGCGTTTTGGAAATAGCTAGACCGATTTTGACGGAACTATATTTAGTAGATAGTCGATATTATAATATGTCACGATGCTACATTTTGGCAGATTTAAAAGAAAGCATATATGGGTTAAGGATGAATGAAATACTCATCAAATGTTTACTCTACGCTGATGATCAAATAACACTTGCATCATCTTTTGCTCTTAGGTTGCCTGGTAGAAGTCGCTATTACTATTTTTTTTGTACATTATATGGTGTACAATAAAGTATATTCTCTCTCTGTAAATAGTAAATGTTATAATATACCACGATACTACCTTTATTCTAAAACATGGGTTTCCAAAACCATGTAAATAAAGCAAGTCATACGCCAAAACTATTTGACAAAGGTGGGCTTGAATTACTTTCACGACGTAGTCTCTCACTGAGAACGGTCTACATAAAGTAATAAAGTAGCCTATTTACGCATTTTTATTTTAATCTTCTTTTTAAATCTCCTAGAAAACATATTATGGTGCTTTAAAGTATTTTTCCCTATTTCTATCTTAACAACGGGATTTCCTATAATCTTTTATCTATTTTAAGAACCGCTTTTCCTTTTATCTCACGGGATTGTAATTTACGCAAAGAATAGCTAGTATATAATGTGCATAAAAATTCAATTCAATTTGATTCAAAAACTATATATTCAAATAGGCTTTTAAAACACTTTTCAATCTTCAAATATTAGATAATGATTTAGAATCTAAAGGTTCCTTTGTGCCATATTCAGAGAAGAACTTACGACAAACTCAGCCAGGTGTTTCTTTTTATCATCATTACAACGTCATTATAAGTTATGCCATTGATTGATGTTGATGATGATTAGAGCAACCGTTCGGTCCTACACCTATTATCGTTCAAGATATCCTTGAAATTACACTTTATTCTAAATAAAGTTTTTAAATTAATTAAGCGTTGTCTCTAGAAAGCTTTCTTGGATTAAGTTCTAAATACGTTTTAAGTTATTTCACATAATAGTATTATGTGACGAAGGTATTTCATAAAATATGTATATATCCTCTAAAATTGTTAAAGTAGCTTACAGTTTTGTAAAAACAATTAAGTTATTAAGTCATATATAAAATTTTCTATCTTTTTTTGTTGATATCAAAACATGCCTTTAAACTTTCTCAAATATACTTGCGAAAATTGTTTTTTTTAAAATTCCTTTAAGAANGACCTTCCTATTCCGCAAACGGTTTTAGTTACATTACAACAGCATGAACAGAATTACCTAAGTTCTATAAATATATTTCATTACTAGCTATTTCCTCTGAGGTTACATATATATGTATCTGAATTTAACTAACAATTTGCTTCCATAAAGGGCTACTGTGAAATCTTTTTACTTTGAAATCGTTAATTTTTTTTTGGAAGCAACTGAGTTAAGAATAACTCTGTATGACTGTTTTCGAGTGAATTGCTTCGATCGAAGGGAATTCCAATTACTTTAGAAGTCGAAAACGTTTGTAATAGCTGGAATATAATATAATGGTAACATAATACACACGTTTCCATTATAAGATTTCTTGTAAATTAGTTGATTATTTGATTCCCAGACTAGAGCATTCTAAATCTTGGGAATAGTTTATATACAGTGTACGTATCAATAAAGATAATTAAAATAATATAATTAGCGTTGAGCGAAGTAAAATTAAAAAATTGGAAAAATTCAAATAACAAGAACATAAGGTAGGAGAACTGTCTCTTTGGTCTAGTGATTAGCATGTGCGACTACAGACATGAGGTCCTGGGTTCGAGTCCCGGGTCGGGCCAATTCAAAAATCTCTATTAAGATAATTGAGTTTTCTATTGAGATTTTCCCAATATTTGCCCGAAGTTGGGAAGTTGGCGATCTGATCCACCCCCCTGCCTCGGAGAGCACGTAAAGCCGTCGGTCCTGCGTCTGATCTCTCTCTGCCCGTGTCGATTCTCGTCACATCGGACTATGAGAGTGCACTTGTGTACTATGCCTACCAATCCACAGTGGAGCAGCGTGGGTCTATGCTCTAAAAACCCTCGCTGTGAGGAGGCCTGTGCCCAGCAGTGGGACGTTAATGGGCCGCTACTTACTTACTGCCTTGTGTACGTTTTAGTGATTTTGTAACTATCCAGTATAGAGTTTAAGACATTTAGGCAATTCGCATTATGCAAATGTAATGTAACAACACACGGAACCGCTACTTGAAATGTTGCGAAAAAGATTCTTTTTGTGCCATAAGGTTTTATGTATTAATGAGTCGGTTGTATGATAAATGATATGCATGATGGTGATTTCGTAATTCTTTTATTGTAAATCACTATTTTATGATGGTATTAAACCCTAAATATGCTGTTAGAAAAGTAAGACAATACATTGATAGAAACTGCTAAAATGGTGTAATTCGCTTATTTTTATAGCATTATGTGTTACGGCATAATGGTATAGGGTAAGGCGTCTGACATTAAAACTATCTTTATATTACAAAAGGAGCAATACATGCCATGTATCAATTAGCATGTCCTTATGAGAAAAATTCAAAGAAATATCAATTCTCTACCTAGTACCGTCGCAATATATATTGAATAACATTTGATATATTCGTTAAAATATTCATTTATAAAGCCAAAAGAGCGAAACATACATTGTTTAGAAATTATTTGTCGGGTTCAGCATACGCATTTTTAATAAGATACCCAAGTAACTTTTGGGTTTGCCTCCACACAGT
Source organism: Elymnias hypermnestra (assembly GCA_015832385.1). Lineage (NCBI taxonomy): Eukaryota > Metazoa > Arthropoda > Insecta > Lepidoptera > Nymphalidae > Elymnias > Elymnias hypermnestra. The sequence continues at coordinate 1,728,323 of JACTOM010000006.1, read as the reverse complement.
ATTAAGAAACATGTTGAAAACGTCCTATTACAAAAAGCATATTATAATGTTGAAAATTATTTAATCTACACAGATGTTTGGACTTGATTCGAGTTGCACATAAAAGCTAAACACGTTGTAACATACGAAAACTATGTTTAAAGGAGTAACCGTTTCCGAACCGGTAGTAGATCTGTAAGCAAATGAATATTTAATAATAATAAAAAAAAATATTTTGATTTTGATTTTTAATGATGCGACAATCACTAGTGTTAGCACTCATGATTATTTTATTTGTGGTTTGCTATTAAATTACTATATTNCATGATTATTTTATTTTTGGTTTGCTATTAAATTACTATATTTGTTTATTATGCTGAGGTCTTTATAATTATCAGTGAAACGTTTACATACATTACATCCGATTTAACACNGTATTAAATCCTAAATTTGCTGTTAGAAAAGTAAGACAATTCATTGATTGAAAATGGTGTAATTCGCTTATTTTTATAGCATTATGTGTTACGGCATACTGTAGGGGTAAGGCGGCTGACATTAAAACTAACTTTATATTACAAAAAGAGCAATACATGCCATGCATCAATTAGCATGTTCTTATGAGAAAAATTCAAAGAAATATCAATTCTCTACCTAGTACCGTCGCAATATATATTGAATAACATTTGATATATTCGTTAAAATATTCATTTATAAAGCCTAAAGAGCGAAACACACATTGTTTAGAAATTATTTGTCGGGCTCAGCATACGCATTTTTAATAAGATACCCAAGTAACTGTTGGGTTTGCCTCTACACAGTATTAAGAAACATGTTGAAAACGTCCTATTACAAAAAGCATATTATAATGTTGAAGATTATTTAATCTACACAGATGTTTGGACTTGATTCTAGTTGCATATGAAAGCTAAACACATTGTAACATACAAAAACTATGTTTAAAGGAGTAACCATTTCCGAACCGGTAGTAGATCTATAAAAAAATGAATATTTAATAATAATAAAAAAGATATTTTGATTTTGATTTTAAATGATGCGACAATCACTAGTGTTAGCACTCATGATTATTTTATTTTTGGTTTGCTATTAAATTACTATATTTGTTTATTATGCTGAGGTCTTTATAATTATCAGTGAAACGTTTACATACATTACATCCGATTTAACACTTTACGGAAATTCAGTCGTCGGGTTTAAACACAACGACTGTGATTGGTGGACTTAATTATTTTTGAGTGCGGCGATTATATTGTTGGGGCGTTTGGTATAAGACGGGTAGCACAGGGGAATGAAGCAATATTCTCCTAGTAATAGTTCTTAGTTTGTATCAACGATAGTAATGTGTTTTAAATCATTCAAAGTATGTAATATAATAATGAAGAATATGAGAATAGTATTACTTAACCTGCAAATTAGTGAGCGACTCTAAAACTAGATATCAAATTTATGTACTGAATACAAAAATATCACGAGTGTACATACTTCAAGTAATAAAGACATCATATTACACTTAATTTTAATCCACATATTCCACGCATCAAGCTTATACTATACTTTGACAATCCTGCGCATATAATGCTCTATTACTGTGTATATATGCGAACCCGATAATCTTTATATATGCTTCTGAACATCACCTATACGGCTAGAACCATTTTTCTTAAAGTAATTTAGATTGACCAATTCTAGACAGATATACTGAACTATTTTATTAAAACTGTAGTCCTATTTAATATTATACGCATTATACATAAAGAAATTAAAAGTGAATATTCTTTGGCAAACTAATTTTTATGTCTTGTTTATATTAAGGGGAATAGGAAGATATGTTAGGAGTTTAATGAATTTAATTCTCATTAAAATAACAGAAGTGTCGAATATTAATACAAAGCAGCTTGGCTGGTTGCATGCCCATGTGATTCCCTTCCTGTTTCTTTGGCTTCACAAAGGTAGTGGGACGAGCCGCTGTGTAAACTTGAATATAACCGAAATTTAAACGAGTCTAAGAATCCTACAGAGCGTGCTCGTCTTCTTGCTCTTTCGACTAGGGAAACAGGTTTTTGGTTGCAAACTCTTCCATCGCGTAATTTAGGAACGTTTTTAGATAACAACTCTTTTTGTATTAGTATACGTTTACGTTTACGTTTGCCTTTGGTTCATCATCATTGTTGTCCTTGTGGAGTCCAAGTCGACCGCTTGGGACATGACGGTCTATTTCATCAGCGCAGCGCCGGTCGCCTGTGAAGACATACAGCGTTGAATGATATTATTCGTAGAGCGCTTGCCACTGTTAACGTACCGGCTCGATTAGAGCCGAACGGTATTGTACGTAGCGATGAGAAGAGACCTGACGGAATTACTTTAATTCCCTGGAGGAATGGAAGGTGCCTACTATGGAATGCGACTTGTGTTGATACCATGGCATCTTCCCTTTAAAAATTGTCTTCAACGTTGCCTGGTATTGTGGCGGCAGACGCCAAAAACAAAAATTGCAGAAATATGAATCTATTACACAAGATCACATATTTCTGCCATTTATCGTTGAAACTATGAGAACGTGGGGCTATGAAATATTTTTAATTAATTTATAGTTATAGTATATTAAATTATTAAATGACGAGTGGCAAATTAATAACTAACTTTCAAACGAATTAGCATAAAAAGTGCTAATTACGCATTTCATCCGTAAAAATGTTATCCTCATGAGCCTAAAGAAGTTTCACTTGTAAAACTTCACCAAAATCGTTCTTGCTATATACAAAATGTTCAATTACATACATAAGAAGATATCTTCATTTTTACATTTTCATGTTGTTGTCTTTTTAAACCATGAATACCGATTGTCACACTTTATTCGAACATGATTGTACATATAACATAATAAACGTTAAATTTAAATAAATATTTAGCATATGAATAAATTGTCAAAATAATTCATTTATGCGGTTTCACGCTTCGTATGTGACGTAATTATTTATGAAATAAATATACCGCGATTCGTTTCGGACACGTTCTTTGTAAGGTCATCAATAGACGTCTGAATGGGCAATTTTTAAAAGACATTAAGCCGCAAAATTACATAATAGTCACGTATTGTATAGCCTAGTTCAACATATTTAAACTTTAGTGTGATTTCGTAAGACTAGTTATATTTACTTCTCTGAAATTTAAAGGCGAATTTCTTTGAAGTGAAACTTCTTTAGGCGCATCAGGGTAAATTTTTTACCGATGAAACCGTGATTAGCGTTACGAAGGTGTGCAGCGCTTTTTATGCTAAACCGTTTTAAGGTTAGGTAGTTTTAATATTTGCTATTTACTATTACAATACTATTTTTATAACATGCGCCATTTTAATTTGCCACTTAAGTAAGTAGCAGCCCATTAACGTCCCACTACTGGGCACAGGCCTCCTCTCTCATAGGAGAGAGGGTCATTTAATAATTTAATATACTATATTACATAAAATGTAAAATAAAAATATTTCAAAAACAAAATCTAATTAATATTTTTTATATTGATAAAAAACACGTGGCATTTTTATTTACAATTCGTCTTATTGTTTAAATGAATTATTTGTTTAAATGACAATTAAATTCAAAACATATCTTCCTTCTTCTCTCCATCTAAGTCTCGGAAATCTAAAGTTTTAGATTTAGTATAAAATAAACAAGACTTAAAAATTGTTTGCCAAAGAAGTTTCACTTCTTACTACATTAAACGCATGATTCATTTGATCAATTCGCCATTGTGAGAATGGCCTTAGTCGTCATGATTTACGTGACCATTTTGAAATAAGGTCTCGAATAAGGATCCTGAAAGAGTTTGAAATTACGAGTAGTGCAGAGTAATAGTATTTGACTGTGATTTGTTTGATGCTATGTGATAATAGACTCTAGAATGGTAGGACTCTAATTTAATAAGAGGTAATTTTAATATTTCGTACACAGCACCGTCAGCCACACGTATTTCTTTTGCGTAGCGACACGTCGTAACTACATCTGAAGTAAATATCTTTTCCTAAATTGTCCCTATCGAAAATTGAACCTGACCTCTGCTAGCGAAGCGAATTCCTCACACGACTACACCAGCGGCATTTTTTAATATAATATTTCGCATGTAAACGTCAATTCACGAATAATTTGTTCCTTCACCTCAAAGAGAACCTGTTGTAATTCAAATTAATTGAATAATTATACTAATAAAGAACTAGAAATGTGCAATTAGTATTCGGGTCTTTGCATTTAGATAGATAGTATGCTTTATTGAACACCACAAAAGAAAGAGTAATACAATGACATAACTTAAATAATTTTAGTTTAATGGCTGTCTTATTGCCATTGAGCGATCTCTTCCAGACAACTCAACGATGTAGATTGTCATTTAAATTGGGTTAATGCTGACGAACCTTAGATACTGTTAGTTTGAAAAAAAAAATTCAAAATGCGTGCCTATAAAGTACACAGTCAAAACAGAAACTTCTTTGGCGAACTAATTTTTAAGTCATGTTTATATTCCGAGACTTAGAGGGAGGGAAAAAGGGAGATATGTTAGGAATTTAATGAATATAATTGTCATTACAATATTAAAAGTCTTGTTAATTAATACAAATAATTTATTGAAATCTCAATTGACGAATTGTAAATTAAAACACAATTATTAATTTAATTTAATTTTTGAATTCAAAATTTAGAGAAAAGAATTTATGAAATATTTTATGGAAAATAGTATTTTAAGTTATAAAATGAAGAGCGGCAAATGAAGATGCCACCTGTTATTTGTAAATATTAAAACTACCTAACCTTGAAATTATCATAAACAACGCTGCACATTTTCGTGACGCTAATCTCTCGTTTCATCCGTAAAGAACTTACCCTCAAGCGCCTAAAGAAGTTTGTCCTTCAAAAATAAAGAATCCAGATAGTATGTTTGATTACCACTAGTGAATAATGTGATTAAATAATTTGCGATATTTTCCAAACAATGCAACGATTTACGAGTAGATTATGTCATTCAAATTGGGCTAATGCTGGTGAACCTTAGACAATGATATTTGATATTAAAATACAAACAATTTTATTATATACATAAATAGTATTAAAGGCAACGACACTATTCGTTCTAGTATTCAGGTTGCAGAAGAACAGTCTCATTTGAAAAAAAAGGCTAGTGTTGTAGAGACATCACGTGAACAACGCAAATTGAATACAATAACAGAAAATGCTCGAACTACGCGCATGTCAGCGAACACATACGTATATATACGTTGTAAACTGTGTGAGCGAAATTATTCTGTGAATTTAAATTGCACGATCTCATTTCGGGTGTTTTCTCTAAATTCCCTTAGCGTGACATTGATAAAGATCTGTGTTTTACATGGCCATGTCCGTGAAAATGTGAATGCTTCTAGTTTGTATGCAGCGATCGCCGGTCACTGCATGCCTTATTAACCGGCTGGCACATATGTTTATGTACACGCGATTTAAATCCGGAAGTCCTAATCACATGAAACCGCTTCGTGAATATTTTATAAGGTCTCTTTGAGTTGCTCAAGTTAGAACTCAATATGCTTTCAGACATTTATTTACCATGATGCCATCACGCCTTTATGAATAGCCAGATGGTGTCTGAAAGGACCAGACATGAAGGACCGTTGGTGCCAAAACTTATGTATAATAGTGAAAGTTGGTTATGACAGAAGAAGCATAAAAGTAAAATATATGCGGTAGAGATGAGAGCATTGAGAAGTATGAGTTGATTGAAACTGAGTGACAAAGTAAGAAATAGTGTGATGAGAGAACGTTTTTGTATAAAAGAAGATGTAGTAAATAAAATTAAGAAAAATATGACTAGATGGTTTGTAGAGAGAATGAATGAAACGAGACTGCCAAAAATGATTTATGAGTCAAGAATGAATGGGAAAGTTGGAAGGGAAGGACCAAGGCGGACGTTCCTGGACCAAATCCAGGAAATTTTAAATAAGAACCAGGTCAAGAATACTCTTAACCGACGAACTTGTATGAAAGGTTTAATGAGAATGAAAGAAGTGAAGAAGATATGCAAGGATCGTGGCTAGTGAAAGGACGTGGTCTCTGCTTACCCCTGTGGGAATGAGGCGTGATGCTATGTATGACAACGAATAATCTACTATTTTCATATCGCCCAAAGATAGCCAGATATCCTGGAGAAACTGGTTGTGGTAGGAAGTGTAGAAAGACCAAGGGGTGCCCATCCAACTGTTAGTTCGAACAAATAAAGAGTATAATGAGACTGAGCTTCTAACAACACAAAAAAAAGCCGATGTTAAAGAGGAATGGAAGCAACTAGTCCACGCAGCCACGATCTTCAGCAACGAAGTATACGGAAATAGAAGAATAAAACATTTACATCAATTAAACTTAAGCTAATAAATTTAAAAAATCAGACACATGTGAAGGTACATTTATGTAAATACTCTTAATGCTTTCATTTCAAAACTCAAAATAATAAGTAACTGGATCTTCAAATAGGCATTAATGCTACAATTACAATTCGTTAGTACTAATATGGATGTTTAGGTTTCTGAGGGCGATTTAAAATATTACATTTTGTTTTTTTGCAATTTTATGTACTATTATGATCTTGAATAGCTTAATCTTTAGATTTGTTTTTCTAAAAGGAGTTTTTATTATGGCGCATACATATTTCGCATTGGAAATCATTAAAAGGAACCAATTATGAATTTTTATCTTGATTGTTGTTGAGCGGTGTTACACGTACATTTTCAAATAACTTTTTCTCAAATAAAAGTAACCTAAGTTATTCCTTATCAGCTATCTGTCAGCGAAAGTTCCGCTAAAATCAGTCCAGCCGTTTCAGAGATTAGAGAGAACAAGCAAACTGTTCAATATAAATAAGAAATAACCAGTGCACTTACGACACATATACATATACTGTATTAGTCTAATAAAATTTTGTTGAATTTTGGTATGAATATAGTGTGAATGCGTAAGGTACAAGATATATTATGAAGAATGACATTCAAGTTTCCTTCAAGTAGATAGAGAAGAGTTAGAAAGATGTAGAAATACATAAAGATTATATTAAGAAAGACTTTAAAGAAGGGTATGTAAATAAACATATATTTTGACGGCCTCGCTGGCGCAGTGGTGCGAGTATTCGCTTTGCTAGCGGAGGTCCCGGGTTCGATCCCCGGTAGGACGAATCTAGGAAATTGTATTTTCTAATTTGTCTGAGTCTGGACTGGTGGGAGGCTTCGGCCGTGGCTAGTTACCACCCTACCAGCAAAAACGTACCGCCAAACAAAGAGATTTGTGTTCCGGTACGATGCTGTGTAGAAACCGTAAGGAGTATATCGCCTCTTAACAGATTAGCGCGCTTCCATTTTAGATTGTATCATCACTTACCATCAGGTGAGATCACAATCAAGCGCTAATCTGTCAGCAATAAAAAAAAAATTTGTAAATCAATGTAATGGTACATTAATAAAATGTCATATGATGTTTTCTATTTGTTTTGCTTATGTGTAATAGTCGTACTAATACACTTTATATTCAGCATGTTTATTAGTGAAATTTATAAACTATAATACAGACTTTGCTTCAATGTCAGACGTTTTTAGTGGTATTAAGTAATGACTTGTTGTTTTGTATAAAGTTTAGAGAATAGTTATTTTATATTAACATTAAAACAGAAATACTATCGTTTAAAAATGTATGTGAATGACGTTCAAAATTTCGATATGAAACGTTATTCCGATACATTTTTTAAACGTTAGTAATCTTCCAGTGACGTTGTCTAGAGTTTCAAATTTTTCGACTCGTTTTGTGGAATAGATAATGTTCACATTACTTGAGTGAAATCTAGTTATTGTTAATACACATCGTGACAAAAAATTCAAGTGCAAGTCGATGTTGCATAAACAATATTCCACAGTGTCTTTTGTATACTTCTGCGGTGACCGCACGTGCGGCCTTCTCGTCGAGCCGGAACGTTGTCCGATTTCGCTTTTTTACTTCTACGCACCCAATAAATTGAGTATTACGAATTAACCATTAATTTTGCCAATGCTAAAATATATTAATACTCATTAATCCATTATTAAATGAATTGAACTATTAGACGTAAATTGCATCATAATACACACCAGTATATTTAGCGAAACAAAAAAAAATTATATCAGTATCATATAAGGTTACGATACTGGTATCGAACCATTATTTTTTTTATTTTACGCTTAATATCCCAGTGTGAATGGATAAGAGCGCTTCCATTTTAGATTGTATAATCACTTACCATCAGATGTGATTGCAGTCTAGCGCCAACCTGTCAGCAATAAAAAAAAACAAATTTTTCAAGATATGATACAGTCTTAAATCCAAAGAGTATATAAAAATTCCGTCACAGTTTTTGATTTGCGAAACTATTAAACCGATGTTACTCATTTACGGATCACACGACCGATTGGTGTCACGAAGATGTGCAGCGTTTTTTATGCTAATTGGTTTCAATGCTAGGTAGTTTTAGTATTTACAAATAACATATGGCATTTTAATTTGCCACTGGACATTTAAAAAATTAATAGACTATTTTTTATAATATATAAAATAAAAACGTATCATAATTTCTCTTTTCTAATTTTTAAGTTCAAAAACAAAATTTAATTAATAATTTCTAATCTTGACAAAAACACGTGGCACTTTTATTTAAAATTCGTCATTCGATATTTTAATAAATTATTCGTATTAATTTTCGACACTTTCATATTTTAATGAGAACTAAAATCATTAAATTCCAAACATATCTTCCTTTTTCTCTCCCTAAATCTAATGCTTCAAATTTCTATGAATATAAAAAAGACTTATGAATTAGTTTGCCAAAGAAGTTTCACTTCAGACACGTGTACTTTGTTGCAATTGATTTTTTAAATGCTAGAGATTAAACTAAGTTACATACATTGCAACTATTAAGTATCACTCTTTGTGATACCATTAAATAAGTTATGTCATAAGTGTTTTTGCGATTTTCAATCAACATAATCGGTCTTATTAATTTGTGCATCATAACTTTTATTCTATATGTAGTAGAAATAGTTCAGTTCTCTCGTTTTAGAATGTTTATTGAAAGTTTTTGTTTGTGTTTATGTCATTCCGTTCCTAATCTCTTGTTTAGTTTACTGCACATCTACTTTAAGCCCGCCTTTTTACACTTTATACAATAAAAGTTGTACGTTCATAATTAAATAGCGAGCGTTTAATTTCCTTATTATTTCACCATATTCCCAGGAGATCAGGAACTAGACGGTTAATATTACGTGAATTAACTGTTATATAATCTATATTTATATGTATAATTTAATGTTATATATACGTTCCAAGTGTTTGGAGGTAACTAGATAAGTTTTAGAAGCCACCCACGTGTTCAAATTTTAACGATCCACAACATTATATTAGCTTGGTTGTCCAAAAGCAACCTTATCATTATACTTATATTATAGTACGAGTATGTAGTTTTGTCATACACTTAAAAAAGCTTTCGTCACTTGCTCACATACTACCATGATATACAAAATATCAATAAATCTGTCAAACCTCTTTGAGATAATAAGTGCTAACAAGATTGTAACATAACAATATCAAGCTCTAATGAACAACTGTGAAAATGCCCTTATATAATTCCATTTACATGTCCGCGTATGAAGGCCTTTGGTACGATAAAAGATATGACTTTGATTCAGTCTTTACTGCCACCCAATGCAATTATATATCTTATGTCAAATTTTAAGTAACAACCCACGATGTAAGACTTTAAATAGTTCTTATGTATATATAAGTAAGGCATTTTCAATAGACGCACACAGAAAAATATGAAGACCATTTAAAAGATGGAGATTTTTCATCAGGATGACTGCACAAATTGGGTGGAATGTGCAAGAGAAAGAGAGGCTCGGAAAGGTTTAAGGCCTACTACTTAAAGAAAAAAATTAGATAAGAATTTTATACAAATCTCTAGATATATGAAAAGCTAGTTATTCTTCTTCTCCCTTGCCTTGCCTCAATTATTTGGGGTCGGCCCTCCTTGTTTTTAGGCGCCAAGAGCTCCTGTCTTGCGTTGTCCGTAGGGGTATATATCCCACCACGTGGCAAGCGGTCTTCCTCTTTATCTCTTCTTGACTGGAAGCTTCAGAGCTGTACCTTATCACTTGGCCAAACCATCTCAAACGTTTTTCGATAATTTTTTTGTAACCGACTTGATTTTAAAGGTTCTGTAACTCCGGCTGCAATACATTTTCATTTCGCTAACGTGTAGTTTGTGCTCATGATATTTCTTGATAGCCCAGCATTCTGAGCCATAAAGCATCGTGGTTCTTATTGCCACTTTTATATACCTTTCCTTTGAGTTTTATCGGCATTTTGTTATCACAAAGTACTGCTGATAGAGTTCTCCATCCGAACCAGGCAGCACTGACGCGTTGCGCATCTGAATCTATTACTAGTTATTCATGTTATGTGGTTTAAAAATAAATTGCCATATTTGCTGTTATTATAAATAATATGACACCTATCTTATGTTAAAGACGTAACATCAGAACAAAGCCAGAAAAATGAAAAAGTCGATTATCAATAAAAATTGAACCTATCCGGTCTTTTGATAAAAGTCAGTACGTACAAAGTACACATGTTAGAAATGAAACTTCATTGACAAACTAACTTTTAAGTCTTATTTATATTTATACAAATCTAAGACTTTAGATTTTCGAGACTTAGAGGTAGGGAAAGATGATGTTGTGAATTCAATGAATTTAAAAGTCTCAAAAATTATTGAAATCTCAAATGACGAGTTGTAAATATAAATGCCATATGTTTTTCATCAATATTAGAGATTATAATATAAAAAAAAATGGTTTAGAAAAGAGAATTTATGAAATATTTTTATTGTATATTTTATGAAAAATATTATAATATTAAATTATTAAATGACGAGCGGCAAATTAAAATGCCACATGTTATTTGTAAATATTAAAACTACCTAATCTTCTGCACATCTAACGCTAATCACGCGTTTCGAAAAAAATCATAAATCGTTTGAGTAGTTGAATTTTAACAACTCTTCTCGCAATATTTATGCTATCATATTTTATATAACAGCAGTAGACCGAATTTTACCGATTCCTAAATCAATAATGTCATGAAGTAATAATCTAACATTTACACAGATATCACTAAAAAAATCCTGCGATAACGTAACGTAAACAATTTGGCACTTGATTTCGCGGTTTCAACTTACTGACGCAATTTCCAGCAATGGCAACGTGGCTAATTGTTTGCATTGAATTGTTTTTGTAGTATAAATTCAAAAGATTTTGTAACTTTCCACGCATTTATTACAAATAATACGTAATTATATTAAAATATGAGACATAAATATTATAACACTAGTTGATCCGTGCTACTTCTCATCGCGATTTAAAAAATTGGGTTGTGGATGTGTTATATGTATAGCCGTTTGTTGTATGCGAATATGTCTCGTAAAGGGTAATAGTTTTTTTTATATCAAATGTTATTATTTATGTATGTTATAATCATACGAAGTGACTATTGGCCTCATACGAAAGCTCAAAGTCACTCAGCGTGCTATGGAGAGGGCTATGCTCGGAGTTTCTTTACGCGATCAAATCAGAAATGAGGAGATCCGTAGCAAAACCGAAGTCTTCGACATAGTCTTCGACCCTGAAGGTACTGGAATGGCGACTCTGCACCGGACGGGGCAGTGTAGGAAGACCCCCCAGAAGGTGGACCGACGATATAAAGAGGGTCACCGGTAGCCAAATGGAAGCAGGCGGCGCAAGATTGGGCCTTGTGGGCACCATTTTTTGAGACCTATGTCCAGCAGTGGACGTCCATCGGTTCAAGCGACGACGACGACGAGGAATCATAAGAAGTATCAGAGCATCCAAAAATATGGATCTTTTTTTTTCGAGTTTCAAAGAGCTTCGCCTTCGCCGCGCGCCATGTATTACATTCCTTATTTAGCCTAATAATTTTTTTTTGATCCTTTAGCAGTACAGTGGTGTAATTGTATTTCGGATGGAGGTGAAAGCCATACAGAATCACACTGTATCCCCCGATTTTATTATCATTTGTTTTTTGAATTGTCTCCCTATGGATGCGGTGTTAGAGACGTGTTCACGTCTAAAAAAACTGTCGACCTGTTTCGTAGGTGCACAACTATCAGCACCGTATTGCATATGCATTTTTTTTAAATCGAAATTAATCTGTATGTTTGGTAATAAGCCTACCATTGGTTAGGAAAGTTAATTCGTCTGTGAAGAAACTGGTAACAAAATTAGTAGTTACTATTACAATAAAAGTTTTATATAGTTGACATTGTGTCAACAAATGGCAAGGTGACTAATTGTTTGCATTAAATTGTTTTTGTTGTATAAATTCTAAAGATTATGTATCTTTCCACGCTGTTATAACAAATTATACGTAATTATGAATCATAAATATTGTAACACTAGTTAATTCGCACAACTTCGTATCGTGATTTGAAAAGAATGAATGGTGGGAGTTAAATATTCTTAACAATCTACTTTCATACCTATAAAATATACAAAAAACATCTTTAAATTTATTCCAGCCGTTTTGGAGTTCTTCAAGTATCTTCGAATTGTCACTAGTCTGTCCGTTGATAATAATTCTACCACCAGTTTGGAAAGATGACTCTACTAAGAAAAAACGTTTTAAACATAGTTTTTTTTGCAGGTCACAATGTGTAGCCTTCTTGTGCAACTGTTAATATTTCTATACCTTAATAATCTTCAACATTTTAATATATTTTTTCAAATTATGTAGAGCCAAGGAAAAAGTGATTGTGGTGTTATGTTAAAATACATTTACTCAATCCGCCACATGATTTCTGAACGTTTTTTTCCCGTTATAAGAATGTGAATAATATTTCAAATATATCAAATGTGATTCAATATATTAGTAAAATACAATGTTATATAAAACGTAATAGAAATGTATTAATGAGACTGATTAGTATACGTTTGTAGATTGTCTATGTAAAGAAAATCATGCTAGAACGAGTCATCACATATGTGAATTAGATCGACAAATATAGGATTACATAAATGTTGTTACTCTATAATCTTCAATTAATTGAAGAGAACATTTCAGCTATATTTAAAGTGACAGATATTTCCTAGTTGGTAACACGTCAGACAAAATATTAGAGGTGTTAAATAAATAATAATACAACTATGCTACTTAGTAGTTTTATCTAGAACGTATTCTGATAGTATTAAACATATGTGATTCTATTAACTAGAACAATCATTTGGAAATATTCTTAATGTGTACGAGTATTTAGTATGTAAGTAGCAGCCCATTGACGCTGAGCACAGGCCTCCTCATTCATATGAGAGAGAGTTTTTTAGAGCATAGACCCACCACGCTGCTGCACGGCTTACCGTGCTCTCCGAGGAACGGGGGTGGATCACACCGCCAAATTTCCAACTTAAATTCAAAGTCTTTGTTAAAAGAAAGTTGCTAGAAAAATCGTATTATAAGTTGCAAGAGTTCTTAGACGATAGAAACGCGTGGGAGTGAACGATCTGCTCTAATTTGAATTGAAATATATTAAACTAACATGATATTGTAATGATGATGATAACAAAAAAAAAAAAAATACCCGACTGAGTTTGTTGTGGGCTCTTCTCGGATCGGGGCGCGAAGCAACCCTCGTTACTTTAGATTTTAAGTCGTTCTGGAGTATCATCATCAGACGTACATTAGAATTAGAGTGTGGAAAAGAAAAGAAAAAAAAATATTTGACGATTCACAAGTGCTGTAATATGCCTACTTGAATAAAGATATTTTGATTTGATTTGATTTGAATTGGCCCAACCGGGACTCGAACCCAGGACCTCATGTCTATAGTTAAACATGCTAACCACTTGACCAATGAGGCAGTTAGTACGAGTATTTAGTAGCTACTAAATAAGAAGTCTTTTAATAGTGAAAATTATTGAAAATTGCACTGGAATCCTATATAATAAAAACTCCAACTCACATAAGCTAACAACCTTTATCCTTTCCACTATTTAAATATACACATCTTGCACTATACTAATTATTACTTCACTATTTGAACTTATACAATTTAATATTACTTCTCTTAAAACAACTACTTCACGAGATACATTTTTAAAGTCTAACTCATACAACTGACCCGCTTGTTAAAATTACCTCGTATTGCATAACATTTCGTAATATTACACCATGATTTTTGGTATAATTAAGTGTTCCGTCTATAATACTCAAAAACTCCCATCATTCCAAAGCTATTATTGTTGTCACCCAAATATATTTAGTCTATTTTTTCCAATGCTCTGATTTGACATAAGAAATCTTAAAATTATATTCTCCTCAACGACGAACCTGCCATATGAATCTCATTTACGTCCCATGTAATCGCAATGCATCCGGTAGGAACTATGATAATCGTTTTAAAGACGTTGATCCTTTTTCTACATTAAAGATCACTTTTATAAACATTACTTAAAACAGAATCGTACTCAATGCACGTAATATACAATATAACACTGTAACGCAACATTTACATACACGTGCAAGATCGCTTCGTATTTATATTAAAACAAATTACAAAGTCAAAGTCAAAATATCTTTATTCAAATAGGCCTATTACTGCACTTTTGAATCGTCAAATATCGTTTTTTCTATATATTATGTAAATGAATGACTGATGATAACATTAAAGAAAGACTTACAATCTGAAGTTACGAGGGTTTCTTTGCGCCCTGATCTGAGAAGAGCCCACATCAAACTCAGTCGGGTGTACGTTTTTTTTGTCATCATCATTACAGTATATATTTTATATTGATTCTATATTTATATACATGTAGAGCAATTCATTCACTCCCACGCTTTTTTGTCTTCTAAGTATTCTTTCAAATTATAGAATGATTTCTCAATTAGTTTTCTTTTAATAAAACATTTAAATTTATACAATTACAATAATTTAGAAGCTAAAGAATTTTCTGGTGATAGGTTAACGGTTGACTGTGTTCACACCTGATGGTAAGTGATGATAATGTCTAAGATGAAAGCGCGCTAATCTGGTAAGCCAAATAAATTACCTCTTATGGTTTTTACACAGCATAATAATAATATTACTCTTTATAGTACACCTTAAAAGAAACAGAGTTACATATTATGATTAAAGTTTACGCGAGAAAATGCACAAAAAGGCGGTCTTATCGCTAATCAGCTATCTTCCAGATAACCTCAAGGAGAAGGAAATTCTGCAAAAGTAGATAGGTAGTGCATAAAGAGATCATACATACTTTTAATAAACAGAGTACGTATATAATACAATATATAAATAAAATATATGTACATATAATATAAACTAACATATTAATTATAAAATTAAAAATAAATATGTTTAATACCATCATCTCTTACAACGCGACTTGTGATAGGTAGTGTTCTGTTACATCACGTTTAAATTTATTTAGGGATCGTACTGTAACACAAATCTCTTGTTTGGCGGCACGTCTTTGTCGCTAAGGTGGTATTTAACACACTCAGGCAAATATTTCCTGAATACGCTCTACCGGGGATCGAACCCAAGGCCTCTGTTGCAAAACGACTACTCACACCACTGCGCCCGTATTTAACATCTATCCAAACTTTATTTTCCACTTATTTCATGTTTAGCTTATATAGTCCGAACTGGCTTATGTAAAAAAGCTGTGGATTTAATCAATAAATAAAACTACATTACTCCATTTTCTTTAGAAGCAAATGCATACCAATTGGAAACTTCGACACAATTTTAAGTTAACTATTATACTTAAAATTTGTTCCAGAGTTGGAAAAAAAAATGCATTCAATTTATGAATGTAATTGCATAAAACGACTTAACCCACTTGGACTTCTAAATCAGTCACTCAAAAGCGGGAATGAGCTAACGTTGAAAGAACCTCATTTCCGCCCACGACTTTTTCAATATATTTCATTTAAATACTTTCTTCAAGTGCTTTAAGTGGTGACTGAGTGGCTTAGATATCTCACATCGCCTTTTCGTATGAGATTAGACAAGATAAAGCTTTTAACAAGGTTTCAATAACAGCAACATGTTTTTCTTGGGGATTTTATTAAGGTAAAAAAGGTAATTAGCAGTTTAATTACATCCCACTGCTGGGTCATGTCTCCTTACTCATAGGAGTACTTAATGCCCAAGTGACATGCGTGAACTCTCGTTCAAAGAAGACACAAGTTACTTTTTATAAAAAGAAACTTACAAGCTTGATTATTCTATCTAAGCCGTCGTTATGCTTTTCGGTGACGGAGAATATCGTGAGAAAACCTGTATGTGTGTAATCGTTGATGTAAATCTGGGGTGCAGCGTGGTGGGCCTATGCTCTAGAATCCTCTCTCCTATGAGTGAGGGATTCAATTATCTCCCTTCATACATTTGTATAATGTCAAAGTTCCGTATGAATTTGGTTATGTTTGAAAACACAGTTTATAATCTATTCTCAGTTTCGAATATTACAGGCGGAAACAGTAAAAAAAAAACAATGTTATAATTGACTAAAATACCCTTCTTTAAAAGAGACATAACTGAAATTTATTAAAAAGAAATTCTCTTTAATGATATAAAATTGTGACTTTATGTTATTAGTATTACGGAAAAGCTTAATATATCGCGCTCTTTTGGTAATTTTAGCATAAAACATAACTATTTCTGTTTCAAGTTCTTTCAATGTCTATCTCCCTGTGTAATTATCTTCGTAAGCAGTTCAGTCGGTCCGGAGTTTATAATAAACATACACATGCACACGAACTAACGCACACGCATGTGCACGCACGTATACGCACGCGCACACACGCACATACACCCGTGCACACACACGTACACGCACAAGCACACACTCGCATACATGTCGTTGAGTAAATCGACGTACTTTGTTAAGAAGATGTAGAAATATTTTTATGTATTATAAACGATTTCTTTTAGTATTATTATTACAGCCAAAACTGGTTTTTATTTATACAGTACTAGCTAGTTACTGCAGTGTTACCTGCGTATCTCCTGATCCCGAGGGAATATGGAGTAATGCGAACTTAGTAGCTGTCTACTTTGCGAAAAGGGTTACAACGTCTTCCTATTATTGACTTTATAACGATAGATTTGGGGGTCACTTTAATTGTTTTAAAATTCCGCAGCGGATATAGATAGAAACAAGTTTTGTGTTATATTGTAATTTTATTATAAAATTGTATAAAAAAATGAAGGATATTCCTCCAGTACTATATTCCACACAGCTCTCATGTCATTAAAACAATTCAGTCCAGTGCCGGATAAAGCACAGCAATTTAGTCATTAGCTATCTTGTAGGCAGGTAATTTGTGCCCTTCCGGTCTGTTATTTGAGCCAATTTAGTTGTTATACTAGAACGTTGGTTTGTTAATAATTAGAAATTATTGTCATAGTTATTAAGTAACAGCCTATTAACACTTCCCAGATTCGATTTTATGATAAGTAAATTTTTTCCAGAATATCAAAAAAGTTGAAGTTACTATATATAATATTAGATATATAAAAATATTTACACGGTGCTTATATTTCTGATTGTGACGGCCTCGTTGGTGCAATGGTATGAGTACTAACAGAGGCGAATTTAGAAAATTGCATTTTTTAATTTTTCTGAGTCTGGTCTGGAGGGAGGCTTCGGCTGTGGCTAGTTACTACCCTACCAGCAAAGACGTACCGCCAAAATAAAAATTTGTTTTCCGGTACCATGCTGTGTAAAAACCGTAAGGGGTATGTCGCCTCTTACCAGATTAGCGCGCTTCCATCTTTGACTGTATCATCACTCACCATCAGGTGAGAGCACAGTCAAGCGCTAAACTCAGCCATAAAAAATCTGATTATCTGCCTGTTTCAGTTAATCCCCGTAAAATAAAGGCTGTGATTTTTTTTATGGGATTTTCGCTGAAATTAACAATATATTGATATTAAAGCTTATCTACTCTTGCCAGGTTTATTATACATATATATGGGATAAGCCGGATCGTATTATCAATATAAACAATTATTGAATCCAGTTTTTTGAACACAAAAAATCTTTGGAACATTGAGTGTGACCTTGAGATACATGTTATCAATGTTTTGTATCATTTACTAATTAAAATGCAGACACATTGTTCATTTGAATCTTTTATGGGCAAAACTAAAAATACAGGTAATGTTGAATAATGTCTTTACATATGTTAAATAACGCTTTTGTTGAACGGAAAGATACCATTGATACGTGTACAAAGGTGAAAAAAATGTCCTATTTCACAGCGATTTCCACTTTATTGTTCAGATTTTTCTTTATTTATGCCGATTATTAAATATGTGCATTTATATAAGCTTGAATGTGTGTCACATACTTTTCTTTCTCGTGTACATTTACCACAAATCTACAATGAAATGAAATGTATAAACGAAACAATCAAAATTATATCGAGAAAAACAATTGAAGATAAAATTAAATATATTTTAAAATAATATGCACTGATACAATTATATTGTAAGAGTATATTAATTTTTGTTTGTATTATTTCACATAAAGGAAAATTTAATTTGAAATTCCGTTATAGAAAAAGCATGCCATTTTTTTCGAAATAATATCGACAAAACAATATCTGTTATACTCAAGTATAAAGGAGAGTACAAGTAGAGAGGACACGCTTCTTGCTGTTTCTGAACGTGAGTCAGGTTTCTGGCTACATGCGCTTCCATCTGCATCCGTAGGTACCTTGTCTGACAAGACGACGTTATCTATATCTAAGTGTTTCCGTCTGAGTGTGAAAACAACAGAGCCCCATCGATGTAAATGTGATGAGTGGGTGAATCAACTCAGTCACCACGGCCTGTCTTGTCTTCGTAGCGTTGGTCGTCTCCCGAGGTACGCTGTCATCAACAACATCATCAAAAGAACCCTTGTCACCATTAACGTGCCGGCTATTCTCGAGCTAAATGGAATTGCGCGTGATGATGGTAAGAGACTTGATAGTATGTCGTTGATGCCTCGGAAAAAAGAAAGGTCGTTGATGTGGGATGCTATACGAGTATGTGTTGATACGCTCGCACCATCTCACATTGACGCTACCTCCAAATCAGCGAGAATGGCAGCGCCATTAGCTGAAATCGCCAAGAGGCGCAAATATGAGAGCCTTGCCTTAGAAAACATCATTGTGCCTTTTGGCGTGGAGATTTTGGGACCGTGGAGTCTTGAGGCTAAAAGTTTTTTACCCGTGACCCTAAGGCCGGATGGTACTTCAGACAACGTATAAGTGTCGCTGTCCAAATAGATAACTCTGCCAGCCTTATGGGTACCCATCTATTTGCCTCTAATGGCGCGTTTTAACAACTTTTATTTATATAAATGTTAAGTTTATATATAGCTAAAAAATAAGAAAAATAAATAATTGAGTATAAAGGATAAGTTACATATCTCATCACTATTTTATTAAACTCTTGTCTATATTTAATAATTTTTGTACTAAATTAAATAAAGAAATGCTTTGTAAATTTAGGAGAGATTTGAAGTTTAAATCAATCAAAATTTACGGCTGGATGTGCTTCTCGTTTTGTGCTAACTTGGAAGGTAAAAATATTCTGGATATTTCAAGAAATTTGTAATTTCGCAAATCTTGCGATAAAATATACACAACCCTATAAAAAAAAACGTCGAACATAAGTCTACACATCGCCTAGTGTGTGTTAACGAATTTTCTTAAAAGGTTAAACGAGTAGAAAAGAGACGATTGGGAAAGTCCTGCCGTGCCGTAATCTGACTAGAAACCCATTGACGATACTGGGTCATTAGGCACTGATTTTAAATAATTATTTAGTTATCAGCCAACGGGCCTTGTAGTAATGGGTCCGTTTTTCTTTAATATTTTAGTTTTTTTTTATTGGCCGAGTACAACAGTGATCGCACATTCTTTGTTATCCCTAATTGGACTGGCCTAAACAGAAATTGCCACGATCTCAAAGAAAAGATGTTAGATAATTTTTGTGTCGCTTTTTGTCGAATAAGGAAAACAGCACACAAT
Source organism: Elymnias hypermnestra (assembly GCA_015832385.1). Classification (NCBI taxonomy): domain Eukaryota; kingdom Metazoa; phylum Arthropoda; class Insecta; order Lepidoptera; family Nymphalidae; genus Elymnias; species Elymnias hypermnestra. Next base: position 1,708,182 of record JACTOM010000006.1, on the reverse strand, counting down.
CTTGTTTATTATATGATACAACTTGATAATAAATATTCCAGCGTCTCCTGCAATCTAGACGTCTTTGGTAACAGCCCTACATTTTTTTTTGGTAATACGTTAAAAAAGGAACTACATTGTACTGAACATAAGGTTAAATATTTTATTTTACCTTCTTTTTGTGTGTTTTTTGGTGTTTAGTTTTCATTTTTTCTTATTTAAAATATATGTACGAGTGTTTTCCTTATTTTTAAGTTCAAGTTAATAATGATCATGTTTCTGGAATGTTACTTAATTTTAAGCAATACCCATTGTTTACGCAATAGATAACGTATGAGTGACATTCTGTCATTGATTTAAAGAAAGTAATAAAAAAAAGTGAGTGTGTGCAAAGTATACATGTCCGAAGAGAAACTTCTTTGGCAAACTACTTTTTATGTCTGGTTTATATTTACACAAAAATAAAAAAATAAGATAAGTTAGGAATTTAATGATTTTAATTGCGCCCCCATGCGCCTAAAGAAGTTTCACTTCTAAAAAATATCTGTAAAAAGTAGCAAGATTATACAGTTGTGTTGTGTTGCATAAATAATGGAAGCGGAAATAGAGATTGGAGTAGGATAATTCTGAAAATATATATTAAAAACCGATGGAACCGTCAATACCCTGGGGATATAAACGTCGCCGGGGTATTGACGGTTCCATCGGTTTAACAAATATCTGTGGCATACGGAAGTTACTTCACGTAACGTGAACCCAATGCTCGTTTGCCGGGTTACTTCGATAATGATATACTCAAGATAATTTAGACTTGCACATTTCGATCCTATGTTACAATTATTTTACAAAATTGACGACATCGGGTATTGCAAATTCAAATTAAGGTGCATGTTTTTGCTGTTTGCTCAATGTGCAACTAGCACCTGCCATTATACGCCCGTATGCACCCATGCATTAATGTCATGGGGCGTAGTTACAACATCAACACAAATAAGGTTTAGCATCAATATTATGCAAAAATAAATACATTTTGTGAACTTGTTAGTATTATAAACTATGTAAACCTGATCACCCTTTGCTGTGGTGCAATCTAGTATTGCTTAAACGTAAGTAACAGCCTATTAACGTCCCATTGCTGGGCACAGGCCTCCTCACAGATATGAGAGAGGATCCACGCTGCTCCACTGGCAGGCATAGCACACAAGTGCACTCTCTATTCCTTTGCTTTCATAATCCGATGTGACGGGAATCCGACACGATCAAAGAGAGATCAGTCTAAGGGTTGATTTAACCGGCGTAATATGCTCTCTGAGGTACGGGAGGTGAAGCATTTTTCATTAGTAAATAAGGTAAATTGTGAAATACACTAAGTAATTGGAAGAACCCGTGATTACATAGTAACAAACAATTTCTTTCATAACATTAAATAAAACAAAACTTTAGTTGAGTGAATACTATAAGTTATTATTTGCAAAAACTCTGTGTAATGAATTAATTATACGTAAAGAAGAAAGAGTCTATTCTTTCACTCTCTTAATCCAATGTGATGGGAATCCAACACGATCGGAGAGGGATCAGGCGCAGGACCGACGGCTTAACGTGCTTTCCGAGGAACGGGGACGGAGAACACCGCCAATTTCCTAACTTCGGGCAAATATTGAGAACATTTTAATAGAGAACTTAATATCGATTTTGAATCGTACACGAACCCAGGACTTCATGTCTGTAGTCAAACATGCTAACCACTAGACCAATGAGGCAGTTTTGCTTACATGTCTTATATTTCCCGTTCTCGCTGGAATTTGTTACCCTTTGCCAGTGCAAATCCCGACTTAGGTTAGCTACACCAACTAAATTTCTTGTAGAAGCCTTATATTCTATCTCACTGATAATAGATTATTTTATTGGGGGAAGAATTTTGAAAATAGGATCTGTAGATTTTAACTTTAAATGGTTCAAATTTTTAAATCTTTTTACGAGTGATTTGTTTCCTTATATTACTTGTAATGACTAAAGAATTCTGTGCGTTGGCAGCAGAAGCAGCTAGAGACAGCTAAAAATAATGATAGTTTCTAATCGTGTTTTCCTGGTATCGTGTCCAGGTTCCCTGGAGAAGCAAATATAAATACAATTATATAAACTCGCAGCTAGTTAGTAAAAATCGCGAAAAAAATACAACAATATTTGTTTAATTATGCATTTAATATAACGTATAAAATTTACGCTTAAAAGCTCGCTTTAGAGTAGTTTTAATTAAAAAACAAAATCATGTAAGTTGCTTCATGTTTTGACACTATTTGTATCTTTTACTGTATTTCTTTATCGCTTCTTGAATGTAGAGCAAATAAACTACGAACCGTTGGAACAATATTGTTTTGATGATTTTCACAGTCTTTATACGAAAATTACAAAAGATGAAGAAAATAACCACGCGATGTGTTATACAGACTAAAGCGGTAAGAACACGCAATGATCGCTTTAGTCATTGAGGATGTAAACAATGGTAAAACAACAGTTATTTAACGGATAACATCTTTATTATACAATATTTAATAGTGCACTTTAGGAATACTTTTTTCCTTCGAAAGGTTCTTGTTTTCTTCGTCTACACTGAAAATAAATAACTAATAACGCCAGAATTTTTGAATTATAAAAAAAATCCCAAACACAAGATTCGACTTTTGATGTTTTACATTATTTTTATGAATAATGTAATATATCCAAAATAAATTAAACTCTTGTAAGAAAAGTAATTCTTTATCAGATTCGGATACAATACTCCTATTTCCCGTTAGATATTTCATAGTGTATGCTGTAATCTTAATAATGCTACATACGCGTATGTTTTTTGAAGTGAAACTTCTTAAGCCGCATGAGGGTAAAATTTTTACGGAAGAAACTCGTAGCGCGTCACGAAGGAATGCAGCGTTGTTTATGCTAATTTATTTTAAGGTTAGGTAGTTTTAATTGGCATTTTTATATACATTTCGTCATTTGATATTTCAATAAATTATTTGTATTAATTTTAATGACAATTAAGTTCATTGAATTCCTAACACATCTTCCTTTTTTCTTCCCTCTAAAGTCTCAGTAATCTAAAGTTTTAGACTTGTATAAATATAAACCTTGAACTGACTTAAAAATTGGTTTGCCCAAGAAGTTTCACTTCTGACATGTGTACTTTGCACGTACGCACTTTTGAATTATTTTACGTAATTTACAAATCAATTTAGTTGACACTAAGTACTGCAATAAGCCAATCAGTTCTACTGCTTTTACCTATTAAAATTGACACATTGTACAGTACAATTTTTCTATAACAGTCATGGCGACATCCAATTATTCGTTGCAATAATTAAGCTGCTTCAAGTTACGAACTTAAATAAATTAACGAGGGCACCGAATGCGCAAATTGGATAATTGAAGTCTTTTTGTTCTACGTTGTTATACTTGTATGCGAGTCTGAAGTGTCTCACTACGGTGCACTGTGATTTGAATAACTACTACAGGTTTTATCTCGACAATATGTCACTTTGTATTCATTACAGTCTTTGAGGTTTTAATAACGTTGTTTTAATAAGAAATCCTTTATAATAAACTTAACAATTTAACATATACCCTTCCTATGACACAATTTTTTATTTCCATTAAATAGACAGAAACGGAACATCTATTAGCAACGAAAATATACTATTAAGGTTAATTATTAGTTGTAAAATATTGATATCTAAATATATTCAAATTTTTCAGTTAGGTATACATGTAAACACACACTCATAGTTACACTCTCAACAGACATATTTTTCCGATTAGGCCAAAATAGAAATACGTGGTAGATATGGTTAGGCTTAGGCAACATCGCAACTTATAAGAAAATTGCAAGGAACTGTTTAAAATTCATTAAACTTTTTACGCATGGAGAGCAGTACATCTCGGGAAAGTTCTTTGGTATACTCAGCCTGCTTTGGAGCAGCATGGTCGGTCTAAACTTTAAAACCCATATAAGACAAAGAGCTGCTTACTATACTTATTTGTAGAAAAAAATATTTATGGGGTTTTTATAATCATAACATATGCCATATTCCAAGAATTTTTTTAGTTTTTATTCTTGTGGCTTTACAAATTCTGTTCTCACTTTTTCTAAATAACGTTTCCAATGGTAAGGCTCCAGGTTCACATCGAATTTTTTGTTGACACATATTGCGTCTCGTATTGCTAGGTAAATCAATTTTGCTGATTTTTTTCAATCGCAAACTGCTGTTACAACAATGTTATACGATTTTTCTCGAATTTGCATTTTTGTATTGTAATAGACGATTCGGATTTCAAAGGAAAAAATACAATTTCCACCTTTACGTTTAAAGATAGTGTGAGTGAACTTAACGATTGTTATATTATAAAATGGTTTATTTGATTTAATAGGGTTGCAAATATGTATCTATAGATGCAAACAAATACGATTAAAATATTTATTTCTATTCTCAGAATAACAGCTTTTTACTTCTATATACATATAATTGTTTACACTTTGTTTAAACGGAGAAAAATTATATTTGCTAGTTTATGTGTACTGTGATCTTCAAATTGGTAAATGTAATGGTGAATCTTCAGTTGTATATAAATATCCTTCTGTTCTTTTGTTAAAAACGGAATCCTTAAAGATTAGGCTAGGCTAGACTATGTCATCGAGAAACTGTAAAGACTAGATTTTAAACAATATTATAATTATATATTTATTGTAATATGTTCGACTTCGGCTCTGTTGCATAGCAGAGATCCTCTGTTCGATTCCGAGCGACAAAACTTTAGGAAATGGTATTTTGTAATTCGTCTAAGTCGGGACATAGGTTAGCATACTTCCAACTTAGTATGTCATCATCACTCACCATCACGTGAAATCTCATTCAAACACTAACAAAAAAAGCTTAAAAGTGCGTGTTTACAAAATGCACATCTCAGAAGTGAAACTTCTTTGGCAAAGTAATATTTAAATCTTGTTTATATTTATACAAATATAAATCTTAGATATCCGAGACTAAGAGGGAGGGAAAAACTAAGATATGTTAGAATTTAATTGTCATTAAAATATTAAAAGTGTCGAAAATGAATACTAATAATTTATTGAAGTCTCAAATGACGAATTGTAAATAAAAATGCCACCAATGCCAATTTTTGTCAATATAAAAAAATATTAATTAAACTTTGTTTTTGAATTTAAAATTACAAAATAGAATTCATGAAATTTATATTCATGAAAATTAGTATCTTGAAATGAAAATGAAATGAAATTAATATGAAAACTACCTAACCTTCAAACGATTTAGCATAAAAAACGCTGCACATCTTCGTGTTGCTAATCAGGCGTTTCATCTGTAAAAATTTTAACCTCATCCACCTAAAGTAGTTACACTTAAAAAATACGGCCAATTATTGAAAAAAAAGAAAGTTTGCGAAAAATTTGTGCTAATTATTTTTGTCTAATAGTTTAATAAGACTTCTTAGAATGCAAAATAATTAATCATACAATGTTGCAAAGTTACTCGTGTCAATATTATCTACATGAGCTGAACTCGTGTTTTTGATTGCAACTAATTCAGGTGTTCTAAACCGTGTCGCCGCCAGCATTTTACTGCCGACCAGTTTCCAAGTACCTGCTTCACTTTGAAACCGAAACTAAATCGTGCTATTGTAAATTTGGTAACGCCACTAGCTTAATAATCTGGTTGATTAAGTAACTCATTACACTAAAGAAGTACGTAGTTCGAAAAAAATATGTAGTGAGTTTTTTTTTTTAATTTCTTAGGCTATAGTTTTTATTATGTGGATATTGAATGGCATTGAGCTAAAACGGTCGATTACGTAACGCTCATTGGAGTTATCTCGGCTATCGTCGGTTATAAGAGCAAGAGGAATAGTTAATGCATCTCTGTTATACTCGCTTGGAGATTGTTAGGAAAGAATTACAGCAAAATTAACCAGAGTAATTTATATTTTATTATAATTATATAAGCTGATCCGCGCAACGTTTGCATATTCATACCTTTTTTTGTCGCTGGGAAATGCAATTTACGCACTAAGCCAGACCGATGACCAGTCAGGATTGTGGGACACGGCGATGTCTCATAGATATAGAACAACAAAACTATTATATTTCGTATTTTTAACCTGCCCTCTTCCATGAACTTCACACCTCTATCATGGTATTAAGCACACACAATTTTCTAAAATCAGATGTATACCATAGTCGGTTAAATACTATGGCCGATCGGATATTCATCTAGATATTACGAATACTTTCACGTTCCTGCGGCATCTTTAAAATAAAAAGTAGAGTGTCGTTTGTGTACATGTGTAAAAATAATCTGATCTGTGCCATATTAAACTCAATCACGCCTTAATGTGGATCCGTTGAATACCTTGTTACCTTTCGAACTTCGTGACAAAAAATAGCCTATATTATTTCTTATAATTTCGGCTATATGCCAATGTAACGTTCAATTGGTCATTTTCGTGTAAAGTTTGAGACAAAGATACACTATAATTATACTCCATATAAATATACAGACATGAGGTCCTGGGTTCGAGTCCCGGGTCGGGCCAGTTCGAAATAGATATTGATTTTTTAATTAAGATTTTCTCAAATTTGCCCGAAGTTGGGAAGTTGACGGTGTGATCCACCCCCGTGCCTCGGAGAGCACGTTAAGCCGTCAGCCCTGCGCCTGATCTGTCTCTGGTCGTATCGGATTCCCGTCACATCGGACTATGAGAGTGAAGGAATCGAGAGTGCACGTGTGTACTATGCCTGCCAATCCGCAGTGGAGCATGGGGGGTGCTCTAAAAGCCCCATATGAGAATATGAGTGAGGAGGCCTGTGCCCACCAGTGGGACGTTAATGGGCTGCTACTTACCTTACCTTTATACGCCCCTACGTTTCAGTTCGGTTATTGAAAATTACTTTACTAATTACGTTTATAATGTTTTAAGTTTAATTAAAAAGTCTGAGTTATTATAAGTGAATGATTTTATGTATTTATTATTGCTATCGACCGAGATAACAATTTATTTTTAATGTTTTGAAAATGTTTCAAACCACTGTCGTAGCAAATGCAGAAAGTAAATATATAATTTAATATTATGCAGAATCATAGCGATTATATTTCGCTGCGACAGCTTAGTAAACTTGAGTCAACACCATCTATAGTATATAATATCACTTAGTCGGCGTTAAAGCGTATTTTTTATTTAAAAAAGGGGTTATTTGATGCTAGTCTATATAAAATGCGTGTATATATATTCTTATTGCTGACATGTTAGGTTAGACTACTGCAAGTATGAATGTGATCTCATCTAATGGCACAGTGTAAAACAGAAGCTCACTAACCTCGCAAGAAGTAATTTACCTCTCAATTTTTATACAGCGCAGTTCCAGTATGCAAATATTAACTCGGCACCACGACATTTTTTGTAGTGTATCAGACGGCTGCCAATGCTTTTTGGCAATTAAAATTAGGTACTAAAGCTGACACAGCTGTTTGCAGTAAAGTCCAGCTCTACTGCTTACTTGACAACTCATATTTAGCAGAGTTAATCAGGGAAGTTTCATATTCTTGTAAAATATCGGCGCGAAGGTGTGTGAGTGAGAGAATTAAAAACTCTTGGAGTTGAGTAGGTCTTATGTGGCTTACGAAATGTTCTAATCACAGGAATTATATAATAGATTTCGTTTTCCCACAAAAGACAAAACAAAAATGGTAAAGACATATCTCGAAAACAGGTTTGAAGTTCAATCAAGCAATAGCCAATTTCTATTTATTAAAGCAGTTTCAGAAGTTAGCGAGATTGGACATCGTGTTTTTGGCGTTTCAAAAAGTTGAATGGGTTTAAATTTTAGACAGATGGAATACTCATTATATATTTTGATTTAATAAACAAAATCGCATTACGCGAATGAGTATTTCCGTCGTACCTTTTCACGCTTTTCACAGGGAATAAATTAAAAATTTGTAATTAAAATAATTATTCGTTTCGAGATTTTATATTTTGTAGCATAGGTTTTTAGGCACAACAAGAGCTGCTTCGAAACAATGTTAAAAAGACAAAAAAAATTACATTTAGCAAAAAGTATTACATATAAACTGCCTCATTGGTCTAGTAGTTAGCATGTTTGACTACAGCCATGAGGTCCTGGGTTCCAGTCCCGGGTCGGGCCAATTCGAAATATATATTGAGTTTTCTATTAAGATTTGCTCAATATTTGCCCGAAGTTGGGAAGTTGGCGGTGTGGTCCACCCCCGTGCCTCGGAGAGCACGTTAAGCCGTCGGTCCTGCGCCTGATCTTTCTCCGGTCGTGTCGGATTGCCGTCACGTCGTACTATGAGAGTGAAGGAATAGAGAGTACACTTGTGTACTATGCCTGCCAATCCGCAGTTGAGCAGCGTGGTGGGTCTATGCTCTAAAAACCCTCTCTCGTATGAGTGAGGAGGCCTGTGCCCAGCAGTGGGACGTAATGGGCTGCTACTTACTTATTACATATATAAACGCTAACAAAGGTCCTGGTTTTGATTCCCGACAGGACAAAATTATGAAATTGTATTTGGTAACTTATCTAGATCTTGGCTTCAGGGAGGCTTCGGCCGTGGTTAGTTACCATACTAATAGGAAAGCGGCACCAACAAACAAAAAATTGCGTTCTAGTGAGACACTGCGTAGTAACCATTAAAAGGTAAAGTTTACTCTTACCAGGATAATGCGCATCTTTCTTAGGTTGAAGCAAAGGACACATTTTTTTGCAATTAAAAATCTTTACTAAAAAAATCAGGTTCCTATTTAATTATATTGTAAGTACAATTTCAAATTGTAAGGATACCTGTTACTCTCACTTGTATAAGTACTTAGTCTCGTGATCGTGAGTAAACGTTAGTGAACTCTGCGATAGTGGTTCAAACGACATTAGCCGTTTCCATGGCATTTCTTATGAACTCATTGCTTATAAAAATGTCACGTTTCTGGCATTTGATTACATGCAATTGATACATACCGCGTCGTCTCTAGTATAAAATTGGCACTAAGATACATACCATTAGTGTAGCAGTTAGCATGTTCAGCCACAACCATGAGGTTCTGGATTCGACTATCGGGTGGAGTTAATTAGAAAATCGATATTGAGTTTTCTATTAAGATTTTCTCAATATTTGCAAGAATTGAAGTTGTCCGTGTGCTCTACCCCTGTGCCTCGGAGAGCACGTTAAGCCGTCTGTCCAGATCTCTCTCCGGTCGTGGCAGATTGCCGTCACATCGGACTATAAAACAGGAATAGAGAGTGGACTTGCATACTATGCCTGCCTCTCTCCTATAAGTGAGCAGGCCTGTGCTCAGCGGTGGGACATTAATGGGCTCCTACTTACCTTTCCTTTACTAGCGATTGCCGACTGCTTTCTTATTGCTTACAGGTCATTGCTTGAATGTAATAATAAATTTTTTGTCCATCTACCGCATGTATCATTACAGCCAGCCGTAAATTGGAAGTAAACAGAAAGGTGCTCGGCAGAGCAACCAAGACCAAATATGCGGCGCCCGTAGCTCGCATCAGCGTATGGTGAAGGATTATAGTTTCTTCTCACTCATTCGTGCAAACTTAAAAAAGTTTCACATGGATCTTGGTTTCTTCATTTAATGCTAAATTATTTATTGCTAATATTTAATGTGTTTTAAAATAAAATTCAACAATTTTTATTGAAATATACTCGCTGGTACACCCGAGACCATATTTTATTGAAAGACATTTTAACGATAGATTTTCAACAAAAATCCATTTTTTAATCCATCAAAGATATAATGTTATATGAAACGTTCTGAGTTTTATAATAAAATAAGTGGTTTTAACAGAATCATATCGTAATGTTGGCAGTCAAAAATGTCAATCAAAGAAATTTGCGTAGGTATGATACTGTGTAGAAAATATGATACCAATATCTAATCTTGTGTGTATAGAAAATAATTGTTAATTGATATGGTGTTTGTTAAGAACATCAATCACCTGTAGGTGCTGATAAGGTTAATGTTGTTGCAGTGCTCACGGGTGGAGGGTGCGGTGGCGGCGGTGGCGGCGGTGGCGAGGGCCATGCGCGCGCGACGTTAAGCGCTCGCCGACCCCCGAGAATGCGCGCGCGTGTACGGGCAGTGCGTCTGCGCAGCGCCGCTCGACCGCGCGCACCATGCTCAACATGAAGCTCAAAGAGCGCCTCGCGCTGGCTCTCAGCGCCTTCCTCGTCCTCTTCACGCTAATGCTCATAGTCGACCTCCAGATGGACTATGGCATATCCGGCCACAGAATACCTTTACACGGAAGAGTCAAAATCGGAGACGATACAGATAAAGGACGATCCGCGTATATCGAATTTCGTAAAAGATTCCTTCAGAAAAGGTGAGAGTGCTGTGCTTTTTGATTAATAACAGTGCTTTGTGTACGCAAAAGGTAAGTTGCAACGCGTTAACCCTTTTTGGTCCACAAAAAATTATTAGTTCTACCAGGTTAGGTCTAGGAACACTAACCAAGTGAGAAAAAATTGTGTAAACGTACTTATGTACACGCATTAGTAGTTATACTTCTTTGGCGTAACAAGATAAAACACTTAAAAAATTTATCTTTCGCGTTATTCTACAATAGAAAAATGGTATTTAGTACATTGAAAGTTTTATTATAACGTGTTATCTAGTTAAATAAAGTTTATTTAGATATCACAAAAACTAAAATGTTGACAATAGCTAACTTCAGGGTGTCGGTTTTTTGTGACGGTGCGCATCGTAAAAATTTACTCTCATCATTTTTTCGTAACACGCCAAAAGAAAAAGTTTTTGTTTCTATTTTGATATAAACTGAAGAAGGAGAAATAGGACCAGAAAGGGTTAACGTTCCAGACCAGAGTAGAGGGTGAGAAGAGCACATTTCAGAGTTGCTCCAGGGTTATTCAGGGTTTATCCGAAAAATGCGATAACGGTATGTATTGTACATTACCTTGTAGTTCTTTGTCAAGAGAAAAAAATATATAATTTAATTTAATACATTACTATATAACAGTGTCACTGGTTCCTTTGTTTATCTTATCAAAAACTTGATGACCTGCGGTGGCGGTCACTCCATTATAATTAAGAATGACATTTCTGAGAGAATTGCTAACTACTTCTTAATGGGAAATCGTTAACTTATTAGTTAATTATCCAAAATTTCTATTAATATTCCATTCTTTTAATAATAATAAATATATGATATTTATATGAGATCTTGAATCATTTCTATTTATTAGGGCGGACCATCGTTATCACAAATGTTTGCGTGTTTGACTGAGTCTCCGGAGATAACAAAACTGTGTTTTCTTATTAAATAAACATAATATCTTAATCATGTATATATGTAATTACTAACATAACGTCAATAACAATTATTTTATACGGGTTTTTCCAAAGCAGGTAATATTTCCGATGCTTCTTTTAATTCCGGTAATTAGATAAATCTCCCTATGCCAAATTTTCCCACGGGAATAAAATAGTACAAATATATTTTTTATAATTTGTAATGAACACTACTTAATATTGGTAAGGCTTTAAGAAGCCATTGACTTTTGTTTTGTTTTTTCTATATTACTTGGTGTCTAAATAAGTTTTCTCAGCATTTAAATTTCAAATTATACATGAAACCAATTGGTTTTGACAAGTCTTTTATCAAGTCTATAAAACTCAAAATAGAATTATTTGTTTTATTTATTTATATTTAATTTAGTCTGTTTAGATAAGTATCAAAAGAAACGCCTAGAAAATCTCAAACAGAATTATATATGTACTTATATATACGTCCCACTGCTGAGCACAGGCCTCCTCACTCAAATAAGAGACGGTTATTAGAGCATAGACCCACCACGCTGCTTGTCCAGTGCGGATTGGCAAGCATAATACACAAGTGCACTCTCTATTCCTTCACTCTCATAGTCCGATATGACGGGAATCCGACAGGATCAGAGAGAGAACAGACGCAGGACCGACGGCTTAACGTGCTCTCCGAGGCACGGGAGTGAATCACTCCGCCAACTTCCCAACTTCGGGCAAATATTGAGAAAATCTTAATAGACAAGTCAATATCGATTTCAAATTAGCGCGACCCAGGACCTCGTGTCTGTAGTCGAACATGCTAACCACTAGACCAATGACATACTTAGTAAAAGGGCTAGATTACATTCTAATAGTGTTTATCATAAAAACATACGTATTATATATTTATTAACATCAATATATTATACCTTAATTTACATCAATACAAATGTAAAAGAGATTTCTTTCTTCTCTCGCGGTTTTAATTAAATAATTAACGGATGAGATTAAATCGTGTCAAAGACGAAGTAGACAAATTGCTTAACACTGAGATGTCGTACTCCTAAAAACAACTTACCATATTTTGTGTATATTTATTAAGTTTAATTATAACTTCATTCTCTTTGCGTTCTTGTAATAAGAAGCTGTGTGTTTGTGTAACATGAAGCGACTTTAAAACTGTAAGTACATATAAAAATGCTTAGTTATTGTTTAAAAGTCATTGTGCTTTTCTGTGAAGGATAACATCTTTACAGAAAACATATATAATAATACTAGCCGTGCCTGCGACTTCGTCCACTTGGAAAAGAGTTTTTGAATAACCTTTTAAATAATTCAGGCTAATTCTTTTACAAATAAGACATATACATATAAATACTCTAATGAGCATATTGAATTTACAGCCGTGAGTGTAAATGTTTCACAAACTTTAAATGCCATTTTTATTTATATACTCATGCCGGCTAAAACCCAGCGGCGCTCCTACATCACTCAGGGACGGGGTCACGAGAACGCGACTGACAGACATTCGCAGCCCCGCCAGCAATGTGCCTGCTTAGGCCCAACTCGCTCAATGACCAAAACTTACTCCGAAGGTGGATTGCCTGTACCACCTGGCAAGCCATCAACCACCTCGCGGGACCTCTCTTTGTTGGGCAACGGACCCCGCTTCTGTTACCCAAAGATCACCACTAAGGAGGGAGACGGCGATCATGGGCCTCTCGCCTCCTTCCCGGCCTTCTCCTGCGAACGGTCGAAGTGGTCACGTTCGCCTGCTTCAATCGTTTCGCCATCTCCTTTTGCGTCATGACATCCCCGCAGAAGGAGAGCGTAGCACAACCATGCTCTCTCGCTGCTCACCATCATTCTAATGACGGTGAGGAGCGAGAGATCCGCACTAATAGGGGGTAACCAACTAGTGCTAACCGAAACCAATATAGAAAATATAATTTCTTAAATTTCCACGTTGAACTCGGAACTCATGATGTTTTCCTTAAAAATATAGATATAAAACTTGAGCCTTAGTTAAGTTATTTCTTTCACAAATTACTGGATCAAAAATAACGTGGGTAGCACCGAAGGGCACAGGTAGCTAAAAATAACAGTGATTAGTAACAGGAATTCTTAAATAAAACTATCGAAAATATTTGGATTTATAATATCTATAAATTAATGGATAAAATCGCGGAAAAACATCGTATTTATTTGAGTGTTTTCTTTTCTTTAATTATGACAAATTAGCAGTATTAAAAATTTAAAATTTAAAAATAATATCTGTACAATAAATACTCTGTAAAGGAGGTCAATATTATATATATGGCGTTCGTTGCACGTCATGTTAATTTACAAATGCATAAAAATCTCAAAATAACATTTAATGTCATGAATAACCCTTTTAATAAAAGTATTGATCATATTAACAATCTTTTATCTTAATAGAGGTAATCCATAAAAGTAGTATTGGTTTCATTTCGCAACAAAATTTTCGGTCATAATAATCATCTTATCGGGCGATTGTCACATTCTAAATGTGCCTGTTATCGCAAATTATCTCTGAATATTTTATTTTATCTTCTATAAATACAACCTACTTAGTTTGAACCATTTTTACAGACATTGTATTAGTATATTCTTTCCGCTATTAATAAACGTTAAATGTGATCAGCTATTTATCCTTTTAAAGGAGAGTCTTTTTAAAAAAGTCAATAGTCAATATAACAAAACTGAAAGGACTAAAAAACTAAATGTGCGTGCCTACAGAGTACACATGTCAGAAGTAAAACTTCTTTGGCAAACAAATTTTTTGTCATATTTATGTTTATCAAATCTAAAAATTTTGATTTCCGAGACTTCCGAGATTTCCGAGACCGAGGGAGGGGAAAAGGAAGATAAGTTAGGAATTTAATTGACATCAAAATGTTGTGTCGAAAATTAATACAAATAATTTATTGAAATCTCAAATAACGAATTGCAAATAAAAGTGCACATGTTTTTTGTCATTATTAGAAATTATTAATTAAATTCTGGTTTGGAATTTAAAATTTAGAAATTATTATTTTATATTTTATGAAAAATAGTATATTAAATTATTAATGACGAGTGGCAAATTAAAATGCCACATGTTATTTGTAAATATTACGAATTTGCATAAAAAACGCTGTACGTCTTTATGACCCAAATCGCGCGTTTAATCCGTTATAAATAAGTAATTTGATACAATGTGGATTAATATTGAGGCTTATCTTAGGACTACATTCGCTTTTAACAAAGTAAAAAAAATATTTATTTAGAATTTAACCTGTATGAATCTGTTATGATATTAATAACTATAGAATTGTGGAATTAAATTGGAATAATTAATAGGACACCTATTATAATAATTAATCAATAGGATATTAATGTTATCCAATTGACTGAAAAATGCCTTAAGAAAAGCTCAATAATACATTCTACATATATTGTAATTATTAAGATTCATTATAAGAAAGTAATTTTTATAAATGTATTCGTTAAAATAAGGTATATTATGCATTACCACTAAGTGCACTTTTTCACCTAAGGATTTTTTGAGAAATTAGAGAGTATATAACAAAACTCGGTATCTTTAGCTTGTTAAATTAAATTTTCACTCTATGTTCTTTCTCCTTCTTAATAATTATTAAACAGTAAGCTTGTCCTTTTAAAGAATGTTTTTTTTACAAAGTTAATTACCCATATGATGTGCAGTAGATACTATTTATTACTAACTGAACTCATGAACATTTACGTAAATTCATAAAAAAATTGTATCTACTGAGGTTTTCAGCTGTTACTTTCACAAAATAAGGATTCTGACTAAGAGCTTTTTGAGCCTACTATAATAAATAATATTTTAATTTAGATTTTATATAATCGTGATAGAAATATGGACATTGTAAATAAAGTATGGTAATTCTTGCCAAAGTCAGCTATGCGGTATAAAAATCGTCGTGAGAAAAGGTTTGATATCAGTCAAAGCAAATAGACGGAATAATTTATTTTCAGTTTGTCTAGATATGACTATTTGTAATTATGTTATAAGATGTTGCCTTGACATTACAAAGTAAGCATGAGAGTTACTGCTTTGTCCAATAACTATAACTCTAACGCTATTTTAGGTCAAATAAGTGATGCATTATCACGTTATTTGTTCATGAAACTATATTTTTTTCATTAACTACATATTGAAATTGTTAATAAATTTACCGGTTTCATTAAATATGTACTTTTAAAATTATGATAAAATGAAATGAAATGAAATTTATTTATTGATCGAGTTACATTGTATCATAAAATGTAGGTAACGATGACAGTGCAAAAGTAAGAAACTGTGTTGCAGACGTCAACGCCAAATCTCGCAAACTATTTATCTATACAATGTTAATGTCAGATTTATTAATGCTTAACACTATGAAGTTTATATGTGTGTGCATGCATGTGTAATCGCGAGTGAGCATGTATGTGTGAGTGAATCTGGATGTCTGTGTGTGTGTGTGTGTGTGTGTGTGTGTGTGTGTGTGTGTGTGTGTGTGTGTGTGCGTAAAATCAGAATGTTTATGTATAAGTAGTATTTATTTATTTACAAATTACAAGAAGTTTTTCAGTCCCATCAAAATATAAAGAACCTTCCTTTATATTTTATGTAAATGTAAGTATTGATAATTCTTATGCGTGATTAATTATTGTAATATGTGAAAAATATGTTCGGTTTATTATAAAATATTTATAGGCTTTTATTTCATAATCTAGTATCCAACAAAGTAACGAATAAAACACGTTATATGTAGCTTTATCTCGCTACACAATTTTCTTGTTATATTCTTGATTAAATAACAATGCCCATCTTTAACAAATATTTATCTCTATTAAATTGCTTCTTTACTAATTGTCACATTCATTTCATTTATAATATTGATAATAACTACATAAGTCTATTTTGGATTGAAAAGTTACTTTCGTTAGCTGTTATTTTATCAGTAACAAATAACAGATCTGTTCCTCAGTTATCCCATGTTTATTACAAAGAGACATTTAGATTATGTTTATTCATATAGCAACCACTAACAATATCCTTTTATAAAAGATACTGTTGTTATCATTCAAAAGGTATAAAAAGTTTCAATGTTACGGATCAAGGGTGCGATTCTGTTGAACTTATCTCTAAAACTAATTTTCGAGACAGATTGTTCAATAAAATATTATTATATAAATTCAAAATGGCATTTGAAACTTTTTAATTTATATATAAAATTTCATTTCAATAAATTTTGATGATAGAATAAATATTGAGTTTCAGCAATCAACCTTTGGAACCTGTGATAGATTCAGTACCAGCGGACAGACTTAAGGATTCAAAAAAGATTGTTAAGCTTACTTGAAAGAAGTATATTTTGTTTTTAAATAAATTACTCACCAGCAACTAATTTTTAGTCCTTAGAAATTTGGTGTTTAAACAAGTGTTCGATGTATGTAGAAAGACATAAAAAGGTGTCTGCTACTATAGAATTTATATAAAAATATTTTATTTTAACAAGTTACACACTTAATTATGACATAAAATAACATACAGGTGCTAATTGATAATGCTTTATTCAGATACAAAGTAAATAATGGACTACCACATATAAAATATCGTTATATTGATTTGCAAAAAAATTTTGAATTCCAGCTTCAGTAAAATTTGCTTAAAAAGCATTAGAACAAGTGTTATGTAATAACAAAAATATTGTATTTTTCTTCTTATATTAAACGACAATTGCAATATTACGGTGGGTTTAGAGTATGATGCTGTATAGTCGAAAAAGTTTAAGCTTGACTCCAACAGGTTTATACCATAAAGTAAGTAAGTAAGTAGCAGCCCATTAACGTCCTACTGCTGGGCACAGGCCTCCTCACTCCGAGGAGTGAGGGTTTTTAGAGCATATACCCACCACGCTGCTCCACTGCGGATTGGCAGGCATAGTACACAAGTGCACTCTCTATTCCTTCACTCTCTTAGTCCGATGTGACGGGAATCCCACACGACCGGAGATAGATCAGGCGGAGGACCGACGGCTTAACGTGCTCTCCGAGACACGGGGGTGGATCACACCGCCAACTTTTCAACTTCGGGCAAATATAGAGAACATCTTAATAGAAAACTCAATATTGATAATTGAATTGTCCCGACCCGCGACTCGAAGCCAGGGCCTCATGTCTGTAGTCGTACATACTAACCGCTAGACCAATGAGGCAGTCGTTTATACCATAATAAGATTAATTTAGAACTTTTATATAGGTACTTTTATTCATTTTTTTAGATATATATTTACGTCATTCTTTTGTACGTATATACATGGCTGAACTATTTAGTGTTCATATCGGTTTAGTTATCGTTAANTGCGGATTGGCAGGCATAGTACACAAGTGCACTCTCTATTCCTTCACTCTCATAGTCCGATGTGACGGGAATCCGACACGACCGGAGAGAGATCAGACGGAGGACCGACGGCTTAACGTGCTCTCCGAGACACGGGGGTGGATCAAACCGCCAACTTTCCAACTTCGGGCAAATATAGAGAAAATCTTAAGAGAAAACTCAATATTGATATTTGTATTGGCCCGACCCGGGACTCGAACCCAGGGCCTCATGTCTGTAGTCATACATACTAACCGCTAGACCAATGAGGCAGTCGTTTATACCATAATAAGATTAATTTAAAACTTTCTATAGGTACTTTTATTCATTTCTTTGGATATATATTTACGTCATTTTTTTGTACGTATATACATGGCTGAACTATTGAGTGTTCATATCGGTTTAGTTATCGTTAAATTGACAATTTGATTCGATAAATAACGGAGATCCCCATATTCACAGGATTGAGAACTACGCGGGTGATAGACCAAAACAACTACTATTTATTTATAATATAAATCACATTGTATGTACGATAATGTCTTGTTTTGTACATTATGATCACGTGACTTATCGATATGATACGTCATATATTTTTAGCGTTCTACTGGCGTTATCGTACGTAGAAGGTCGTCTTGTCTACAGGCCCTGAAGTCATAGACCTGATCTTAATAAAAGGTAATTTACCTAATAATGGTTTCTACAGAGTACTGTACTAGATTATAATCTTTTTCATTTTGTTGTAAGATATCTAGAGACTGTCGAAGCCTCCTAGATGAATTACAAAATACAATATTTTTGAAGTGAAACTTTTTTAGACGCAGGGTAAATTTTTAACGCATGAAATGCGTAATTAGCGTCACGAGGATGTGCAACGTTTTTTATGCTAATTCGTTCGAATTTTAGGTAGTTTTAATATTTACAAATAACATGAAGCAGTTTGATTTGCCCCTCGTCAACTAATAACTTAACATACTATTTTTCATAAAATATAAAATAAAAATATTTCATAAATTCTCTATTCTAAATTTTAAATTAAAAAACAAAATATAGTTAATAATTTCTAATTTTTACAAAACGCACGTGGCATTTTTATTTACAATTCGTCATTGAGATTTCTTTTAATATGTTAATGACATTCATTAAGCTCCATACATATCTTCCTTTATCCCTCCCTCTAAGTCTCGGAAATCTAAAGTTTTAGTTTTGTATAAACATTAAAAAATATTATATAGGTTAGCGCTTTACTATGATATCTCCTAATTGTAAGTGATGGTGCACTAAAAAGTAACCGTGTTAACTTGATTCGCTTCAACCAACGGACGTCCACTGCTGGACTTAGGTCTCACGTGATGACGTCCACAAGGCCCGATCTTGCGCCGCCTGGCTCCAGCGGCTACCGGCGACCCTCTTTATATCATCGGTCCACCTAGTGGGGGATCTGCCTACACTGCGGCGTCCGGTACGGGGTCGTCACTCCACCACCTTCGGCCCCCAACGTCCATCGGTCCTTCGGACTATGTGCCCCGCCCATTGCCACTTCAGGTTCGCGATTCGTAGGACTATGTCGGTGACTTTGGTTCTACTACGGATCTCTTCATTTCGAATTCGATCGCGTAGAGAAACTCCGAGCATAGCCCTCTCCATCGCACGCTGAGTGACTCTGAGCTTCCGCATGAGGCCCA